>JAKTWB010000018.1:0-98184 GCA_030560845.1 Pichia scutulata
GTGCAGTTTCTCTCTTTTGATCTGAACGACTGGTCTTTTTCATCATTTCATTAAGCACAACAAACTGACACCGACGTGACATATCTCCAAACTCAACCGTGTCATTAACTTCTTCGTCTTCCTCAATGTCGCCATTATCAGAACCTTTGCTATGATCCCCATCATATCTATCAACACTTTCTTCATTATCGTCATCATTGGCATTCTCATCTCCATCTCCATCTCCATCTCCATCTCCATTTCCATTTCCATTTCCATTTCCATTTCCATTTCCATTTCCACTTTCATCCTCATCTTCATCTTCTTCAAACATAATACTCGTTTCATTACCCTCCGCTTCCTCTCTGACCGTTGAAACCGGCATTCTTTCCGCTGTAAACGCTCCCTGTTTGGGCTTTTTAACCTTTTTCATCTCATATATACTGGAAATATCACTGAATTCACTTGTAATACTTTCCAAATCACTGTTATCTCCGTCATTATCAAACACACCTTTGATTTCCTTCGTACTGAACTTATTTGCCTGGAAACTCATATTACCTAAGCTCAAACCCATTGAATTTATTTTACTCATTGTCATCCTTCTGCTTCTATTGAAAAAATTATTATTATTATTATCTGCACTTTTACTCATAGGCGGTAAAATGAAGTTGGGTTTATATCCAATGTCTCTTCTCTTTTTACCTTCTCTAATTTTCAAAACTTCATTCCACCATTCGTCATCCTTCAGTAAATCTTTGATTTTTAATTTATCTTTGGTTTTCAACCCGTCTTCAATACCTTTACTGATATAGTCATAAATCTTCAAGTTATATGATACCAATGAAATGACAACAATTTCACTATCTTGCATTCTCAAAATTTCTAATAATTTCCCAACTCGGACTTTTTCCTCCTTGACATCCTTTTCTTCTTCAACGAAAACAATAACCCTGATTATATGTGATTTCTTCCAATTTGGTACTGTGTGTAAAATTGCTCCCATTTGTAGAATCAATGTACACGTATCAAAGTTGGTTGTCAAAACCCCCTTGCTTGAACTATTATTATCCAACCGTTGTGCCATCTGGATTGGATATAAATCAATATATTTTTTATTGTATGTTTTACCCTTTGGAATTTCCAATTTATCAAACCCTGTTGCAACTGCAATGTTTGAATTAAGTAGACTCAAATCTTCCAGCACTTCAACCCATTCACAAACCCCGATTGTCGGTGCAAATCTTGCTCTTTCATCCGTTGGTAGTTCATTCATACTAATATTCACATCCGAACTACTCATAGAATTCGATCTTAATAATATAGATTTAGGTAATTCATATTTACCCTTATATTTATTTAAATCATAAAACCCAATTATCGTAATGTTGGGTTTCATACCACCTAATCCTGATCCAATGAAAATATTTCTAACCCCCCAAATAAAAGATGGCGCAATGGACATTTGAACAAATGCTTTAACTTTTGAAATATCCCTAATTTTAATCCAATTATCTTTAGCCTTTGTTAACTCATTAACATTATCTTGAAATTCATTTATAATAAAAACATGTCCTAAAATATACAATCCACCCTTTTTCAAATTATTACAAAATGAAATTAAATTCCATGTTGTTCTTGGATTATCAATCAATAACAATATTTGTGGTCTCCAATATTTAACATTATCTTGTCTTAACTTCAATAAATACTTTCTAACTTGATGATAAATTAACGATTGCGAAACATCACCCCAAGATTTTGGTGGTGAAATGAAATGAATAAACATAATTAGTAATATTAATGTAATAAATATAATACTTGCACTTACACCATCAACAACAAACATTGCAATCAAACATAAAAATGTACCAAATAATGCGCTCTTTGTTGAAAAATATTTGAAACTTGGTCTAAAATTTGGAGCTGATCCCATTTTCAATAATGCACATGAAATGTTAGTGACAATAAAAGTCATTAAAAATGCCATTGTGATAAAAGTTGCAATTTGATTCAAATCTGAAAATAAAAATAATTGACAGATTATCCAAGTTAAAATGATTGATTCTCTTTCTTTGTTCGTAAAATATTCTAAACCTGGCAAAATTTCATCTTTAGCAATAGCCTGTAATAGCTTTGCTGCTCCAACAACACCAACAATAATTGAAAATATCGATGTTGACATTTCCCCTGCAAGAATAATGAACGGTGATAAATTAATACCTTGTAAAATTTGTGTATCTTTATATAACAACTCTCTTGGAATTGATGATCCCATTGATAAAATAACAATCAAATATGATGAAAATGTAACTAGTAATCCGATTAAAGTACCATTAGGAATTGATTTTGAAGGATTTTTCAAATCTCCTGACATTGAAGTACCAGCCAAAATACCTGCAGTTGCTGGGAAAAAAATACCAAACAAATCATTAAAAGTTTCAACCCCCTTTATTTGAGATCCTGCTGCACCCTTTGTAAAATTTGGGAATAAATTGTTTTTAAGTGTTGTTAACGATAATCCTGTATAATCAATTCCATAATCTGATTTAAAAGGTGATACGAATATTGCAGATATTGGGATTGACATTGTTGATAATATTAAAATAATACATAAGTACGTACCAGCTTTAGAAACGGCGTTTGATCCAATCAACGCAATAACAATACAAACAAATAATAATAATGAACAATAAAAAAATTGCCACCAATAAGAAATCGGTAGAAGATTTAATAAAACTCCATCATCTTCATTGAAATTAAATAGTATCGGTTCAATCAAACCAGCAACATTCATTGAACTATTTAATATTTGTCCAATATAAAAAATGACACCAATAGCACCACCAAATTCAACACCTAAACTTCTACTTAACATGTAATATGCTCCGCCACCTTTAACAATACCATTTGTTGCAATAGCTGAAACACTTAAAGTTGTTAATAAATCAATCAAATATGACAAGAACAATAACCCAATCGTACCTAATATACCCATTTGACCAATTATGAAACCAAATCTCAAAAACATAAGAATTGAAAGAACATTTAAAATTGTTGGCAGTGTAACACCATTAAGGGTATTCAGCTTTGAGGACTTTGAATCAACTGTTTTTTTTTCCTTGAATGTATTTCTGTGTTGTTTATTAGAACTTTGTTTGTGTGTACGCCTTGGTGATGTGGATGTTAAATATGGTGATGATGACGAATTTGTCGGTGATAATGGTGAATATTTTGAGTTGCCATGCCCACGAGATGTTGCATGATAATTTCTCAGTGACGATGATGAATTTGATGCAACATTTTCTCGACGTATCAATGGAGATAAGGACATATGTTTGGTGATAGCAATGGATATTGTTCAAGAAATTTGAATGAAAAAAATCTAAAGCCAAATAGATCAATAAAGGAAATGGAAGGTTACAGATCATGAATGATAAGGTTTATTTTTTTTTTTTTCATGTCGCTTTTCAATGTTTGTTTTTTCTTTTATTTTTTTTTCAGCTGTAAAAGATTTTTGGGTACATAGAAGGCAAATTTGTTATTTATTGATTAAACAAAAACAACCATTTGCAATGAGTAAACAGTATCAAAATAGGGGTAATAATGGTGGGTATCAACGAAAACATATGAATGATAAGTTTTCTAATTATCAAAACTATCGTGCAGATTACAATCAACCATATAACCAACAAGGGTATAATCATCAAGAGTATAATAATCAAGGTTATAATCATCAGGGTTATAATCAATACAAACGAGGATACAATCAACAAGGATTTAATAAAGAAAGTTATACTCAAGGATACAACAACCAGCAATATGGTCAATATAATCAACCAAGGCATAATCAATACGATAATTCGAACTTCTCGTCATATAATCATGCATATAATACTAACATTGCTAATCGTGCTAATATTGATTATCAATCATCCAGGGAAAATAATTTTAATCAATTGAACAATGAACAGTTTACTTTGCCATCAAAACCAAGTATACCTGAATCTCCTCAGTTTTCAAAACCAGATTCCAACATAAATGCAAATATTGCTACAAAATCCAATGAGAATCAGAATTTAAATGTACAGGAAGAATCAAAAATAGATATAAAAGAAGATTTAAAGGCAAGCGATAAAGATTTAAATTTTACAGAATCTTCAAGACCTCAAATTGGTGCAACAGAATCAGATGAGCCACTGATTGATGACATTTTGTCAAGAAAAAATAAAATAAAGGATTGGAAAAGTAATAGAATTGAAAAGACTAATAAAAAATCGTTAATGAAATTTGGTAAGAAAAAAGTAAATAAGCTAACCAATAAAGTGATTAAAAATATCAATCAAAACAAAGTCGATGCTAACATGAACGTTGTTTTCGGTGACAATGAACATGATGAGTCCAATTTAGTTAAGTTGGGTAAGATCGATGTCGTGAATTCAGTTCTCAACGATGAGCCACAAAGTGATGAGGACCTAGACAGTTATCTGACTCACTTAAAGAACCAGGAAATTAAACAAACTAACATATCCAAATTAATCAAAGAAGAAGAAGAATCGGATAATAATGATTTGGTCAGCGATTCATATGATGAAGATAACAATCAAATTTTAAAGCTACTTAATAAAAAGACTCGGAAAGAAATCCCAATGCCGAACTTTCCAGATGTTTCGTTTAACAAAGATTTCTATAAAGAATGCGATAGCATCAAAGAAATGCCAGATTCTCAAATCAAACAGTTTAGGTCTCAAAATTCAATTGTAATCAAAGGTAATAATCAATTTAAACCAATATTTGAATGGAATCAATTAGGATTGCCGACAGTTATATTTGAAATTTTGAACAAATTCAAATTTCAGTCACCAACTTTAATTCAATCTGAAAGTTTACCAAATATAATGAATGGAAAAGATTTTATTGGAATTGCGGAGACTGGATCTGGGAAAACCATTGCGTTTTTATTACCATTGTTTAGACAACTATTAAGTAATCCAAAACCTCCAATAAGTAACAATAATGGATCACTACCTAGATCGATTATTTTAACCCCTACAAGAGAATTGGCAATACAAATTGCCAAAGTTGCTAAACCATTTACGGATATTTTGGGATTAAAAATAGTTAAGTGTTTTGGAGGCCAAAGTATTAGTAAACAAATTGGAGATTTAAAGAAAGATCGCGTTGATATTCTAATTGGTACACCAGGTAGAATAATTGATTTGTTAACTGTTAATAGCGGTAAGATTGTTAATCTGAGTTATATTTCATATTTAGTTATTGATGAGGCTGATAGAATGTTTGATTTAGGGTTTGAGCCCCAAATTTTTCAAATTCTAAAAGTTTTAAATCCTAATAAACAGACAGTTTTATTTTCTGCTACTTTCCCACCAAAGATTGAAAAACTGGTTATTAAAATTTTGAGAAGAAATTTCATCGAGGTTAAAATTGGAAATAAACATATAATCAATAAAAATATTAAACAAAGTTTTGAAATTGTTAAAGATGAACATGAAAAGTTTGAAAAACTTCTAAACATTCTAGGTACTAGATATAATTATGATGCTAAAAACAAGGTTTTGATTTTTGTTGAAACGCAAAATAAATGTGATGAAATGGTGAAAGCATTATTGAAAAGAGGATATGCAGTCATGTCTATTCATGGAGGTAAAGAACAGGTAGAAAGAGATGGTACTATAAAAGAATTTAAGAGTGGTATAGTTGATATAATTATTGCAACCTCCATTGCATCAAGAGGTTTAGATGTTGAATCTTTGAAATTGGTGATAAATTACGATGCACCTTCACATTTAGAAGACTACATTCATAGAATTGGTAGAACAGGACGTGGCGGGTTAGAGGGTGAATCAATCACGTTGTTGACTACAAAGGACGAAAAATGCTGTTTTGATTTGAAGAGAGTGTTAAAGGAAAATAACCTACCTGTCAGTCGTGAAATGGAAGATATTGCTACTATATTTGAAGAAAAAATGAAGGCTGGTGATGCTAAATTTGGTTCTGGGTTTTCTGGTAAGGGATTAGAAAAATTGAATGCGTTACGTGAAAAGAATGAAAAAGAAGAGAAAGAAGTGTATTTGAACGAAAATGATAAGAAGACAGGAAAGGTAGACAAGGTAGATAGTGGAAGAGATAGTGAAGAAAAAACTTTTAATGTTACGTATGATGAAGAAGGTGCATCAATAGAGATCAATGACCTTCCACAAAGTGTCAGATGGTATGTAACAAGTGCAGAAAACACTTCTAGATTAGCAGCACTGACTGGTGCAGTTGCAACAACCAGAGGAACTTGGGTTCAAGGCGGTGATTCTACCAATAATGCTGGAAAAGAAACGCTAGCTCTACGTTTGGAAGGTGATGTTAGTAGTGTGGCTTTGGCGGTGCAAACGACGAGAGAATGGATTTTGAGAGGGTTACAAAGAGAAAGAGAAGGAATATAGAATATAAAATATAGAGTATAGAGTATAGCATATTTGTTCACTTGTGTATGTTATATATCGCAGATTATTAGTTTAGAAAATCCACGCATTCCAATGTTAACAACAATCCGTAGTTTCCGGATTTGTACTTTTGTACAATATTCATGTTGGTTTCGCTTATGTAGTGTTGCAATCTTTAGTGTTACAATGTGTCAACTTTGAATAGTGATTCTACTTAAGTACCTCTTGCTCTTCAAATTATAACAATCATGAGTGCATCTACTATCCAAGAAATGTCTCTGAAAGACCCCCTTACATGGGAAAATGTTGTTACTATAGTCCAATCTTACCATTTGGAGAAGTTAGGAAGATCTGTTGGTCAATTGCAAAAATATCATGATTTTAAAAACATGTTAAAATCGAAGGGGGTTGACATGACTACAAATTTACTTATGAATGCTTTACACTGGCTACCAAAAAACACAGATCCTTTGATATCGGGTCCCGAAGCAGTTTCCCTTATTCATTGTCAAGATCCTAGACCTTTTTCAAATCCAAATGATGTAACAATAACAGTCAATGATTTTCCGTATTTTATCAAAGAACGTACAATACATTTACTTATCTGGGTGAAATTCCCCATGTTACCAGATCCAAATTCTGAAATAGGTGATATATCAATTGAAACCAAAGCCATCATTCAAAAATACATAAACTTGACTTTCCATGATCATTTGAAAATTGCAAAGGAAAATTTGGTATGGTGGAAAAACTACACACTTATTCAAAGTATTAAAACAATACCACATATTCATGTTTTGATTAATCTAGATAGTGATCAAAGTGGTGACGTAGAAGCAAGGGTCAGAAGCCTGATCGGTAAGTCGGGGGTTATGTTTTGTTATACAGCTTTGAATAAATGTAACTTATAATAGATAAAGTTTTTAGAGTTTTTAAAGTTTTTTATATTTCGATACACTAATTTTTTATACATTTTCATATTATTAACACTTTTTTTCACACAATAATTTTCTTCCATTTATTAATAAATGAAATCACTTTCTTTAATACCAGCAAATTGCTTATCAGAAAGACCAGTATGTTCCTTCTTATAATGGCGATATGAACAATGCTTAAAATATTCCATAATTGATTCCATTTTGACGCTAATAGCACCATGTTCAAGTGGAATAACATGCTTACACTCTGCACAAACATAGTAATGTTTACTATAATGACAATCTTCATCCTTTGTAAAATAAGGAGGTCTCATTTCATTACCTGAACCATAAACACCGTGATGTCTAGAAAGATGACTTTCATAGGATTTATCATCGATTTTGTAAAAGTTAAATTTATAACCAGTATTTTTATCTTCTTCAAAAACTGGACAGTAAGGACATAATCCTTGTTTTGAAACATGTCTACCACTATCACATAACTGGTATCTGATGACTAATGGTTGAAAAAAGTTGGCGTTTTGTTTACACCATCTTAATGGAAGTCTCGATAATACTTGTTTTGGGTTGGTTTTGTAATACCAATTATCAAACTTGTTTTGCATATTTTCAAAGTCTTTGATATTAAGTCCGTTTGGTATTATCATACATGAATATCTTGCCATAGTACCTTCAAATCTACCAATCGCAAAATCTCCATTTTTTGCAATATCTTGGCTTTCCATTTTTAAAATTTGAAAGTTTAAAGTTCTTTTGATTTTACACCAATATCTTGCATAGAAAGCAAAATACTCATAGTTTGATGGATAATCAACAACTCTACCAAAAAGGGCATCATTCTTCTCCGCAACTTTATAAAGTTTTTTTTTGTATGATAATGATTTGTTTAATTTATTTGTCGAAATTGCAACTTGCATCAATGCTAAATTGCTGTAACCCCTAGGCTTTAAGTTCTTTTTTTTGGTTTTTTTAACAATAGTTTCTTCATTAAAATATGAAGAAGCTGTTGCTAATTCTAATAATGATTCCATAGCATTTCTTTCTTCTTTGTTTTTAAGAAGTAAATTCATTCTTGTATCCCTTGATGGTTTTTGATTTAAATTTTCTTCATCAAAATGGACTCTAAGTTCCGATTTTACAGACGGAACAAAATCGTTTTTACTTTCATTTGTATATTCTAATACATTGAATGGTCTAAAAAGTGGTTGAAATTGATCATCATTATCCAAACTTTGTTTCAATAAAATTGAAGGTGGTAAGTTAGTAGAATAGGTAGGAACAGGCATTGTTTTGATTAACAAAGAAACTAAAATGCACAGATGACTTGTGAAAAATCTCTTGTTTAAGTCATCCATGCTTGATTAAATTACATTTCTAATAGTGGGGATAAGACCTTTTTTTATAGTGTTTGAAGTTGGCATGAACTAATTAACTTGTTGGGTAATTTTATTTTAAAAGAATATTAAGGATGGTAGGTGTTCTGCAGAAGATACCTAAAAGGGTAGTTTTGTGGTATAGGAACAGGGGGTACGAAAATAAGTTCGGAGTTGAAAGCCTAAAATAAGTCATCAACTCCGAAAACGTATTTTTTTCTAGTTTCATTTACTGCAAAAAAGGTTACACAAAAATGCATATACAGAAAACTATACACTGATTTTTATTTAATTAATTAAACTTGTTCGTATTGAAGTTGGTAAGGACTAAAATCTTCTGCACATGCTGGGATTATGGAAGAACCATATTTCTTAGTCAACAATTGATCTTCAAAACTTTCGGCAGCACCATTATCATTACCGGTTGTTGTTGCAAAATTATGATGATTAGAAAAAATCGAAGAAGATTGTGAACGAACAGAGTCAAAGGATGTTTTTTTGGGAGGTTGTAAATCAAATCTCATATTTGGATAATTTGGAAATTTTTCTTCAAATGCTTTGGAAACACCACCAAAAATCTGGGAAAGCATTCTAACTGGTTTACCATCATATGTCAAATCATACAATGGATTACGGTTTTTTGTAATAACGTATTGATTACCCATTTCAGTACCCATAACCAAAATATCACAAGTTTTAGCATAATCAAGCAAACTATCATCATTAAGACAAATCCTTGATCTATATGCGATATCAACATCCCATAAAAAGTTTTCTGCTGGAACATATCTAATAACTGGTTTTCTCCTGACTGGATATTCACCATCAAGCAGTAATTTATGTTTTGTGATATAATCATCAACCATACCATTGACATAATTTTCACCAAAAACCCATTCCCAGAATGGCAAATTCTTTTCAGCACTAATTTTCTTTTTAATTTTTTCCTTATATTTTTGACGATTGTATTCCTTTCTTGTATCAGAAAGATCACAATCATACAAAAATGTAGCTAATTCTTCGTTTGTTTGTGTACTATATAAACCCTCTGAGAAGTTTTCACCGGGCGGTGGATTTTCATAAAGATAGCCATTAGTATTTCTTGAACAAGCAACAGTAATCCAAGATCTAAACAAATAATAATTTTTTTGAGAATGTGACATTTTTTAGTAGCCTGCTAGTGAATTTAAATAGTATTTTTAAATAATCAGGACGTAAAAGCAGGAACAAGAGTTCCTTTAATAGTTGAATATTGTAAATCTATTTTTTTTACATATTCTACATTTTAGTTTCTTCTGATTAAAAGTAGAAGTCAGTTACCTCAAATGGAACTTCAAGGTCAGGCACTCTATTCATTTCCAGAATACCAATTGTGCCTACCTACGAAATGGCAGAAAACAGCAAAAACTTTCCCAAAAAAGTAATTAATTGTCTCACTAGCAGAAAATACTTCATGGGTATTCTGGACCGACTTGAGATTTTTGATTTTGCACTACAGAAACTTGAAAAAAAAAAATTAAATAAGATTTTTCAGATTAACGTACAAAACACTGGCAGATGGTTTTACCATTAAACTTCGAGTTGACAACATTACCGATTTCGGAATGGGATTTATAATACCCGGAATAAAGTTTCAATATGATAAGAAAAGAACGGGGCGAAAAGGAAAACCATTCAATAATGTAATATATTCCAACGAAAATAAAAATTTCAACGAAAGATACCCAAATAATTTGTATTTATCATATTCTGGTCAAGTCTCTAAATTATATCGAGAAATTAATGCAATCATTAAAGGCCTCAAAAAAAATAATGTTGTGAATTTAAGTGTCTTGAGACAAAAACTTGAAAAGTATATTGTTTTGATCAATGAGTTAGAAGTTTTAGTTGATTTTAAATACACCTCAAGACTAAAAAAGGAAGATGCTGAAAATTTATTAAGATTAATTATCTATATTCAAGGTAACGAATTATTCATTCAAATAAATGAATCTGTCTTGCTGTACGAAATGCCGCCATTAGAGGCTATATTAAACAGAAAACTGGAATTGATGGAAGGTGGATGCGTCTTATTTAATAAATTCTTAAATAAACAGCTAACAATAGACTTAAAAGATAAAAATCATTACAACAATAATAACACTAATGCTTACCAATATACGAATAATACTAAAACGATGATTCCAAAAGTTAAAACATTAAAGATCAAATCAATTATTGATTTGCCTGATGAAATTCTAGTTAACATAGTTTCATACTCTAATAATATTAATAATCTCTTATTAACTGATAAGTTTTTTTATAACTTCATATTATCACATCAGCAATTTATTTCTTATGAGGTTATAATCAATAAATATATTCATAAATACAAGCTAAATTTTCAAAATGAAAATCAATTACACAATCACGATGATGAAAAACATCATTCAAATTCACATAAATTAAAAATTCATGATGAATTCTTAAGGATCGACAACGGTAGTATTCGAAAACTGATTAACTCTGATTTTAAAATGGATATCAATAATAACTATGTTCTAACAAGATATAAAGATCCTGATACTTTAGTGATTATATCATCTACTAGTTTTAGTACTCCGTTTATGACATATCAAAATTATAAATCATTAAATGTTGATCATGCAATCCCAGTCGCAGCTTGGAAAGATTTTGAAGAAGTTTACAATAATATAGTAAAGTCAAATTCTGAGCTAGACCAATTCACACTCAACAAAAACGTGTTTTGTGAGTTTTGGAACGAATTTCCAATTACGTTACCATATATGGATAGCTTAAATCCAAATAACTTAGCACTAATTAAAGACGGAGCTTATGTGGATAAGTTACGTATAATCATAGATTTGCTAATCTCAAAAACCATGTTTAAAGAAAGATTAGAAGATATACTGTTTTTTATTGTTTCACTAATCACTAAAATTGAAGAAAATATTATCGATGAAGAGGAGGCAGAAGAAGAGGGCCAATTAAAATCCATTGTCCCAATTCAAATAATCAAAAACTATGCGGTTTATTATATGAGACAAAAATCATTTGAATCTCATCAGGAAAACAATGAAGAGATGATTAATAATCAAGAAAAATCAGATGAACAAATTTGGTTTAAAATTGAGTTAAAAAATCCCAGTTTTTACATAATGTTAAAACACAGCGCAAATGAAGAACTTGAAGAATTAATTGGCTCACTGTTCTATTATGATAAATTATCAGAAGATGTCAATTTTTGGTTGGGGTTGAAAACGATGAATGCTACCGATTTAATTCAAGAATTGATTAATGATTATGATATATCTCCCGTTCCGCATATTTTGAACTTATTAGCATTTCAAAATTGATATAAAATCGGGTCGTTGTTTACTTTACTGAAATGTACAATTAAGTGTATACATATTATAAAAGAATAAAAATAAAACCTAGCCTATAAAGAGTTAATAAATGTAGATAAAGGAATCATTGATAATTCGCATAACTTTGTTGTTGTTGTTGTTGTTGATGGAGTATGTTATTTTGTTGCAGATGATTTTGTTGAACAAATAATTGGGGATTGTTATACTCATCAAACCAAGAATGATTTAAAGCTTGTCTTGCACTTAGTCGTGTATCAGGGCGCATTTGTAATAAGCCTTGAAGTAAATCTAAAGCCAGATTATCGATATTTGGAATCAAAATACGGAAATCTTGTGGTATAAATAGGGTAAAGTTTGATTTGTAATTTGGATAGTTCGAAACACCTGGCCACGTACGTTCATTTGGGGTACCCATTATTCTGAAAATTTTAAGAAGTTGATCATCATTTGAAGAACCTGAAAATAGTGGCTTACCGGTAAACATTTCAGCTAATATACAACCTGTTGACCACATATCAATTGAAGTCGAATAATTTCGTGAGCCTAATAACACATCTGGAGCTCTGTACCATAAAGTAACAACTTCATTTGAAAACGTATTGACAGGTATACCGAAAGCTCTTGCTAAACCAAAGTCACCTAATTTTAACACACCTTTACCACTAATTAATAAATTTTGAGGTTTTAAATCCCTATGTAAAACACGATTATCATGACAAAATAATATACCTCTCAAAAGTTGAAACATAAACGATTTAACAGTACGTGGATCTAAAGCGCCAGTTTGGTTGTAACTATGAAGTTCCATATATCTTTTTAAATCGTTATCCATGAATTCAAAAACCAAAGTCAATTTATTTTCTGTATGAATAACATCGTAAAGTGTCACTATATTTTCATGTTTCAATTCTTTCATAAGTGATATTTCTCTAATTGCAGTTGATGGTGTACCTTCTTCACTGTCAAGGTTAATTTCTTTCAGAGCCACGTACGTGCCCAAAGCTCTGTTCTTCCCCTTATAAACGGTCGCATATGTACCTTCTCCTAGCTTTTCAAGCTGTTGAAATTGTGATGAAGTTCCAGACATTTGCAAGTATAAAGTGGTCTCCTTCTGACAATTAAACAACAAGAAACACTGTTTCCATCAATCAGATGAAGAAAATCGGCAATTCCACTTCTTCTTCACAACACTCCTTATAATTATTTATTATTCGATTCGAGATTGCGTGTTTCGCGTCGGTCGACGTTTTTTTGAAGGCTCAGCCAGGTGTATTTTTTGAATGGCGAACACACACAAAACACGTCTTTAACGATTGTGACTTGTCAAAAGGAGGTTATTTCTTGTTGATATATGCAGATAGAGGAGTATAATGCGATGGCGGATAACAAAGATCTTGCAGATAGTCTAGCATATGAGCAAGACATGGCAAAGACATTCAAAGACGTGGAAATTACTTGTACAGAAGCCCAAAAACGGGTGATCACCGCCAAAATACAACAAAACTCTCTGATTAATATTATTTCTGGTCCTGGAACGGGGAAAACGAAAACTTTGTGTGATAGAATTGCTTATTTATTATCTACTGGGATAAAGCCAAGTGAAATTTTGGTATTTAGTCTTGCTAATCAACCTGTAAATGAATTTAAAGCTACATTACGTACTTTTCTTGGTGAAGAATTGGCTTCAAATGTTCAAATTTCCACCATTCATTCATTTGCAAACAGTGTTCTAATGACAAGTTCTTCATATTGGCAAGTTATTAGGGATAAAAAAACCATGGATCCTGTCATTTTGAATGATATATTATTATCTTTATCATCCAGATCTGTATCGCAAGAATCTTTACCACCGTTAAAATCTTATGAATTGTTATCAATGCGTAAATCTGATCCTGGATTATATAAGAAATACTTGAGTTTAAATTATTCAGGTAAAAAATCACTTTTGAGGAATGAAAGTGTTCTTTATGATAAAATTATTTATGAAGCAACACGAATTTTAGACGATTTTAATAACCAACGTGATTCAATCAATGGTTACAACGTTCCATTCGCTGTTTTAGAAGCTAAAGAAATAATTATTGATGAATTTCAGGATATTTCTTATCTTTTACTTGAATTTATATTAGCATTGTCTAAAAATAAACAGTTAACAATATCTGGTGATATTGATCAATCGGTTTATGGATTTAGTGGTGCTACACCTGATTACAATATTAAAGAAATTATTTCACATTATAAAACTAATGGTTATGATTTAAGAGAATTTATCTTAGACGAAACTTTCAGATATTCTGAAAACATCCATAAGCTATCATTAAATGTTTTAGAAAAATCGCATTCTTTGATTACCAAATGTGTTGATGAGAATCCAATACCTGTGGTAAGAAAAGAGTTTCGAAATATTGTAAACGAATATGAGTTTATATTTGATGAAATACACTCCTTAATTAAAAACTCAAACGGTTATTTAACTCCAAAAAACTTTGCAGTTTTGTCATTAACAAATCGTTCACTAAATGATTTTCAAACTTATTTTGATAATAAAAAAAGTCCATACTATTCAAAAAGATTAGTACCAACTCAGCCATGGCTTGAAACTAAGATGTCAACAATGGTTTCATTTTTAAAGATTTTAGATGATCCTAATAATGACCCATGTTTATTGGTGGCAATCAGTTTTATAAACTTGATTGGCCCTTCAAGTATACTAAAAATTAAAGGATGTGCAGAAGCTGAGAATATTTCAATATATGAATACTTAAAATTGTCACCAAAATTTCAAAAAAAAATTGCTACAAACTTAATTGAAAGTATAGATAAGATTGTTTCAAAGTTAGAGAGGAATGATCCTAGCTCGATAATTATAAGTTTGGCCAATCTTTGTGGGTTGTTTAATTATTCAAAACAATTATCAACTGATTCATTAATGGAAAGTTATAATAAGTTTTTACAAGACCTATACGATAACTTAAAAGTTGTTTCAATTATTCAAGGGCCAGATACCGATTTATTAAAGTATTTTTTAAATAATTATCAATCTGAATTTCTTAAAGAAACACATTTACAAACAAAGGACATTGATTTTTCTGATGAGTTTGTGACTTTATCAACTATACATTCAGCGAAAGGTTTACAATGGGATATCGTTTTTATTATGTCAAATCTCAATCTAAGTGAAAATGTTCAGTCAATTAATTCAAGAACTAATTATGTTGCAGTTACCAGAGCACAACATTTACTTTATTTGAATAAATCTTTCTATGATAACGAACTATATATTGATACAATTGATAAACAATTAGCGGGAAAGAATATGTTCAAAACTATTAAATCAAAGACTATATCAGATTACGTTCCTGAATTAAACAAACATTCCAAGGTTAATAATTTAAATGAATTACCAAAACTTGGTTATCCAATCGGCATTGAAAATAATGAGAGATTGCTTGCAAATCTGTTATCAAATATTCATAATCGTAAAATATCACAATTACCTGTAAATTTATTGTCTTTGAATAAAAATATTACAAAATTAAGTAAATTTTTATAGTAAACATGATTGTGTAGATAAAAAATAAATTACTAAAACGCATCTTATTTTTGAGAACATAATTTTATGATTAATCACAAATCGATGCACATGTAAGAAATGCTCTTCTTTCACATAGTGTAAAGTTGAGTATTTATATATAAAAGTAACGCTTGCTTTGTTTCCAATACATAGCATCCTAAAAATGCTTTTAAAGCAGTCAAAACTCTAGATTAATGGCTAAACATAAAGATATCTTTCATACATTAGAGCAATCTAATGCTATTAAATCGACTTTGTCAGAAGGTACAATACTTAAAGTTATTGGTGAAACTGGAAGTGGTAAAAAAGAAGTTTTGGTTGAAAGAGTCATAAATGGATTAAACAAGAAGCAAACAAAAATAGAAAATATACTATTTTTGACAACTTCAAAAGAATCAATTTCTGCGATTGAGAATAGATTTATTGAAAAGGGTGAAAATGGAGAATTCAATGGAATTAAAATAAATACATTTCAAGGATTAATTGAAGAGTTCTTATCACTTCATTATTCCAATTGGAAAATTTTGACGGAGCATACAACTAAAAAATTTCAAAAGGATTTATTAGACGGTAATAATGCTGATATTTCTTATGAAAAATTAAAAAATTCAATTCAACAAATTAGTGCAGTTTCAACAACAAAACTTAAATCAATGAATAATTCAGAAACATTAATTAGGTATGGATTAAATAAGGAAGGTTGTTTTTCATTAAAAAAATTGGTTGGAAATTTTCTTTTTATTCCATATTCACAAATTATTGAAGAATCATTTAAAATTCCTGAGTTAATCAATATGTTTGAAAGATTTAAATTTATAAACATTTTAAATTTTCATAATTTAAGAGAGGATGAATGCAGATTGCTTAAAAAGTTAAGTAAAGGTAAACATATTAGTATAATGAGTAACGAAAAATCAATATCGAGAAGCAAGCAATTCAAGAAAAACTGGGAATTAATTTCAGAAAATTATAACAATAATAAAATTACAGAAATAAAATTATCCCAACTTGACAACAATGAAATAAAAATTGTCGATAGTAATTCTATTAGTGACGAATTGAAGACTGTTTTAACATACAATAAAATTGATATAAACAATGCGTATGATATTACAACCACAATTTTCAAAGTTTTCAATAACCCAAATTTAAATGTACCATTACTTCAACTACTAACAATTATTCCTGGAATTGATGAAAATTTTATGATTAAATTTATTGACATTATATCCAAAGAAAAATCAAGTTCAGTTTTTCAATTTATAAACAAGTACCAAGATTCATTTACTTATAAAACCAGATTAAAATTATTGCCTGTCGTTAAATATTTAAATTCAATTGAGAAAAAATTAGATACAACAAACGGTAATTCAATAATGATTCATCTAATGAATTTTGCTAAAGTTTTAGGTATTAAAATATACGGCAATGAAAAAATGAAAAAAGATTTCACTGATATTCATACGTGGTTCTATAAATTACCATCAAATATTAAAGGTGTTGAAAATTTATTAGATCATTTTATTAAAAAAGAATCATTGAAGTTAGCAAACATTGAAAAACCAAAAGTTGCGTCATATCCTAATACTGGCACAATTATAAAATCACCCAGCAACTTATCTCCAGCAATGTCGGGTAACTTTGGTAACCTGAATCTTGTGGTTAATGTTAATTCAAGAACTGGAGAGATTAAAACAGAACAATCATTAGAAACATTAATTTTGAAAAGAACAAGCTCCATCAAATATAAGCCAAGACCACGGAGTTGGCATGCTGGTAATATTCTCAATGCTGTTAAAAAATTGAGATGAAATCAAGTAAATTATATATGTATCAACATAATTTCGTGTTATTTTTATAATTCATAGAATTTTATTGTTAAATTAATCAAGCGTTTATTTTTGTTAGACCTATTTTTTTATATTTTGCTTTTTAACAATTGGCATTTCAGTTTTAATAAATTTCACATGTAAGTCTAAATGTTTATTTTTAATGTTTTCTAAATATCCAACTTTAATATCTTCAATGGTTGAATTAATTGTTGTTAATATAAATTTGTCCTTCATTAATAAATTCTCTCTTAATGCTAAAAAGTGGACATCTTTTGAAACTCCCAATGCCAGTGATAATCTTTTCGATGATCCTTTTGGTAAAGTAATTAGTTTAACATCAGATAGTGCACATAGGTTTGGTAAATGATTGTATAATAGTTTAGAAGAAATGTCATTTTTACAAACAAAAAGAACTTTGACGTTATTATCGATTTTTTTTCCTTGTAAAAGTGATTGAATTTGATTTTCTAATGTTTCCATAATGGAATTAAATCCAGTTAACACATTTGAATAGTCATCATCAACCGTTGCTGAAGCTTTTTGCTTTTCCTTTGATAAAGAATTCAATTGTTTAATTGGATATAATAGGTTAGTCTCTAGTGATTGTAATAAATCAGTTTGCAATTCCACGTCAATTTTTGGCCATACATTTTTCCTTGTGTATGGATTTGCTAATAACGGTTTAAAAATTGTCTTTTTTTGAATTTCTTGACCTCTTAATGATGTGTTAAGCTTATCTTGTTTTGACATGACCTTTGCAGAACTATTTAATGGTAAACGACCAACCAGTAACTTCTGACTTCATACAAAAGCTGTTTGAATTATTTTCATCTTGGCCAACTTGTTACGTAAGCGAAACCCTAATTTGCAATTGTTTTGCCATGCAATGATAAGGGCCTGTGCTTCTACATGTATTGGTGTCTGGATACATTCAAGATATTAAAAGGGATGTTTTGACATGTTTGAAGTTGAAGCTGAAGTTGAAGTTGAAGTTGAAGCTAAAGTTGAAGTTAGACTTAGTCCATAAATTTTGTGTGTAGACGAAACTACAAGAGCGTATGTAAATGTGCTTTTGTAGTCACGACACCACGATCAAATGGACAGCATATCGATCGGAAAAAGTAATCGTCTTGAACTGTACTTTGAAATCAAACCTTCTTGTAAAAGCACATTTCTATTACATCTTGGGCTCACTTTCAATAGTTTTTCAGGCAAATAAATTTTATACTGTGCAATTTGTCAATGGTTTTGTTAAAACCTTAGCAGGGTGTATTATTTCTTATATGAAATGATTTTACTGTTTCAACATCAATTATAAATGAATCGATCAATTTACTAACTAAAAAAATTTATCAAAACTTCTTTAGCTAATACTTGATTTGGAAATTACGTATCAAGCTAAATTTGATTTAGTTCTACATAATATTTTCTTTCAAAATTTTTATTTAACAAGGTTGTAAAGAAGAAATACTTTGTGTATTACGCTAAATATTGGTTAGTAACCTAAAGATTATTTACCTTCAGCCAAACGTTTTATTTATTTTTATACATCATAATCTCTTTTCTAGGATCTAGTGTTATTGGGAAAACTGAGTTAGCATCAAAGTTTGTCACAGTTAGATTCGGCAAACTCTTAGCAGCTTTTAACCTTCTTTTTTCACACTTCCGGTTTTTAGTTTTTAGAACTTGGGTACAAACTACTCAACATGGTGATTCCAACAGAACGTAGAAAAATTGAGAACAAACAAAAAAGCTCTTCATTCTCTATCATTTGTGAATAAAAAAATATTAGTTAAAGACATTCAATTAGGTGAAATAAATAGTAGTACATAAATTTACAGAAAATTATCAGTTGAGTAAAATAACATAGGAATATAAATATGTTTTGGGTTTCTTGTCATTTTTGTTTTTGTTTTTGGTAGCAATCAATTTGAACGGTAAGAAGGTGGCAAACTTAATTCAGTATCGGCAGAATTAATGCTCTCAAAACCAACATCATCTACAGCACTATTTATTTCAAACAAGTAATCAATACTATTGACTGAAGATTCTGCTGTTGGATCTCTTGCATAACAAGGAGGTATTTCTGTACTTCTTAACATTGACTGTCTTGTATCATCCAAATTTTCAGGTGTATCATGATGTACAATATTGGATTGATATGTTGGATCGGGTCTTGGAATTAATAATAATTTTCCATTTGATGTATAAATACCTAAATCTACTTGCGGATTTGGATTTTCTGTATATGATGGTACAATTTCAAATTCATTTGCATTATCTAAAATTGCCGATTCTAATTCTTGTAATTGAATACGACGATTTTCCAGCTCTCTATGTGCAAGTTTTCTGCTGACATAAAACTTTAATCCAGCTCCAATGCAAATGCATAACGCCATGACTATAAGCATAATGAAAAGTAATGGTAAATGTCTTTTTTTTTCAGCATAGGTATCATCATGAGTAGTTCTACCAGGATATTCTGGTGGCATTACTTCATGTGCCGAATAATAAAACAGAGACATTGCTAAGGCCAAAATTGTGTAAAAAAAAAAGAGTAAAGCATTATTCTATTTTTTAGGTTATGATTGAGATTTATATAGATGTGATGATGGTTCACAGTACAGAGTGTAGAATCTTGACAAAAGGTTCCATGAGAATTTCCTATTTCGGAACGCGGAGATGAGAAAACATTCTGTTAGCAGTTTTTAGTTTATTAAGAAGTGTAAAAAAAAAATATTAAGATTATATGAAAATTAATTAAGAAAACAACGTAAGAAAATGACATGAAAAAAAAACAGTGAAGATTAGGGATCATTGAGCTCAGGAAAGATTTAGGAACAAACAAATAAATTAGAAAGGTAAATATTAAGTGTAATAATAAGTGACAATTAGTTTTTGTAACGACCCTTTTCAGGCAACGGAGGTGCTTCATATGGAGGTAATGAATTATCTTCGGTATTAGTATTGGCATTCGTATCAGCATTTTCAACAACGTTCGAAGATCCAGTCATCATGTTATTTGAAGTATAAGTTTGAGTTGGTGGTGGGCCATCGGGTCTTCGATACGTCATATCATTTACATTATGTGCACCATATATATCCGGTGATGCAGTGTATGCATTAGAAGCAGATTGAGTATATGGCTGTTGTGGAACGTATACTTGTTGAAACCTATTATTATCTTGAAAAGGTGGCTGATCGGAGTTTGCGGCGTTCGAAGCGGTATTAATATTATTATTGGTATTCAGCTCAACATCAGTATTGTCTGAGTTCAATGGGGCAGTACTGGTAACTATGAAATTACCATTTTTATCGTAATAACCAGCATCTTGATTTGCATTTGCATTTTGCGTATAAGTTGGCAAATTTGTTGCCTCACCAGCATAATTATTCTGAGATTGATGATAAGAAGGAGGGGATAAATAAGAAGAAATAACTGGGGCTCTTCCAGATCTCATCCTTCTTTTATTAACCAAACACGTCATCACAATGAAGAAAATGATTGCAGCAGCAAAGATAGCAAAAAATGCATATCTGCCAGGATTTGAGTCGTCGTAATAAAAATCTCTTTTCTGAAGTTCAGAGTTGATCCCAGAGGCAATTTTTCGAAGCTGCAAAGACAGAGAAGGATTATCATAAGGAAGGGCGGGCATTGTTGTGTAGAGTTGACGTGATAGCGAAACAACAACCAGTTTGTAAAGAAAGCTATGAGCATAGGTGTTTCACTATTTTCTCTTTTTGGTCTGGTCTTCCTTACGAGTTTTAAGCCTTCAAATTGATGAATAACGAAAAAAATGCAAAAAAAAGTAAAACTTGCGTCGACCGACGCCGGTTACGTCAGCAAGCGGGAGGGGGGGAAAGGGGCTGATTTTTTTTTATTTTTTTTATTTTTTTTTTTTATTTTTTTGTTTTCTTTTTTTTTTCTTTTTTTTTTATTTTTTTTCTTTTTTTTGTGCGGGACAACTTTGTTCTCTATCCGGAACAACACCTGCGGGGCGGAAAAACGGAACATTCTCTCGAGTTCGCACGGCAAACGGCCGCCGATTGTGACACAAAAAGAAAACTTTTGAGATTTTCCACTCCAGGGTACTTAAGGTGATTTTCTGTCTAAAACATGTGTTCTGTTTATTACTATTTCTGGTGTTTGGCATGCTCTAGGTGGATTTAACCGTGTTCTGCCTTCTTTGTTTTCATTTTCCCTTTCATCTTCTTACTTTCTTATTTTCCCCTTATACCAACTCCTTCTTCTTTCCATTGCATTATATCTTTTTTCTTGTTTTCTCCCTGTTCTGTCTGATACCTATCGATACCCATATCGTTGTGTACTAACAATGCCAATACACAAAATATACTTACCTCATACTTCCCAATCAACTGCTTCATTAAATGAGTATTCACCTTCACCTTCACCAATACCGTCATTCTCATCTCCAAATTTAGTCTACAAACTGAAAAGGACAAATACAACAGCAAGCTCACTCAACTTATTCAAAAATTCTTCCAAAGATTTAAGTAATCTAAACACTGCTTCAACTTCCTCCCTTAATTCAATGCTTACAAATCAATCTGCAACAACGGAATATTCTCCAAACTTGATTGACAGTGAATGTGGTGATTTACTCAAAATAGTAGATTTAGATATTGGTAGTAATAATAAGCATGATAAAAAAATTCATAAAAAAAAACCTTCCTTCCATTTATCTAACAATGATTCAGAAACAGAAAATGACGAAGAAATTTGTGATGATATTATTGATGATGAGAATGATACTTCGGCATACTTACAACCCACTGAACTGAAAAAATTGTCATCAAATGATCTATGTGGGTGTTCGTTACCTCCTCAATTGGGTGCAAGCTCCACATCTACCCTTACTAATGAAAAATGGGCTTTCATATTAATCGGTTTACCAGCATGTGGTAAATCAACAATGGTCAAGGATTTCCAAAATTATGTTTCTCTTCAAACTTCCAATAAAATCAAGGTTAAATGTTACAATGCAGGAGAAATAAGAAGAAACTACGAGTTAAATAATCATAATCG
This sequence comes from Pichia scutulata, assembly GCA_030560845.1. Classification (NCBI taxonomy): domain Eukaryota; kingdom Fungi; phylum Ascomycota; class Pichiomycetes; order Pichiales; family Pichiaceae; genus Pichia; species Pichia scutulata. The sequence continues at coordinate 22,567 of JAKTWB010000018.1, forward strand.
ATTCAATTTTAATGATTTACAGTCCTCACAAAAATTGAGAGATTTTTATGCTTTTGAAGCGTTGAAAAATTTAACTGATGATTTAGTCAATGATGTTACAAATATAGGTATTTTGGATGCAACTAATACAACTCAAAGGAGAAGAAAATCGGTTTTAAATTATATAAAAAGTTTGAAAATTAATGTCATACCCTTATTTTTTGAAGTTAAATGTTCAAATAGAGCTTTAAGAAGGTTCAACATTGAAAAAAAATCAAAAAATAAAGATTATATACTGATGGATCATGATACTGCAATTAATGACTTTCTCGAAAGAATTCAAAGATATGAAAATTCTTATGAGAAGGTTACAATAAACGAAATTAAAGAGTTAAATGTAAAATACTTTGGAATCGATAATGTTGGTGATACAATTTACTATGATTGTGGTTTAAATCATCATAATAATTATAGACATCAGAATTTATCATTTAAAAGTTTGACGTTAAATTTATTGTATCAATTTTTGATTACTTACAGAACACACTACGCTGCCGATTATTTAACTGCTGTCGACTCCTTTTATACTGAAGGTCATTATCATCCTGTTAAAACAATTTTTTCAAAACCAGTTTCTGACCAGGAAGTTGAAGATGTTAAAAAAATCCCTTCAAAGCAAATTAATTCGGTTTTAGAAAACTCAATTCCAAAAGTTTTATCCTCTTCAAGAATTCAAATTAGTCAGTGATTTGAAATAAAAAATAATTACCCTACACTTTCCCACCCTTTTTACGCTCTCTCAGGTTTCATGTTTTTATAAAATTTTGGTTTTTATAATGGTTTTTTATGTTCATGTTTTTGTTTTTGTTTTTGTTTTTGTTTATGTTTTTTTATATATTTTTTATGTACCAACAATCTCTGCTTTATACAGCTAACTAAATCCGGGTATGCTAAACCCAGGTAATGATTCCGTATTATTCACCTCAACTGTCATCTCTTCATCTTCTTTCACTACAGGTTTTTCAGGCACTGTAGCTTCACCAGTATGTGCATGATCTTTAAATGAAATTTCATCACCGGGTCTAGCACGACTCCAGATTCTCATTGACTTATCAGATCCTGCAGTACATAACATATGACCTAATGGGTGATATTCAATTGAGTGAATCGCTTTGTCATGAGCAAAGGGAATTGTATGGTATGCCTTATCTATAATAGGTGCACCTCTATTAGCAAAATTTGTAAAAATATACTGAGATATTTCATCCTTTAAGTTGTCGTCATTTGAACTTTCTTTTAGTTTGTTAATTTGTTTAATCATCTCTAATTCTTCATTTTTTGATTCCTGTGACTTTTCACTAAAGGCTTCAATATCAACATTTTTGTTCAAATTATAATGTAATAATGAACCATCATATCCACCAACTGTTAAAATTGTGGAATGAATAGGATGCCATGATAATGAAGTTAAATCTGATTCTTTTTCACTTTTTAAAATATTAATAGATCTTAACATACGCAAATCAAATATTCTAGTTGAATGATCCCTTGAGCAGGCTGCCAACAATCTTTCATTCCCAATTTTTTGAAATGATGTTTTACTAACTGTATGTTTAAAATCATTAATTGTAGTAATACATTTGTCATCTCTTGGATCCCATAGTTTAACTAAATTATCTTTTGACCCGGACACAATTAAACCTAGAGATGAATGCCAATCACAACTTTTAACATCCCAATGATGACCTTTCAGAGTCCTTTCTTCTTTAGATGTTGAAAAATCCCAAATTTTCAAATTTTGATCATCGGAACAACTCACAAACTTTGAATCGTTAGGAGAAAATTTGATTTCATTAACTGTATTTTCATGTGCTTTGTTTAATATATTGACATTATTAAAATTTGGTTGCCAAAATTTGATACAACCTGATTGATCACCACTCAACAACCATTTACCATTATGTGAATATTCTAAGGAAAAAATTGGTAAATCGTGAGCCTGCATAATAGATTCAAAACTAAAGTTCAAACCATTCCATAATGTAAATTCCCCACTGTATGATGAAACTAAAATTCTTCTTGCATCTGGTGTCCATTTAATAGCTTGAATTGCATGTTTCGATTTATTGGTTGAATTGTGAACGAATTTATTACATATATCAATTACCGATTGATTCGATATTATACTTGGTGGCATGTTCGTAATATACGATTTATCTGGTCTTAAAAGTCCTGCCTGATATAAACGTCGACGCTTTCTACCACTATGTGTATTCTTATTAATCAAGTGCTTTCCAAGTGGAGTAAAATAATCAATTGTTGTTCGGTGAGTTTGTTGTTGTAATCGCTGATCAAATGGAATGTCCAGTTCAGGATTTCGTCTTTGTATTCCGCTCATGCTAAAAGAAATGTATTATTATGATATATTTTTGCTTTTGTTATTGAAACACAAAATAATCAGATGCAATTCTAATAAAATTGAACGAGTTCAAAATTAAAAATTCATGCATCAAAATGGATTTGAAGATTCTTGTGTATTTTTCATTTTTTTTGAATTTTTGAATTTTTATTTTTTTTTCAGTATCTTGAATCACATCAAAATCTTTTTTAATATACTTTTTTAAACCTTCACTTCATATAGTTTGACAAATTAACATCTGCCTGGAATTATGAAGCCAGTTCAACATTTGGGTCCTATTTGTTCATTAAAAATTTTGTCAAACAATTTGATTTTAAGTGGTAATGGACCAACACTAACAGTTCATGATTATACAACAGGTGAAAAATTATTTGAAAGATTAATCTTCAAAAGAAACAAAATTCATGGTATTGAACTTTTCAACCCTACTTCCAACGATGAATCAAAAATTCAACTTGCTATCTGGGGTGGTAGATCCCTAAGTATTTTCACATTAAAAGATTTAAAAAACTTGAAAGTTGAATTACCACACTTTGGAGTTGGAGATTGGATTTTCTATTGTTTATTTGAGAATGATCGTACTTTACATGTTTTGAACTCTCATAACGTTGTTCATACAATTAGTATCACTAATGAAACTAGACTTATCAAATCAAGAGATTGTAGCTGGAAATCCATTTTATACTCAGGTAGTTTACATTTAAACAAAGAAAATGGAAAAATTACCGTTTTAGCAGGTACAGTTATGAATGGTATTGTTATTTGGGATTTAGAATCACAAGTTGCCAAACATAATCTTACATTACATGAAGGAGCAATTTTCAATGTTGTTTCATCGCCAAATGGTAAGTTTGTTATTAGTTGCTCAGATGATAGGTCAATAAAAGTTTGGGATATGGAAACTGGTAACCTCTTATCAAATGGTTGGGGTCATGGATCTCGTATATGGGGATTGAGTGTTTTTAACAACGATGATGTCAATGACGGATTTAAGATTTTTAGTTGTAGTGAAGATTGTACTGCACGTATTTGGAAATTTTCGCCTAATAACATCGAATTAAAACAAGAGAGAATAATTTTAAATCACACTGGTAGACATGTTTGGAGTTGTACGGTTAATGATGATTTAAAGCTTGGTTTTACTTCTGGTGCTGATGGTAAAATTGTTGTTAATGACTTAAATGAAAGTGAAAGAGTTGGATATTATGGTAATAAATGGGAACTCAAAGAAATTGCAGACGAATGCAATTACAACTTCAAAAAAAACGAGTTAATAAAAGAATATGTTGATTTTGGATATGGTTTGTTATCTGTCACTTCTGAAGGTAAAGTCATGATTTTGAAAAATTATAAAAATTGGATTCCGCTATTTACTGATTCAAGATTTGAAAGATTCTGTATTTTGAAAATTTTTGATAATCAATCCATTTGTGCCTTAGGAAATAAATTGGGTGACATTATTTTTTTGAAATTTGATGCTAACTGTAAAGTTTCTATTCAAAATGAAATTACATTATCTGATTCATTTGATAGATTGGGTAATATTTTAGTTCATCAAGTTGGTGGGAAATTGTTTGCATTATTTGAGTCACCAAATCCAAAGGATCCATTAATTTATAAAGAAATTGATTCAAATACATTGGAAGTTAAATTCAGTGTAAAATTTAGTAAACCAAATGAGAAAATAAGTGTTAGTTCTATTGAATACAATCTATCAAAACACTATTTAATTATTGGATGTAGATTTGCAACTTTGTTAGTTTATAAAATTGGCAATGGCTTAGATGAGTTCAAACCATTGACTGTTTACAAAAATTTGTTCAAAGGTGATACAGTTTCATCGTTAAAATCATTAGAAAACTCAAAAGATTGTATTTTCTACTTGACTAATAAAGATGGCAGCTATCATTTAATGAAAATTAATGATGATTTATCATACAGATTTTTACACAGCAGTAAAATTCAAAAGGGATTTTTGGAAGGCATATTAAAATTACCAAACAATGATATTGTATTTTATGGTTTTAAATCAGATAGTTTCTTTATCTGGAATGAAACAAAACAATATGAAATTATGCGTGAAATTTGTGGCGGCCCACACAGACGTTGGTTTTTCAAATACTGGATAAATACAAAAGATAATTCACTAAAATATAGATTTATCTATACAAGGGCAAGTGAGGTCCAAATTGTTCAAAATGGTGACTCTGGTGCTGTTGAAGTTTTATCAACTGGTTTACATGGTAGAGAGATTAGAAATATTTGTGCTGTTGATTCCAAAGCTTCAAGTGATGAAAAAATTATTATTACAGGATCAGAGGATACAACGATAAAGATTGGCACACTCAAATCAAATGGTCAATATGAGTTACACTGGACATATAGGGAACATACTTCTGGATTGCAATCAATTCATAAAATTAATAACGAATATATTATCTCATCATCTGCAAGAGAAGAACTATTTATTTGGAAAATTAGTGAATGTGACAATAAAAAATGTTTGAATCTTGAATGTTCGATGCCACCAAGTGATGAAAATCCTGACTTAAGAATTATGGATTTTGATACAGTTGAAGTATATGATAATGATAATAAAGTAATTGGAGTATTGTTAGTTTCAGTTTATTCAAATTCTGTCATCAAGGTTGTTTTTTATGAATATTATACCAAAACATTTAAAATTTTAGTTGATGATTCATATTTACAATGTTGTATTTTCCATGTTAAATTTATTTGTTTAAATAATAACTTATATATTTTGATTGGATCAACTAACGGGCACATTACAATTTATGACATCAATGATACAATCAAGAAATCATTCAATATCCAAACAATTAATTCAAAAACTAAGTTAGTCAAAATCGTCAAAGAAATCAAAACAGAAGGTGAAAAACTAAATAAATTAATTGTCAATCAACAACTACATCAATCATCATTTAAAGGATTGGATACTATTCAATTATCGACGTCATCAATTAAGCTAGTTACAGGTGGTGATGATAATGCATTAATTGTTAGTAAAATTGATAAAAATTTAGAGGATGAAATCAATGTTGAAATTGAATTTTTTGATCCGATAGCTGCATCATCAACAATCACAGCTGTAAAAGTGATCAATGAAAACAGTGTTTTGGTTGGAGCTGTTGATCAAAGTATTAAATTGTGGAATGTTGACGGTGAATTAAAGGTTGTTGAAGATAAGTATACTACAGTTGCAGATGTTGGATGTTTGGATATATCAACATTTGAAACTGGCGAAAAGTGTTTATTAATTGGAGGTGCTGGATTTTCAATTTGGGAAATTTAGTATACAGCTAAATTTGGCCTATAAAATGTGTAAAAAAACTGAAAAATTTTGTTAATCATTAATATACATGTAAATATATAATTTAGATAAAGCATTAGGAATGCATAAAGCCCTTTGCTTTAAGAATCTATAAACAGGGTGAATAGTTTTTATTGTAGTATGGAATTACTTTTTTTAATTCACGGATATGTAAAATTGTTTTATTTTTGTGTTCTGGTGGTGAATATTTATTTTCATATAATTTAAGCTTGCTTTTGTTTATGTTTAGCATTGGATTTACAAAGAACATAAACTCTTCCCTTTCTTCTTGCAATGTAACAGTCAGCACAGAATTTTTTGACAGCAGTTCTGATTTTGTAAGTTCTTGCCATAGTGGTTAAAAATGAAGGTTGAATATGCATGTTAGCATGACCATGCTCATGGATACAGGCTTGTTTAGCAACATGTGCTGATTGACCTATTTTCTGAAGACCCAATCTGAAGTTGTTGAAAAGCATTTTTGATGTCCAAACCAACTTTTTTACGAACTACCATTTAAAATAGCTCTATACATCCAGAACTGTGAATTATGAATTATCATGTTGAAAATCTTACCGTGAGGGCTTAATGGCCCGCATATGGATTTGACAGAGTTTTGTTTTGCGACGGTCGACGCAAAATATCATTTGCCTTCTTTTTGATTTGGTGTTTGCCGTTGTAAAAGTGTGTACACAACAAGAAACACCGTGCAAACAGCTAGTTACACAGCATAATTGCACCTGTAGGGCATTCTCGCACATCAAATGGACCATTGGAATCTGGTATGTTGTTTATTTTGCTTTGAATGGGAGAAAACACGTTATTTCCCTTTTTTTTTGTTTATTAAACGTTAAAATACTAACATTATTATCTTTGATTACTTTAAACCTTCATGTTTTTCAGTTAAACACGTCTTCTGTCGTTCGATATCCAAAAAATCATATAGTATCTGCCACTGATCCGCAAACAATAATATCTTGCATCAAATTTGATGATTCTCATTCTTTATTATGGGTTGGTGCATCAAATGGTTTCTTATCTTCATATAATGGGCCGAAATTGCAATTATATACATCTGTTAGAGCTCATAATACACCTATTTTGAAAATTCTCAACCATAAAAGAGGTGTATTATCTTTATCCTTTGATACCGTTAGATTGGGTACAATTGAAGGTGTTACTTTATTTAGTATTAAATCTGATCTGTTTAAAGGTCTGAATTCGATGTCTTATACATCAAATACTCAAACTGAATTATTAATTGCTGGTGATAAAGATGCAACTCAATCAAGAATTTATAAAATTGATACCGTTAATCATCGTATATCGGGATCTTTCCATTATCCACATACTGTTGTTATGATGGAAACAAACTTAAAGTATGTCGTACTTGGTAGATCTGATGGTTATGTTGATATATTGGATCCAAGAACAAATAAAATACTAAATACATTTAAAGCTCATGCATCTGGTCTATCTCATATATCTGTGAAAGAAAATCTTTTACTTACTACTGGTTATTCACTAAAAAAGGGACAGTATATGCCTGATCCGTTTGTTAACTCATTTGATTTAAAACTTTTATCTATTCAATCTCCAATTTCATTTCCTGCTGGCGCTTCAAAAGTTTACCATCATCCAATAATACCAAATGTTATTTTAATCTCTTCCAGTATGGGGCATATGAATTTTTTGGATATAAAAAATCCCTCAAAACTAAATATTTATCAAGCTGAAATTACAGCTTATATTACAGCTTTTGATATTGCAAGCTCTGGCTCATTTTTAGCATTTGTTGATGCGTTAAATAATTTGAGTCTTTGGACAAGGGGGGCGCCTGGTGCAAGTCCGGATTTCGCATTATATAATGCTCCATTGACTTATCCAACACCAATTGATGAAATAATACCTGCAAAAAACCATTTAACAAGTCAGACATCAGCCTTTAGTTTAATCAAGTTACCACATTTCAATAAACTATTATTATCTGCCTGGAATAACAATTTAGTTTTCAAGGTTGGTACACTATCAAATCCTATTGACCCCGAAATTTTACGTAGTTCTGAATTAATTAATGGCATATTAATAGCCCGATATAATAAAGATAAATTTGGTCCAAGAAATGTTGCCAAAAAATATTATAACATCTCATCGATTTCAAGGTCTGGTGTTGCAGTACCAAAGTTTATAAGTGAAAGAGATGATGAAGATGAACTTGATGATGATATTGATGATGGTACTACGGATAAAACATATTCAACCAAATCAAGAGATTCAAGTTTCCAGCCTATACATAATAATGAAAGTTTCCAGTTGACATCAAATAATGGTGATGTCCCAAATGCTTATAAGCAATTGTCAATTCTATATAGTAAATTTGGTGTTGATGATTTTGATTTTGATTATTATAATAGAACAAAATATTCAGGTTTAGAGATTAATTCTGGAAATTCTTTTCTGAATCCAATTTTACAACTATATAGATATATTGCGCCAATCTTCAACTATACTTTATTGTCATTGGCTCAAGATTCAACAAAAGAGACTAATTTGTTAGTTGAACTAGGTTATTTATACGATATGATGCATAAATCCGAAGGAAAACATTGTGCCGCTTCGAATTTTCAAATTGCTTTTTCACAGCTTAAAGAAGCTCAAAATTTAGGATTGACAAAGGAACATAATATTTCAAGGGATGATTATAAACAGAGAAGATTAATTCAAACGTTCAATAGATTTTTATTGGAAATGTTGTCAAAGGATGAATCTAAATTGTATAATACTGATACTCCAAAAAGCTTAAATGGAATATGTGGAATTTTTACCGAAACAACAATCTATTCAAATTTTTGTTCTTTGACTCATAAAAGGGTTGCCATGTATCATTCTATTGACATTAATTGTTTACCTTCACCTCCATTGATACCAACTAATGTAACTATATTAAATTATATGGAAGCATCAATGAATAGGCATCTTCAGCAACAAATTGTCTGTGAAAATTGTAGGTATCAACATTCTGTTAATGCATCACTTGTTATTAATAACTTATCACCTATTGTTGTTTTGAATTTAGATTTGAATAATCAGCAGATGAATGAAATTAGATATCTGAATGGTTGGTTAGTCCCTGAATTCTATTTTGCTCAATCTCCTTTAGGTACCCCTGTTTTAAGAACAAATGTAATTGGTGGCGTTGCATCTAATTTAAGAAAATATGAGTTGGTTGGCTATACAGCACAAATTACAAATAGACAAAATGAAAGTCATCTAATTACTTACTCGAAAATTAAGAAAGATACTAATGATCCTGGTGAATGGTATCTTTTCAATGATTTCTTAGTTAGACAAGTTTCTGAAAGTGAAGTATTAGATGTTTCAGTTTGGTGGAAAAAGCCTGTTGTTGTTATTTATAAAGAAGTTGGTATTGGTGATGAATTTAAACATGATATTTATATGAATACTTTGAATACTTCAATTTTATATAGAGATCAATTTGTTGAAGGTACAAGAGAGAACAAAATTATCGATTATAAACTTTTACAGCCTAGTGAGATTATTAAACCCGGTACACTAATTGCATTAGATGCTGAGTTTATTGAATTATCTCCCGCAGAATATGAGTTTGGGGGTGATGGTTCAAAAACTTTGGTTAGGCCTCCAAAACTTTTACTTGCAAGGATCTCGGTTGTTAGAGGTGAGGGTGAAAATGAAGGTCAGTGTTTTATTGATGATTATATTGCAACTTATGAAACAATTCACGATTATAAGTCCGCATATTCAGGTATTGTCCATGGCGATTTAACACCTGGTGTTTCCAATAAAAGTTTAGTAACTTTACAAACTGCGTATAGAAAAATTTGGCTTTTGGCTAATTTGGGTTGTATTTTTGTTGGACATTGGTTATCAGGTGATTTTAGAATGATTAATATTCATATCCCAGCAGTACAAGTTCATGATACCGGCTTGTGTTTCTATCTGAAAAAAGAAAAACGTAAACTTGGCTTAAAGTTTTTAGCTCATTATATTTTAGATAAAGAGGTTCAAAATGGTAATCATGATTCAATTGAAGATGCGTTCAATGCATTGTTATTATACAAAGAATATCTAAGTTTAAAACGTTCTGGTAGATTAGAGACCGTTTTATACAAGCTTTATCTTGAGGGCCAAATAAATGGGTTCAAAGTTCCAACTGAAGTTGTTTTGAAAAAAATTAGTAACGAAGGAGTGGATAATTAATGACTGATGTTGTGTATGTATATTAAAAAATTAAAAATTTTGTACATTGTAGAATAATATAAAAACTTTTTATACACATTAAAAAAAACAGAATTAATCATGGCATATATCTAAAGTGAGAAATTGTCCTATTGTTGCTGTTGTTGCTGTTGTTGCTGTTGCTGTTGCTGTTGCTGTTGCTGTTGCTGTTGTTGTTGTTGCTGTTGCTGTTGCTGTTGCTGTTGTTGTTGATGGAATTTTTGCCTATGATGTTCTTGTTGTTGTTGCGCACGCGTTGTTGGTTGGTACCGTGATTGTAGTCCATTGAAATAATTTGAATTACCAAAAGCAGTATTGCTATGATTCTGAGTTTGGTTATGTTTAGCAGTTGGTGATTGTCCAAACATTGTATGATTACCTCTATTGCCATGATTTGTCATATTATTTGATGGGCTTGGTTGATAACCATATCTCGAAGATAATGCAGGATCTTTTACATTATTAGACGACAAAGAATTTGAACTTTGAGAGTTATTAGTTGGTTTTTGTTGTTCCTTCAATTCAAAACAGTTTTTTTTCCACAATGTTGTCAATAACTCATTATAATTAGCAATATCTGTATCAAATTGTTCAGTAGGAATCTTTGAATCTTTAAGTGGCAGTCCTAAACTTTTAGATATCGAAGTTGAAATTGGAACACTTGTCTTTAATGATTTTGTAGTTGAAGCTTTAACATCCAAAGTATTGAGTACGTCAATTGATTTTGCTTCAATACTTAGTCTTTTATTTGGACCTTCTACTCCTTGTAGCCGTTGAAGCGAGTCAAGTATTGGATTCGCATGACGTCTAATATGTAAAAACTCCCTGGATAACTGTTCATATTGAAAACGACTGGATTGGTTAATTATATGTGATAATGATTGGCTTGCGCCCTCTTCAAAGACGTTCAACGATGCAACATTTTCTTTTTGAAGCCAAAGTTTTTGTTGAGTACGACTTTCAATTTCTGGCTCTTGCGTTGATAAATATGATGATAAATCTATATCTAGTGAATCTGTCGGTTTATATTCGGATGTTGGAGTAGAAGTTGATGTACTCTTATCCTTTACTTTTGCTTGCTGTGAAAGTAAAGAAGTTTGTGTGTGTGGTACAGCTGGTTGATTTGGCTTGTGTAAGTCTTGATTTTTATTATGCTGATGATCAAACTTATTAGATTGATTGTTATTGTTACTATTGTTACTATTGTTACTATTGTTACTGTTATTACTGCTGCTATTGTTTTTGTTATTATTGCTGGTCAGTTTTAAATCGGGCAGTTTCATTTGATTTTTGGGATTATCAGGGACTCTAAATGATAAATAAGATCCTTGACGTTGCAATGACTGTTGCGAAACATTCCTATTCATTGATATTGGATTGCTGTTGTTATTGTTGTTTTTATTGAGGTTAGCATTGTGCATTGCAATAATGTTTTTATTTGACGGTTGTGCATTCATATTATACAATGTGAGACCAGATTGCTGAAATATTAAAGAATCATGGTTGATGTTATTTGAAAGTTCTGACCTCAATGAAGTTGGTGTGATTTCTTTGTCATCGGTTTGAGGTTGTTTTTGTGAATCACTTGCTTCTGAGCTATCTGATGGAGATTTGACAACTTCTGGTGGTGGCATTTGTGTTAATGATGGTTGATTTGATGAAGCTATACCAGGAAGTTGGCGTTCTTGACCTGTTGATTGAGATAAAATGCTTTCTATTCTATACAGATCAAGGGAGCTATCTGCTTTTTGGAATGTAACATTATCGGTTTCTGTTTTATTTGCGTCAGACTGGTCGTTTGCTTCTTCAAGTTTACTATCAAGATTCAGTTCACTTAAATTTTTTCGTATTTTATCAGCACCCATATTATGATCATTACCTAAAGTTATAATTTCATTAGTGCCATTTTCATCTGAAGTGACCTTATTTTTTATCGTGAGTGGTTCTTCTTCTGATTCAGATGGTAATTCTAATTCGGGTCTGATGTTTAATTTCGAAGCTGACCCATTTGACATTCCATCAACTTTATCGGAAGTTGACTCCTCTTTTTCGGTTTCTTGAGTTGACTCTTCTTTGGTTTTTAGGTTAGGCATACTGCGAAACTTTGATGTTTGGGATTCAAGGTTTAGTCTTGTATCTAAAACCTGAGAATTTTGCTCTGAATCACTATTTGTTGAAGTTCCCAATAAATCCAACGATCTAATTTTAGTTGACTTACTTGTATTTTTCAAATTGCTGTAAGGTAAAATTCTAGATGTCTTTTTAGATGAATGCACAGTAAATTGTTTGATCTGCTTGCGTTTTGGTGTAGAATTGCTGGTGCTTATTACTAATGGACTTTCTATTCCTGACAAGGGCATCAGGGCGTGAGAAAAGTGTAATAAAAGCATTGAAGTTAAAAGTAAATATTGAATTCAGAAATGTGGAATACTTCCAACTTCAAAGAATCAAAGCGGAGCGAGTTTGACTTGATTGGATGTTTTGCATTTTGGGTGTTAGTTTTATTCTACTTGAGAGTTATATTTGGTTTTAAACGTTGAAATAAAGGTTGGATAGATACAATTGTAAGAACCAAACATAATGGCGTCAATTTACGAAATGGATTTGTATAAAGTTGCCCAGAACTACATTGAAAAGGTACTTTCTTCGAGTGATGAAGATAAAGACAACAAATCAATCAGAGTTTTGCTTCTTGATAACAATACAGCGCCAATCATTTCCCTAGTTTCTACACAAAGTGATCTTTTGAAAAAGGAAATATATTTGGTCGATAGATTGGAAAATGCAAATAGGGATAAACTTAGGAATTTAAAATGCGTTTGTTTCCTAAAACCAAATGATTCCACAGTTTCTAAACTATCACAGGAAATAGAAAGTCCAAAATACGCAAGTTATGAAATATATTTTAATAATATAATATCTAAATCCCGTCTAGAGAGACTGGCCGAATCCGATGACATGGAAATAATAAGTAAGGTGGTCGAAGTTTTTCAAGATTACTATATTTTAAATAGATCATTATATACGGCAACCAATATCTTTAATCCATTTTCTACTGAATTTCAATCATGGGATCAATTATCTCTGGAATCATCTTTAGAATGTTTGAAATCTTTAACATTATCTTTAAATATGATGCCTATAATAAAATATGAGACGAACTCTAAAATGGCATATAAGCTTGCAAGTTCATTAAATTATGAAATAACATCAAACAATCAGCTATATGCTCAATTTTCAAATAAAAGAGATGTTTCACCTTTATTGCTTATTTTAGATAGAAAAAATGATCCTATCACGCCTTTGTTATTTCCATGGACTTATCAATCAATGATTAACGAATTACTTAAAATTAATAACTCAAATAATACAGTTGATTTATCACATTTAACTAATGTAGGTGAAGAATTAAAAACCGTCATAATGAATGAAAATCAAGACTCATTTTTTAAAAAATCAATGTTTATGAATTTTGGTGATTTATCAACACTGTTGAAAGAATATGTTGATGAATATAAGATTAAAACAAAGACAAATTCAAATATTTCATCAATTAAAGATATGAAATTTTTCCTTGAAAATTATCCGGAATATAAAAAAATGTCATTGAATTTATCAAAGCATATGTTATTAACGTCTGAAATTGATAAACAAATTAATTTGAAAAGAATTTGGGAAACAAGTGAGTTTGAACAAAACATGTGCAGTAACTTCGAAACTTCACATCATGATGAAGATTTTAATGAATTGGAAATGTTTTTATTTGATAAATCAAAGCAGGATGGCATCAAAATGGATTCACTTGATGATTCGATTAAATTAAAGCTATTATCATTGTATGCATTAAAATATGAAACCTACCCAAACAATAAAATCAATTTACTATTAAAGAAAATTAATATTTCAGCATTCAGTAAATTTATCCCAATTTTGTTGAAATATTGTGGACAAAAAAGTAGAATGGTTGGAGAAGGTGGTAATATTTTTAACAAGATTGGTTCTGTTTCTGGACCTGCAAGTCATGTTGCCGCATTGTTTAATAATTTTTCAGGCAGTAACAATGTTTCAGATAATGCATTTATGCAACATCAACCACGTTTAATCAATATAATTGATAAAATAACTAAAAATAAAATTCCAAGTAATGGAATTTTTTCGACAATTGGTAAAGATATAGTTGAAAGTAAGATGCCACCAAGAGATATTGTAATATTTGTTGTTGGTGGGGTGTGCTATGAAGAAGCTAGATTAATAAACGAAATAAATAAATCGAATGAAGGCACTAAAATTGTATTTGGAGGTACACATACATTGAATAGTAAAGAGTTTATAAGTAACATTTTAGATGCTGGGGCTTCTTGGTAATCTTATAAAATGTGTGTGCTCAAAACAAACTTTAAATGAGGTATCAAGGGGTCATATAGTATTAGAGTTTATATAAAATTAACAGGAAATGTATTAAATAATTTACAATAAAAATAATCAAAGAAGTTGTAATGGTGGCGATAATAATAGGAATAAAAGAAATATTTTTTTAAGCATAAGCTTCTTGCCAAACATTCAGTAACGATGTTAGCTCATCTAAATATTGAACTGAGTCATTATAGCAATCAATGAGCTTATTCTTTAGTTGAACAATTTCAGGAGTTAGCTCCGAATCATTCATTTTAAATAAATTATTCTTAAATTCTTCTTCATTTGCTAAGTTAATTTGAATATTTGAAACAAAATCATTAATTGAAAATATTCTACGAATCATCTCATTCATATTAATCCTTGGACTTGGAATATTTGCTCTAAATGGTTTATCGACAGTTGGACCATTTGATTTTGTTTCTTTCTTCTCCCTTTTGCTTGTTCGTTTACTTGCATTGGGTGAACTGAAAGTATTCAATACAGTTGAAGATTTTGTAATTCTTGAGATGTCAAGATGTTTATCGTCAACATCTCCTTCATGTTCATCGTTTGAACCACTAGTTGCGGAAAAATTTCTTCTTGGTCTATTCCTTTTCATATCTCTAACTTTGCGTTTCTCGATTGGTTTTTCTGGTTTAACCGACACTGAATTGAAAGCACTGTCGTTAGTATCGATATTATTATCACCATTACTGGTAATATTGACTAAACTGTCACTATTCTTTGCTTCATCATCTTGAGCAATTTCATTGTGGTTAATAGTTGTATCATGCAATCTAGTTCTTACCTTTCTGCTTGGTTGATGGAACAATTCTCGTCCTTCAATACTTTCAGTGGAACTTATATTAACTTCTTCAGGTACCACACCACTTTCTTTTGCACTTTCTTCTAACGCTTTTTTAAGCATTTCTTCATAATTATAAATTGAAGATCTTTGTCTGTGTTTTCTCTTATGATTATCATCATCTTCCTTATCTATATAAGCAGAATGTTCGTAATTTTTAATGTTATCCATTGAACTGGCGTTTTCATTAATGTTTACTTCATTGAATGTCTTATTATCACTTTCAGTCGAGTCATTTTCCTTGTTCATGAAACGACCGTTCTTTCTTTTTGTTCCTTTCTTTGGATGATTATTATTAATGTGATTATTATGTGGATGTAATGGATCATATTTACTCCTTCGAGTACCGAATTTGTCGGTAAATAATGTATGATTTTGTGGTTTACATTTTTCACACCAATATTTCTCAGGAGCATCCTCTTCATCTTTGATACCAACGCAATATCCATGTTGCCAAACAGAACAGGTTTCACACTGGATAAAAAAACCAGGATCAATGTTATCAAAGGCTCCTTGATGATTTTTTGGTATAATTAGATCATCAGCACCGCAAATACATCTTGTGATTTCCTCAACTTCATCAACTTCATCTTCTTCCTCCGCCACATCATTTAAATCTGCAGTAGATGGATCGATGTTTGAAGTTTCAACGTCAGGTTTTGATCTTGTTGGACGTTTTGAGTTTGACAATGAATTATAAGACTCCAAGTCGGTTTCTATATCAAAGTCATCAGATGCATATTTGGGTGTCCCCTGTAACCGTCTTGATCTTCTTGAAGACATCTGGTTATCCAATTAAGTGTGTTTATGCAGCAACAAACAAGACGACTAGCAGATAGATTACGGAAAGAGAAAAGATCACAGAGAAAATTAAAAATCAAAAATAAGAAATTAAATTGAAAAAAATGCAAAAATGCAAAAGTTCCATTTGAAAAATCAAAGCTTATTATTCTTAGTTTTTTATTTGAGTTTGCCATTGGTGAAGAAACCATTGGAAACAACAATCCATCAATTATCTATGAGCTTTTATAACAACGGAGCACAATACAAGAAAAGAAGAGTGATCAATCACAAAGGAGGTGCCAGCAGAAGAAGCAGAGACAAAGATGTCGAAACCATTGATGTTGGACGTGTCGAAAAGCCGATCGTGACTGCAAACCCGCAAGAACCTAGAAAGATAGGGAAACCTGTATGGATGAGTGATGCAGATTTCAACAAACAACAGCAATCAATTGCTGTGGCTGTCAACTCTAGTGCCAACCAGACTAAAAGTGAAGGCGATGAACAAGTTGAAAACGCACCTATGGCAAGTGAAGATGTGAATGTCAAAGTCAAATATCTTAAAACATTACATGGTGAAGGTAAAGATGACATTGTTAAAGAGTATTATAATACTCAGACACACAATTCAAGACAAGTTAAACGTACAGATTCAGTTATTTATCGATTGAGATCATTCAATAATTGTATCAAGTATATCCTAATTAATAAATACGGTAGACCAAATGGTTCAATATTAGATTTAGGTTGTGGTAAAGGTGGAGATTTAGCAAAATGGGATATGATTAATACAAGGCAATACGTTGGAATCGATTTAAGTGACGAAAGTATACGTGAAGCAATTAATAGATACCGTAATAGTAAATATCATTTTCAAGCAGTGTTCGCAACGGGTGATGCATATAAAGTTGAAATTCCAACAATTTTACAAGATTTCAAACCTGAACAAGTATCTCATTTACAATTTGATAATATTAGTATGCAATTTTGTATGCATTATGCATTTAGTAGTGAAGAGAGTGTTGAAAAAATGTTAACAAATGTTAGTAAAAGTTTGAAAGTGGGAGGTATGTTTGTTGGTACAATTCCTAGTAGTGATTTTATCAAGTGGAAGTTGAAGAAAATGAAAGAAGGTGAAACTAAATGGGGTAATTCATTATATTCAGTTACATTTCCTGATTTAACTTGTTATGATAAAGAAAATAATACATTTGTTAAACCTTTTGGAAATGTTTATAATTATTTCTTAAAAGATGCAGTTGAGGATGTTCCTGAATATGTTGTTCCATTTGAAATGTTTCGTGGAATGTGTGAAGAACACAATTTAGAACTTCGTTACAAGAAGAACTTTTTTGACATGTTTAACAAGGAAATGAAAGAATTTTTCCACCAGCTTCCTGGGCCTATGATCCAATCTCTCAGACAAGAAAATGGTTCTTATGGTGTCTCTGGGGATGAGAGAGAAGCATGCTCCTTCTATTTGGCCTTTGCGTTTGAAAAGGTTTAGAAGTTGTACAAACAAAACAGGATAAGAGAACAAAGGTGAAAGATAAAAACTGAAGAAAACAGTAATTGTAAAAAAAAGAAACACATTTTGAGAAACTAAAATTTTCACAATAATGGGCCACCGTTATTTTTTAAGGTACATGTATGTAGTGCTGTATGGTTTTTGTTGTAGGTATCAGGCGTACAACTATAGCAAGCTATAATATCCGTATTAACATTTAAAATGACAACCAACCCAAACTTTTCAGTCTCGGGGCCCTTCAACGTCCAACACATCCCCAAAGTCAGGGACATCAAAAATACCCAAATAGGGTCCAAAACTAGCGTTAGTGCACTAACTAAATCGGAAAATTTATTGTCTTCCACCGATAAATTAGACGGTTTTACGGCTAATGCATTGGTTGTTTGTATATACCCTTTTACTGCAGAATACCAAAATGAAATGTCTTGTTTCTTAGGTGATGTTTTCAAGTTGATGGATTCGAAAATAGTAAACGGTTGGGTCTTGGCAATGTCGTTGGCGTCAGGTACCAAAGGTTGGATCCCTAAAGACAATGTCAAGATCTTAGATTTACAAAATAATAAACCTGCAAATGCCCTAGACTTTTCAAGTTTTATGGATTCTTCAACTTCGATTGATTCTGCAACGTCGGCTTCAAGCAATTTAAAGTCAATATCCAGATCAAGTTCAACAATTGATCATAATTTAACTTCTAAGTTTGATTATAAACCTAATTTAATACCATCATCACCTATATTTTCAAGTAATCTTCCTTATTCTTTTATATTTGTTCACTCGATGTATTCGATCGATGATAGGCCCACTGAATTTTGGTACAGGATTGATTTATTAGCAAAATCGTTTTTCAAAAATAATGGTAACAGCAGCAATAATGATATTAATGATACTGATAACAATATTGATCTTAGTAATAGTAATGGTGAAAAAATTCACATTGCAAGATTTTTTAAAGATATTGAAAATTTACATTATCAATTGATTGATACAATTCAAAGGTATGAGAAATTAAAATCAGTGAAATTACCAAGTTTACCAATTTTGAATTATTCAAATGACCAATCAGTTAATATATTTTCATTTAACCTTTCAAACATGAATAAATATTTTCAATCACTATTCACTCTCTTTGATTCATTAAGTTTAAGTAATCCACTCCACTTCATTTTTTTGAATTTTTTGAAAATTTCAAATAATGATTTTCAGCATTATGTTGAATTGGATGATGATCAAATATTGAAAATTTTAAAACCTACTAAAAATGATACCGATATTGAATTTAATTTTACGGAGGATAATCAAAGTAATAAAGCATTGATGTTTGAAGTTCCCAAAATAGGTGAACATTTAAATAGATTTTCAACAAATTCTAAAACTTCAAATAATTCAAAATCTTCATTAACAAATAACAGTGGGAAAATTAAAATTAAAATCATTTATAAGAATGAATTTAGTATAATTAAATTATCAATTATGAATTTAACATTTGGAATATTATCAGATTCAATATCTGGAAACTTAAACATTAATTCAAAATTTACGCTAGCTTACAAAAACAATAATGGCATTTTCATTTTATTAAGAGACGATTCTGGTTTGAAACGTGCACTGAATATAAGTAATCAAAAATTAACGGTGAAAGTTATATAATTGATTTTTATTTTGTGTAAATTCTTCTGCGTTTTAGTTTAGTAAATAGCAATAACTTGCGTTGTAATTTTTCTTGTACTTTTGAGCCGACAGTCGCAAAAATGAAAGACACGGTTTTTCAACAAATTACTTACCTGACTGAATAAACTGATCTTAGATGTTTTCAAACAGAAAAACACCTTCCCAATGTATTGGCTTATCTTTTTATTAATAATAGGTGTATCTAATGCTGCATATATTCAATCATATGAATTAAAGCTGCATCAACCTGGTCGTTTGATGGAAAATGGAGTTACAATGGCCGAGTTCAATTTATACTTGAGTGCTGAATCAAATATAATTTCAACATCTGAATTACGATTATTTGATTATCCTGCAGAAAATAGATCTGATTCTAATTCTGATTCGTGGTGTTTTTCATTAACCTCTGAACCAAATGATTTAAACTTTGAATGTTTTAACTATTTTAAGTCACTAAATTTTATTGATCAGGAGAATAATCACTTAGTTGGTGAACTCTTAATCAATTTGAATACAGTCGGAGATGCAATTAGTGAGGTGACGTTTTATCCTTTAAAGTTAGATAACTTTAGAGTAAAATTAAATAAAGTCTTCAAACTAAGTGAACCTCAACTACGTTTAAGTTTAAAGCCCGTCCAAGAAGAAAATAAGGAAACTGACACGGCTAAACCAAAAAAAGAACCACAAGCAAAACAAAAGCACCAAAATAAAAAGGAAAAGATTGAAAAGGTAGAAAAGCTTAAAATCGTTGAAGATAGTTATGACTATGATAAAGAAATGAAAGAATTTCAAGAAATTGTCAAACCTAGGGGATTGTACTCTGAAAACCAAACTTTAATAGAACGATACTGGGTTTATATTGTTCCTCCTGCTGTTATCATATTTGTTATCGCCAATATTGCTTTTGGAAACTAATATTTTGACTTCTTTGCAATTTTAGCATAAACTGGGCTTGTGAGATTTCCCAAAATGGGCAAATCGACCAAAAGAGGAAATAAAACTAAGAACAAGGACATTTCGAATTTCCAGTTGGTTTATCACTTTTCTTTTCTTCTTCTCGTGGTTAGTACCAGATCATCAAATATACTTTGCTAGATAGAGTTATATACTTAAATATTTTCATATACAATTGTATTGTTTTAATTAGAGGAACTATCACAAATAACATTAATTCACTGAGGTATGAAATTGCAATATGTTTTAATACTTCTTAACTTTATATGGTCAACTGTTTTTGCAAGAGGAATCACTTCAAAGTTGGGTGCTTCGTGTCTCTATGTTGCAGCAAATTTTACTTCATTTCCATATGATTGTACAATGCCTGATTTGGCATTTAAATGTAGATGTCACAATGAAGCATTTTTAGGTACTGTAACAAATTGTATTGAAAGTCGTGCAAATGATCCGTATGAATTATCAAAGGCTTATAAACAATTAGTTGATACATGTAGAGCTCAAGGCGGTAAAGTTTGGAGTTTTATTGATTTAGTTAAATTAAATGAAAATGCAACTAATTATTTAATTGATTATGAGACTTTGCCAACTCCAATGTTTAAAGCCAGTTTAGTTTGGAAGGCCCAAAAAATTCATGGGATTCAGCTAAAAAATTCTGAGGTTTCCCGAGAAGATGAATCTGACTTTAATCCATTCTCAATTAGTCATGATAATGATCCAAGTGGAGACGTTACTCAAAATGGTAAAGTTGTTAGTATTGAAAAAATTCCAAAATATGATAATTTGAAAGAGCTTGAAAAAATTGGAATATTAAATATTCTAGAAGCTCCAAGAACTTTATTATACAATCCAGTTGAAGTGCCTGACAAATTGTATAATATTTCATATAATAGTGTTTCAAAGTTATTAGATCAAAGAAATTTAGCAACGACGTACGGCTATTATATATATATATATTGGGGTTGCGTTATGTTGGTTGCAATCACTGTTAATATAACTCAATGGACATCACCATATTGGAATAATAAATTGGGGAACACAAAATTTGCCATTTGGTTAAAACGTAAAATTATTTGTCCACAAATTTTTAAACCTGATCATGTATTACTAAATATTGGTTCAGATTCGATTACGAACAATGCAATTAAAGAACTGACTGATGGTCCAATGGGTCTATTTGATGGTATGAACAGAGTTAGAATTCAAACTGCACAAAGCCAGTTGTTAAGTTCAAAGTTGCTGAATGAAAATGATAATGCAGGATTTGTTAATATTAATAAAAAGTTTAAAAGAATCAAAAAGAAACCTAACAAAATCAATCAAGACTCAAAGTTTACAAGAAATTGCAAGAATGGTTTTGTTTATTCAGTTTATACGATGCCCGTTAGGATGCACGCAATTGTTATTATTGGTTATGTAATTTTAACAGTTCTTTTATGCTCAATCAATTACGAGACTGTATTTCCAAATACCGTATTCACTTGCAAAAAGGGTCAAAAGTTTGTTTCAATAGCTGATAGAACAGGTATTATTGGTACAATTCAATTACCAATTGTTTATCTTTTCTCTACAAGGAATAATATCTTTTCGTGCATAACTGGTGTTTCTTATAGAACTTTTCAAATGTTTCATAAATGGACTTCAAGAACCGTATTTACTTTATTAATTTTACACTGTGGATTCTATTTACTGTATGCTAATGTTAGAGGTGATTATATTGAAAGATGGGGATTATTAAAATGGAGATGTGCAAATACTGCAATAATTGCCGCTTCTTTAATAATTTGTATTTCAATGTTTAAACGATTTTTTTATGAATTCTTTAAGTATTCCCATAGAATTTTATTGATTATATTTTCAATTGGCTCGTGGTATCATTGTATTACACTTGGTTGGGTTGAATATCTTGGAGTAGCATATGCAATTTGGGGCTTGGAATATGTTATTAGATTTTCTAAAATCATTTTATCCGGTGGTATTTTAAAGGGTCAGTGTACAGTTATTTACAACAAAAAAACACTTAACCCGCAATCTATCAGAGTTGTGATTAACCATTCAGGTTGGTGGAAGTCGTATCCAGGATGTTATTGTTGGGTTAAGTTTTTAAAGTTTAATATGTTTTTAGAATCACATCCATTTACTGTTGTTTCGGCTATAAATGCAAAAAATTATAATCAATTGGTTTTTATTATAAGAGTTAAAAGTGGTTTAACTAAAACATTAGCAGCATATGTTGCAAAGAAGCCAAATGGTAAATGCACTCTCAATGTGTTAGTTGAAGGTCCATATGGTAATAATACTCCGTTCAAACAATACAATCAATCAGTTCTAGTTGCTGGTGGTGTTGGGTTATCAGTAATTTATTCAATTGCAATGGATTTAGCACAAATTTATAAAGCTCAGAAATTACGTGGTAAAAGATCAAGTGGGACATTGAATAGAAATAAAAATATTTCATTAATTTGGATTGTTCCAAACTTTGAAAGTTTAATTGAATTTGAAAATGAAATTGAAAGTTTAACTAATTTTAAAGATGTTATAGAAGTTCAAATTTTCATTACTAAAAAATTACAAGACGAGCTACTACAAGAATTGGTCAATAAAGAACACTTAGTTAATCCATTAGGAGCTTTAAGTCGATCTTATGAAAATGAAGGGTTTAAAGGATTTGCTAATGCGTTATTTGCAACTGCCGGTAATGATGATAATAACAGAGATATAGGGCAATTAGGAGATGAGAAAACAACACTTAATGATATTAATACATCAATTGATGCTGGAGTTGAACAACTTTGTCTTGTTAACGAAATGACTACATCATTTTATAATATATCAAGCTCAGAAGATTTTAGTGAAATGGGCATTGATACTACTGTTTTAATAACTGGAAACAGTGATGAACTAAAAAAGCAAACTAGTACTAACTTGCAAAAGAACGAAAATGCTGACCATAGTACTTCAAGTGATAGTGATAAGAACAAGGTTTTTAATATTGCTGGTGATAGAAACATTGATCTTGAAAAAAGTATTGATGTGGTAAGAGAACAAAAAAATAGAGAAGTGCAATTTCTTCAGTGGTTATTTGAAGAAAACAGAGAACAAATTAGTATCAATTTTGAAGATAAGCCATATCTACAAGATGAATTACATGATTTTATCTGTGAAAGAAGCAAAGGCCAAGACAGGCCAGTTTCTGTAATTGCATGTGGACCTACAAATCTTAATGTGGATGTCCGTTTGTCTGTAGTGAAATGTTTAGAAGCTGGACATAATGTTGATTATTATGAAGAAGAATTGCTTTGGTGAGCGAGAAAAAATCATGTTTGACTTGCATGTAGTTTTTTGATTATAAGTAGTAATTTTTAGATACCCAGATTGTTTTTAGAGCTTTATAAGCAGAGCAATAAGATTAGGGAAACAATGGCGAGTAAGTCAACCACCAAGCCAGTTAAACAGTTGAAACAAATTGGAGAAGAAATCTGGAAAAATCAAACTGTTAAAATTAACAGTGAATTATTTACCTTAACGTATGGATCAATAGTTGCACAAATTTGTCGTGAAGAGAACTATAATTATGGTAAAGTCAATGATATACTATTTGATATGGGATACAATATTGGTATTAGATTAATTGAAGAATTTTTAAGTGAATCAAATCTTGAAAGGTGTTCAAATTTGAAAGAAACCAGTGAAATAATCACCAAAATTGGATTTAAAATGTTCTTAAATATTGTTCCGAATATAACATTCTGGAGTTCTGATGGAAGGACATTTCAACTTTCGTTATCTGAAAACCCATTATCAGATTTTGTTGAATTACCTGATGATATTGATGAAGAAAGTGAAGAACCTGATAATGATTTTAATAACTTAAATATTGACGATAATCATAATAGCAATAACAATAACAATAACAATAATCGTAAAGGTAATGCAAGAAAGGAATTATGGTACAGTAATATATTATGTGGTGTTTTGAAAGGTGCATTAGAAATGGTACAATTAGATTGTCAAGTCTGGTTTGTTAGTGATATATTACGTGGTGATTCGACAACGGATATTAAGGTTAAATTACTACAAGTTTTAAAGGATGAAATACCTGATGGTGATGAATGATTATGAATAATCATATACGTTGTGTAAAATTTATACAGTCAGAAATGAAATCTTTTTATCTTTCTTAACTGAATCGAGTCAGCTGTCAGGTAATGTAGATAAGGTAAGAGTTAAATCATCAGTCTGTAAAACAAAAGTAGAATAAATTAATAAATAAATGAATTCATTGTCATGTCGACCACTGTCAACTATACAGTGATTTCTGGGCATATTGAAGTAATGTAAAAGAAGTTGTTGAAGAAAGAAAAAAAGAAGAAGTTGATTACTGGCAAAACATTTTTCAGTTTTCGTCTCCACTGATAATTTCAGGTGAAAATAAGTTTAGAATTTGGAATTTAGAATGAGGGTTTGTTAAAAGTTAAAACTAGAAATCAGTTGCCAAATATTAACAATCTGCTAGAGGCTTTGGCTTATTTGATTGACACACGTACAGAATGAACAGTGAGCCAACCCATCCAGAAACCAAAGCGCTTTGTGAGGATCATGATACTTTGGATTTATATGGGGATGGCGTTTCAGATGATGAGGAAAAACGTGTAGTCTCAGATAATGTTGAAAGTGATGATAATCAAAGTGGAGAAGATGCACATGAGGAATCTGTATTTGTTGTTGATGATGATGGCAATCATGTAAATGAAGACGATCATTTAGAATCTCAGGAAGCTTATGGAATAGATTTCAATGATTACGAGGAGGATGATAATGATATCGACGATGATTATAGAGATGATTATGATGATGCCAATGGATTAGTTGTACCTGATGTTGAGATAACGAGAGAATCCAGTATGGCGTCACGTATAACGAACGAAAGTGGGATATTTACAACACCACATAAAGGTACCGTTACATATAAACCACCAACATTACAAACCTTAAGTGAAGACATTAAAAATAATATGAATGAATCAGATAGTGATTTTATTAAATCTACAATGATCAACAAGCCTGGTAGTAAACCAACTAGTAATAATAGTTCAAGAACTTCAACAATGACATCTAATGCATTGAGTAATCATCATGATGAATTTGTTTCGAATGCAAGGTATTCTGAAAGTATAATGTCATACGATGATGATGATGATGCATTTTCGTTTCAAGCAAATGACGATAAAGAATATGAAATAGGTTATGAAAAGAGTATTGATGATAGATATGACAATGAGACAACTAATGATGGACCTGATGAAAATGATGATGATGATTTAACTGATACCAATTTAACTGACACTGAATCATTACATACGCCAAATGTTGAAACTTTTGAAGAAAGAAAGAAAAATGCAGATGATTCATGTCCACCAATTACAATAGCTACAACAAATAGAGATTCAGTATTTGATGCACATGAACTAAAAAATGAAGTTGAAGCGATGAGAAATGTATTCGTCAGAAATGATATGCACCCATCAATTTTAAGTAAATCAACTGGATATACCGATATTACCATCGATCTTGATGATAGTGGGAATTATGGTGATAATGAGTTTGAAAAGGACGGAAATTTTAATGGCAAAAATGAACATGAAGATGACATATTATCAATTAAATCTAAATCAACAAGCAAAAGCGAATCAACAATTGATAGGTCTTCGATTATAACAGGTTCAACAACATCGACAACAACAAACAACATAATATATGATAAGCCAGTAAAGGCTGATTTAAAGGTTGTTGAGAAATTTGATCAAATACCAAATGTTGATTTACTACAGATGTTTATAAATAACCCAAAACCTGAAGAAAATATAAATAAGTTGAAAACTATTAGAAATGAACTTAATAGTATTGATACTGGATTAAACGATTGGATATCATTCAACATGGGAAATAGTATGAAAATTAGTATGGATGATGATAAATTAGGTAAACATGTACGTGAAGCGTACAATGATGAAAATATCAACAATGTTAAAAATACGTTTAGCATCAGTGATACAATGGAAAATATGGCAAGTGGATTAACAGTTTCTAAAATTAAAGATGTCGTTCTGGACGTTAAGGTCAAAAAAATTGGACACAGAGGTAAAACATTATTAAGAAAATTAAAAAAGGCACCAAAAGATTAAATATGTCTATACATTTTATTAGTTTAATTTTTTTTGGATAACAGATCTAAACCAACTTCTCTTACAGTTTGTTCCATTAATTGTCGTATACTATGACAACCTTTTATACCTAAATCTAATAATTTTTGTAATTTATCTAAAGGAATTTTATCTTCCATTAATAACAAATTAATTTTATTTTGATTATCACCTATTATACCTATTGTTAGGAAAGATAAATCGTTTTCTTCTAACGTGTTGGTATCTAAAAGTGGGATATTGTCATATAAAGCGACATTGATTGCAGTTATATAATCATACATTGCAATACCTGCATCAATTAAGGCTAAAGTGGAAACATTAATACAAGCAGGTAGTAAACCACCATCTAATTGTAAAATTGTAATTGAAACTTCAATGTGAGTTCTGGAATAATTTTTTTTAATAATTGATTGTTGTAGAGCTCTTTTAATTATTATTGAAAGTTCAGCTAAACGACGATCATTTTTAGAAATTGATTTTCTTTCCATTTTTGCATAAGGAGGTTGGATAATTGAAACGGAAATAGTTGGTTCATTTGAATTTGCACCTGTGTTATTTGTATTTGTATCGGATGGGCCACGTATAAGGCATAAAACTTTTGTGTTACCTTGTGATAAATATGCTGAACCATCAGATGAATGTGGATGAGTATTTATGGAACATTCGAAAGAACGCAGTTCATTGAATCTACGACCATCAACTCTTATACCTTCTGGAGAGTATAGTTCTAAACGTGACATTGCTGCTTAGAAACGAAAGAAAGAAACGAAAGACAAAAACAACTTTAAGAAACTAACGAAAAGCTAGAAACTGTTTAAAAATATGAAAAATATGAAAAAACATGTTAAAAAATCTCATAAAAAGTAAGAAAAACGCAAAATTTGAGAAAAAACGCATTTGAATCCGATCGAATGTGATTGGTCACGTGACTCACCTGAAGCCAAGGTCTTTCATGCCCAGAACAATACATTGTCGCAATATAATTACATCAACAATAAAAACGGTAACAAAGAATATACCCATTCCGATATACCCAGGCTGGAAACGACGTAGAATTGTTAGATCGTATAAATTAACAACCATTCTTTTCAATCCTGTACACAAAACGAAAACACTTAATGCGCATAATAATAGACAAATTGGTTTAAGATACGAGTTGTAACTATGGGATGCAGCATTGTATTCATCTTTATTGTTTAGTGCTTGTTGAATAAGCAACGTTAGTGAGATTTGTGTTATCGAAAAAGCGGAAACAACGAGTGTAACAGCAGATCGTATGTACGCAAGAAACGATCTCACGTTGGAAAGACCGTCTCTAACAAGAGCATTTTTATTTGGGAACTCGCCGTAAAGAACAGATATCATCTGTTGTAGATGATGTTATGCCAATCACTAAACCAGATAAAAAGATAAAAAATAAAAAGATAAAATAAATAAAAAAAAGATTAAACTTCAGATTTGCAGCGTTTTTCAAATGGAAAAACAATAAACTAATCAGGAATCAGATTAAACTCTTTGTCTATTGTTGTTTTCTTGTTTGGAGATTGGTTTCTGCTAGCTATCAAAGACATTCAAAAAACCATGTGGGATAACATAATGGCCTTTCTTGCACTGCTCAAGAGTGTCTTTATCTGGACCAATTTTTGCATTGCCATGGCCATTTTCGTGCCATACATAACGTTAATAGTCCTGGACCTTGTGGTTTATATGGTCAGATTGACTTTTGAACATACTGCTGAGGTTGCTGTTGAGGGTAAGAAGGTGAAGTAGGTGGGTATGTGGGATTTGGGTTTTATTGTTACTTCTTTGGGTTTATTGGCCATGTCTATATTATCATACTGTTGATGTATGGTTCTACTAAAATACTATTAATTTTTTTTAAATTATACACTTTATTCACATTTATATTCATTTTAGCATGCTGATTTTTTTTGTTCTCTATTTATTTTGACTTTATATTGGTTTTAATTGATTTCTCTATACCTGTTTGTTAATCGTTCGTTACTTATACTTCAATTTGGTCTTTGAGCCTCAAAATGATCTCACTTCAACCACATGTTCCTAGCAGCGACATGGCTTATTTATTGTTTTTGCCACTTATCAGATGCACATTCTTTTCTGATAACCAATCAACATCCACAATGTCTGACACTAAACTTGCTTCTGTTGATCCAGAACCGACATCGACGTCCATTAAAGACAAACCTGTTGAACACTCTGTTGAAAAACCAGTAGCTGATAATGAAAAACTTTCAATCAATGATGATGAACCTGCGAAATTAACTGAAACAACTGCAACGCCACCGCTTCCGTCAAGACCACTGTCCGCAATTGATCTCACTATTAATGAATTAGTGGATATGTTTCCTAAAATGGATGTGAAGTATATTAAAATGGCACTGATTGCTTCAGAGGGTCGTTTAGAACCCGCTTCAAATGCGTTATTATTTTTATCAGATCCAAATTCTGGTATTGAAATTCCATCACTTGCATCTAATCAATCCACTGCAGCACCAAATACAATCGGCCAATATGAATCCGATGAAATATTAGCTAGAAAATTGGCAAAATCTTATGAAAAGAGAAAATCAAATGTAAGTTCGATTTCTTCAAGACCTAGAAGATCACATGATACCCCAAGTATGCATGAACACCGTTCAGTTAATAACAGTTTTGGTAATTTAGATTATGACTCTGATGAAGACCTTTATGAAACTCTTACTAAAAACGTTAATGATGCAAAACAAGCAGTTGGTGGGTGGTTTGGTAGTATTTCCAAAAAAATTCAAGGTTCAATGGAACAACCACCTCCATTACCACCAAAACGTTCAAATTTACCAGGTCGCCCGGATAAGCTTGAAAATCCTTATCAAAAGCAACCACCTCAGTCTATTGAAAGAAAGCAGTATAGTAATGTTGCTACAAATGATGATGGTTACGATGATGACGCTCCAAAATTACCTGCCCGTAAAAATACAGGTATTTTATATCCAGCTGTAAATTATTCTGATACATCAGTTAACATTCAAAGTGACATTGATAATAAGGCAAATGATGATGGAACTATACTTTCAAAACCAATAAAAACAGATATTGTTGAAAGTTCAGAAATTGTTTCAAAACCTACTGAAGTTAAAAAGGATGACAAACAATGGACTCCCTTAAAGGAAAATAGTAATACTGATGAACCTTCGAATGATGCTTTTTTAATTGAAGATAGTGAAGATGAAAATGGCGGGGAAACTCCAGATAAAGACGTTAAGGGTGCAAAAAATGAATGAATGAGACTGAGTTCATTTTCTATTTATAATTACTGTGTACGTATAAATATTATTACAAACTATTTCTTATACTACTGCATTTGCTAAATATCCTGCTTCAGTAAATGCATCATCCGCCCAAAGAACTGTACGCAAGATTCCTTTTAGAATTTCAACTTGAAATGTTTCATAAGGGAACCATTCACCATCAACACTAATATAACATTTCTTTTTACACTTCGGGATTAGTCTAAAAGCTTCAACTTTACTATGGTTAACGCCATCTTCCCAAACATGTGTACCTTTCTCTAATGATAATAAAGCATTTGCTGTAGTTAATAGATTTGATCTTGAATCAAAGACAACTATATCAATTGCTCCATCGCTTGGTAAAGCAGCTGGGAAAAAATTTGTTGTTGATGCAATATATGGCATTTTACCGGCATAAAAAATTCTATTATTTTCACTTATATTCTTATCATAAATTGACCAGTCACTGGGTAAGTTATTAAATGATTTTGAATATTGAAATTGATCATTATATTTCAATATGAAATCATCATCACTCAACTCTATTAAATCTGCTGATGGTTTGTTATCTTGATTCTTTATATGTTGATGAATTTCTTCATTATCTTTACATTTCCATTTCACAGCTAAATCACATGGGTATTTCTTACCTGCAAAAACTTCATATGCAACTCCAAGATCAAATCTAATATCACCAGCCGTTCTCATCCATTCGGTTCCAATATCAGCTTGTGCAATTGCACCATATGTTTGAGATAAAAATGATAAAATAACTTCATCTGATGATTCTTTACTAACGGCCATTAAATCACATTGTGATGGCTTACCCTTTAAAATCCTCATCACTGCTAATGATGGAGATGTTGCACCTAAACATGATAATGATAATGCATTACCTGAACCCCCAGGAGTTTGAACGATATTAATCTTCGAAAATGCTCTTGCCTTATCATAACGTTGATAAAACCCATTTATAACTTCGTATGGAATACCATCGCCTGAAGCACATAAAATGGTATCATAATCATCAATGTCTAATGATCTTGCTAATTCAGTTGCATGGGATTTAAATTCTGTATATTGAATTGTTAAATTACAATGAGCTGAGATCAAAATTGGTTTGACCTGTTCGTTAAAAATATCAATTGCTTCACCTTTACCACTATGTGGATTAATTATAGCATATATTGATTGTGGTTTAAAATTTTTTGAATTTGGATATGCTTGACCCATTAAGAATTCACATAAATTTAAATCATTTTTCATTGGGTTTGAATCTGTTGATTCGATAGTTAGAATTTGAGTAGCTGGATAAAACTTTCTTTTACCTTCTTCATAAGGTAACTCAAAATTACCTACCATATTCTTTGTACGTGGAGTTGAATCAAGTGGATAAACGTAACTTATTTCAATTTCATTTGGTTTACCTGAACTTGTTTCTTCTACCCATAATATATTAAAAAATGGTAAAAGGTTATCAGTAGAGGTAGAGCTAAATGATGATGTTTTTGTTGATAGGGGAATGCAGCATGCCAGTGGATTTGTTGAAGTTGAAACTGGTGTTGATAACAGTAATGGTTTTCCAGTTAGTACAATACCCCGTCTTTCTAAATCAATTGTACCTTTCATGATTAAAAATATTGTATATTCGATCTAGCAACGATATCTTATAATGAATTATGTGACTCTAACAGAAAGATAAAAAAATCAGTTGATGTATACTCGATATGGTCCTACAACTTATTCGAAGGATCAAAAAAAACTAAAATATGTAAAATCTGTGAGAATAGAGAATTATTCTAGATTCACTCTCACGCTTGAAAGCGCAAAAAATCGCTCCTAAAGGGGAGTTAACACTTTAGAGAATCAGAAACAAGATATGAAACATGGAAATAAAGTAAACACTCCTACTCCTCTCTACAAGTATAAATAGGGGCAGTCTCACAGTATATCGTATAGCGTATAAATAGTATATATAATACTTTATATAAAACCAACACGTTATAAATTATAGCGCAATTTAAAGTACAGACTTTTTACAAAAAGTTGTCTAACTAACTGACACCTTTCAATCATCACTTATAGTTATTTATAATGTTTGCTTTGCTAAAGAGAACGTATACTTTATACAAGCTATTCGTAAATGTTGCGGAATTTGCAATGTTTGACTTGGCACAAAAGGCTTTCACCTTTCAGTCCTACTCATTTGAATCGGATCCCATTTTTAAAATATTCTGCTCTTAGAATTCTTGGGTAGACCCT
Source organism: Pichia scutulata (assembly GCA_030560845.1). Lineage (NCBI taxonomy): Eukaryota > Fungi > Ascomycota > Pichiomycetes > Pichiales > Pichiaceae > Pichia > Pichia scutulata. Next base: position 54,501 of record JAKTWB010000018.1, read on the forward strand.
TCAAGAAACTTAATACCAAATTACCACAAATCGTTACAAATTCATTACAAACTTATTACCTAGATGACAATGGAATCAGCAGCTGTATCCACCAGGACAAATACAACATTACAAAACTGAAAGGAGAATGAACCTTAGTGAAAAAGCCATATAGTTTTTCACCAATCTGATTAGTGTCAGAACTGATGAGAAGGTATTCGGTTTTAAGATGGAGAACAACAAAATGGGAGGGATATTGACCAAAAACAGGACTTGCAGAAATTTGGTCGACTTTTCATCAGTTGTGAAATCGATATCCTGTATAATCATGTCTCCAAATTAGTAGAGGTAATTTTGGCAAAAATCACCTATTGAAAAACGATTAAAAGATGAGTGAATATCAGGTTTAAGGATAATAAGATTATCTTCTTTTTGTAAATCGACATTTCCTAGTTCCAATCTATCGTTGTTGGAGAGCAAGACTAAATGATTCAAAAAGTGATTTATAAAAGTACTGTTTTGGAGAATTGTTGATAAGGAGATTTGTGAAGTGAACAAAGTTTCATTTTATGGAATAGTTGATTTTTCCTTCTGCAATTTTTACTTTTCAAGTTTTTTTGGGTGTTCTATTCTTAATTCCACCATTTGAAACTTTCAAAAGGAAACTTTGTGAAGGTGTTGATGGAATTTTTTGATGTTTTCCAATTTTTCAGTTCATTGAATAAATCGTCTTTCAACTTTTTCAAGTCGTTTAATGAAAAAAGATTATCTTCAGACTTGTTGATAATTATACAGATCTGAGAAATATTGTTAGGTTTTGGTTAATTTCTATTTGAAAAGAATCTATGAATAATACCTTGGAATGGCATATCTGGCATTTGGATTTCCTTATTACGTAGTAACAAAACTTTTTCATTCGAACACCACGCATTCATGGCAGAAGTTGGATCATCAGAAGGCTCGTTAGATGGATTCTTTTAGAGTAATCTGAAACATTGATAGCATTATCAATAGATGGAAATTTTTGATTTTGAGATCATTAATTGGAGTTTTTCTTCCTAACTTTGACATTTGACCCCCACTTTTCTTACCACTTAGAGGGGTGCAATGGTGCTAATTAATGGTCTATAATAGTAGCATGTAGCGTAAATTTCTAATGCATCGATTGGTGCACCTGAGTGTATAATTTGTGTTTAGTGACTTTTTTAATTATACTTAACATTAGCTAATTTGCGACACAAACGAGATCTGATAATAAAGATACAATTAAATGAATCTTCGGTATGTTTTTAATTAAGTACAATTATTATTAATATGTCAGACTATTCTACAAAGGATTAAATTCAGTATGTAAGAAAATAGATACTGTATAGGATAGTCATTATAATAAAAGGCTCATTCCACGCCTACACTCCATATTATAGGCATACAAAAGTGTATGTGATTTCAAAGAGTTGTACATTTCAATAGTCCTTAACTGCTATGATTTTGAACACCTTTTGAAAGAGAGACTAGACTGCCGGATTTTCTACATGTTTACTGAATACCATATAAAATAACAAAGACGATCGACGTGATGACCAAATAGGCGTCCAGCTGGTAAAAAAACTTAACGCTTCAAAAAATAAACGTCAGCTACAGGATTTGAACCTGTGCGGGCAGAGCCCAAAAGATTTCAAGTCTTTCTCCTTAACCACTCGGACAAACTGACTAATACATGTTTGTTAGGAATTAAGCTCTTCAGATTATACGTCAATAGCATTGTAGAAATAAACTCAATATTTTGATTTAATAGTTGTTTCTGTTTCCTTTAGTTTTACACTGTATAATACAAGTCCCTATATAATCATAAAGCCCATATACAATGGCAAGTTAGTCAACAATAATTGTATAGCTGTTTATAATTTGGTAATAAAGTAAAAAAGGCTAAGCTTGAATGACACTCACAAGATTTAAAAGAAATAAATTATGGCATTAAAGTTTTTTCAAATCAGTAAAAATGTAATGTAAGCATTTAAAAGCTTTGTAAGATTGCTGGTTTGTTATAATAGACGGGGCAGGTGAACCTATCAAGAGATATGTTGGAAAGAGATCCTATTGTTTAATTATATTGACATCCCGCATGGTATGATTTATTTTACATTCTTACTACACTCACTAATTTCTCAATATAAGGAGGTATTTCTTCTTATATCTTCTCTTCCATAGTTATATACTTATTTTCCTTTTTTTAATTAATTATATAATATTCATAGATTCAATATAACCAAGATTGTTAGCTGTGAACTCGTGAATTTTTCAAATTATTTTTATATACAAGATTCCTTGCTTAGTATTGTCCATTAGAAATTATGAATGATGCCGGTGTTTATACCGGATTTGATTATAACAACGTGTAAACTAAAAGGGACAACAATAGGTAGCATCGGTAAAAAAGCTTAGTTAATAGTGAAGTAGATTATCAAAACAACCACAGCAAGAACTACAAAAAATGCAAATTAGGTATCTGATAGTAAAGGTTCAGAGGATGAAAATCGACAAGGTAGTTATATTTTAATAGTTAAAAGCAGGTTATACTGAAAGAGGGAATAGCTTTAACAAACCTAGTTAGAAATATTCTTATATCTTGCTTACAAGCGATTACAATAATTAGTTAAACATCATAGTGTTAAATTAATTTTAAATAATAATTTACTATTGCTATTCATTATGTGATTCAACATTAGAGTAAAACTAACCCAAGATAAATCATTTACAATTGGTGGTTGTAAATCGGCAATATAATCTTACAGATGAATTATTCATCAACCAAAAAATTCAATCATAGTTAGATAAATCTTTCAATGAAATATCTAGGTTCATAAATTATCACGCTGCTTTATTTGTTGCTAAAAGTAAAAATCACGGCTGGTTATTGACTATCTTCAACTCAACAATATTATACTGGCAATTCCTGCTTCCATTTCTACTTTCCGAACTCTCTATTGGTATCTATGGTACAATCATGTCTTTTTTAGCGAAGGTAGAAACGGAAGCAGGCAGTGCTAACGTAATACTGTTAAGTTGACGATAATCAATAACTATATAATAGAAAGAGATAAACAATTTTATTTTCAAGTTAATTTTGTATATAAACCGTATAATTTGTAGCTATTACATATAAAAATGTATAAACAATTATGTTGATTGCAAAACTAAGCTTGAATGGATCTGATAGTTTCAAATAAACTTTTATGCTATATGACCTATATATCAAACCAGGCTCCAAGCATAAAACTACTTGCCACTTTAGGAAACGTGACAAAAATAGTAGTTTAATAAATCTTTTTGGCATTTTATTCATTGAGCTTTGGAATTATTAAAAATACATCATAATACTGATTTTGACTGTGAAATAAATAAACATGACAAATAGGTTTAAAGTAATCAAAAAAAAAAAAAAACATTATATAATTACACAATAAAAGGTTAAGACTAAAAAAAAGTTACTTAAAGTTCAGCACTTTATGATTTATTCTTCACAATTCACCTTTGCTTTAAATTCCTGAGTACTGTCATCTCCAAATAATGAAAGTATGTTTTTCCCCTAAATGTGGTACCTTTAATTCCATCCATTTTATTGAATGGAATTTTTATATCTATTGATAGTTTAGTGTTTACTTTGGAAAGATTTTGTTCATTATCACATTTTTTCAACAATTCAACAGCACAATTAATTGTGCAGGTTGCATACATTTTTTTAAAATATTTTGTGTATTCAAATGTTAAGCAAACATCTTCGTCAATTTTGGTATCAATTTCTTGATTGGTTGAGTTTACTGTTGAATCAAACGATTTATGAAATTGAATATCGTTTTTCTTGTCAGTTAGATGTTTCAAATTACCAATTGAAACTTTTATAGTATGTCGCTCAGACATCACGCCTGACGTAAGCATGAAATTTGTAACCGTCCAAAAATCTGTATTCCTATGAATATCTTCATAATTCTGAAGATTGGAGTACAAAAAATATTCAAAAGAATTTAACATTAACGCTTGTGATGAAACAGATAATCCAACATTGTATAGCCTTCTTCTTTTAATAAATATATCAGATGCTTCATCTGGTTTGAGTCCAAATAGCAGAATTAATAAGCCTGAAATTAGAGTACCACTTCTACCCTTACCGTGTTTACAATGTACGAATACGGCATCTTGTGAATTTTGCAAAATAATTGATGTTGAATAGACGAGATTAATGAATTCAACAAACGGTAAAGGATGATAGTCTAACCAAGAAATATTTTTGACAGTAACTTTTGAGTTTTCAACTAAATATGGTTCACGTTCCCCAGCTAAATTAATAATAACAATTCGTTTGAAATTTTTGTCTAAAACATCAATAATTGATTCCAATGCACTTTTATTTGTGGAAAAAGATTTTTTTGTTGATGGAAATGAGCCTACAAGTAAATTTGGAAGTATATAAAATAGATCAAGTTTTGGAACAGCCTGGGATACCTTTATTTCTGGCACTCTACTGACACCCATTAAATCTAGCAAGCTCTATGCTTACTTGACTTTACAAAGTCATACTGAAATCTCCGGAATAAAAAAGTTATTGAGTACAACGACGATGAGCCGCCTGCGCGAGGTTCCCTCGAATTTTCATGTTGAAAGTGAAATTTACGAGTATAAATTTTGAATATGAAATATATGATTATAAACGTTGAATTAGCAGATACTGTTTGAAAATATTCAGTTTTTGTTTTTATTTCAGGCTGTATAGAGCAAGTTGAAAAATGTTCCATAAAAAAAAGTGTTACTTCAGGTGTGCAGGCATTTGAAACAGATAAGGAAAACTAAGTTTTGGTTTCATCTTTTAGTTAAAAAATTACTGACTGAATTATTCTAGCGTTTCAACGTAATTCAAGAATCATAATTAATGGAATAAATTCTTGATGCTATTTAAAAAACTTTGGGCCTTCTAAAGTCATATTTTTGTCTGTTTTTTTCACGTACAACACCACATGTGAACACATGAACTTATTTCACAATCAATGATAATCAATAACAATCATAGATTTTATGAACAAGCAAGCATTATTGTTAGTGATATAAAAATAAAAATAGCCAGACTGAAAAATTAGAATCTGATGCTAAAATAATGAAAAGTGCTTTTCTACAAGTTCATGAAAAAAGGCCAAAAATTACCCTTTTCGGAATGCAAAGAACAACTTTGTCGCACAAAGAAAAAAATTTGCATAAGCGGTCTGACAAAATTACCTAATTGGGACTGCAAAGGTAGTTTGAGAAACCAATTTCTTTGCCAATTAAGGAAAGCTAACTAATATTCTAAAGAAAATTACCCATTTGGTTGACTCCACATCTGCATTAAGCTGTTTTAAATTAAAAATAACAGGTATCAGGTTCTAGGTCATGATTCTGAAACAAATTTCATCAACTTCTAAACCGTTGATCTATTTTTTAAATCAGATAAATTTCAAGATTTTTTAGTATTTAAACATGATCTATTCTCTTACTCTTTCATTTGTTTCTTTATGTTTAATGCTATTCTTATTATATTTATTAACAAACAAACAAACAAACAAACAAATTTTAATAACAAAATGAAATTTTCTAGTGTTGGTTTATTATCCATTTTTATGGCTGCTGGTGCTTTTGCAGCCCCAATTGCTCAACCAGAAGCCAATGCTGTTGCTAACGCTAATGCTGATGCTGATGCTTGGAGATGGCACATCTGGTACAGAAATCAAGCTATCTACAAGAGGGAAGCTGAAGCTGATCCTAATGCAGCTGCAGAAGCTGACGCAAATGCAAATGCGGATGCTTGGAGATGGCATGTCTGGTTCAGAAACCAAGCTATTTACAAGAGAGAAGCTGAAGCTGAAGCTGATCCAGAAGCTTGGAGATGGCACGTTTGGTTTAAAAATCAAGCAATTTACAAAAGAGAAGCTGAAGAATATGAAATGCCATCAAATTCTACTAATTCTCAAGGTACCGTTTTAGAATCAGATGATGATGATGAAGAAGAACCACTTGGTTTTGCGTATGCTTTTGAAAATGAAGACGAAGATTCAGAACCTGTTGCTTTCTACCCAATTTTTGCTTCTGACCTTGAAGGGCAAATAAATGAATCATTGAACTCTAATTCCACTAAACCTGTCGTTGAAAAGAGAGAAGCTGATGCAGAAGCTGACCCAGAAGCTTGGAGATGGCACGTCTGGTACAGAAACCAAGCTATTTACAAGAGAGATGCTGATGCTGAAGCTGATCCAGAAGCTTGGAGATGGCACGTTTGGTTTAAAAATCAAGCAATTTACAAAAGAGAAGCTGAAGCCGATGCTAATGCATGGAGATGGCACGTCTGGTACAGAAACCAAGCTATCTACTAAATATTTTGATACCTTGTTGATTTTCTAAAACTTTTTTTCTTTCTGAACTCTCTTACGTTTTTGGCTTGCCAGCTATCTAAACTATTTATATTTCAATTCCGTTTTATTATCTTTCACTATAAAAAATTAATTTACTTTATTTTAATAAATCTATAACCAAGTTAAAACATCAGTCTTATTTAATAATGGCAGCAAAGAACCAAATAAAAGTAAAAAGAATGGCCCGAATCTATTTTCAGATTTTGGAATATGAGTTTATGACAATAGTAGCACCGTATTGTAAAATAGAATAAACAAAAAGATTTTTAGTCCAAAATTTGAATCAAAGATACTGTAAAAACGTATATGTAGTAATTCAAGAAAATAAACGCAGAACTACTACAATTTGTCAGTCCTAAAAAATTCGGTAAAGTGTATTAAGTTCATAATAAAAAAATGCCACACCGTTTTTACAGAATGTAAAACTGTAGTACTGCTTTACTTGTTAAACCTGTAAAAATAATGTTCCTGTTTTATAGTATCAACTCTCATGTTTTAAGGAGTTTTTGCAAAAATAAAATTTTTATAATCTCTCTTATAATGCTTTTTATTGGTTGAATACGAAAGTGAACAAATAAAGATAGGAGCAACTTAAAAGAGATTATAATGTAGGTTAAATAAACTTCCCAACATAAGTGAGATAACTAGACGGCAGAGATACGACATCCAATTTCAGTTGAAATCAAATAACTTTTTTAATTTTATAAGAAACGTACACAATTAAGCTAATAAATGATCCAATGATTCACCCATAAGTTCTTCCATAATCTTTGCCAAACCTTCACGAACTTCGGTTTGGATATCATCATCATCATCTTCCAATAATTCTGCTATAATTGGAACAAGTTGTGGTAATAAACTTAACCAAGCTTCACCAACACGTTTGTAAATAGTTGTAAGGGCCTTAATTGACCAGTATTTTTCCCTAGATGTTGGCTCTTTATCACCGGTAACACGAATATGTGAAATAATTAATTCATTCAAGTGTTTATTATGATCATCCGAGGATGATATATCTTGAGCCAACGAACATAATGATTTAACTAAATGTTTACCAATTGGTTCTTCAATATTTGCAAGTTGTTTAGTAAGACTTCCAGCCACTGCATCAAATCTAGCATTAACTTGCCAGTACTCAGTTTGGTCATATTTAAATGATGATGTGAGTGAGATAACAACTAACCTACGAAGTGATATACTCACCAAATCTCCAGTTGAAAATCTTTCAAGTAGCAAAATAGTTGAATCAAAAATATAACTGTAATAAGTTGTAATAATTGCTCTTAAATTTTCTTGTAAGTTATTGAAAAATTTATAGAATGACTCTAATCTTTCAGTTTCATCAATATTTGTAATAACACCTTCACCATCAAATGCCCATCTAACAATCAATGCCAATAAAGGTCTAAATGTCTTATCATTCAATTTCATAACATAAACAATACCACACTTATGAATCATTGATTCAATTCTACCAATTGTATTCTTATCAAACTTAGAGACAGCACGATACTCTAATGCATTAGTTAAAAATCTGAAGAATAAACTAGATTCTGAAACTGCGGTTGATTTATTCATCTTTTCAACGGTATTTTCCATAGTACCAATAAATAAACCCAAAGAAGTTGCATTTAAAGATGAAACAAATGTCCATAACGAACATAATGAAGAAATTACAATTTTAGAATCAATATATTCTACCAGAACATCTAGAACATTTGATCTGATAGAATCAGAAACTGCATTTGCCCTGAATAACGTCTTCAAAATATCTTTAATATTTGGAGTTAAGAAAGCTGGAATCTTCTTAATTAAAGTTGAAAAGAAAACTAGGATTGAAATTTGAATTAATTTTGATGATTCTCGATGATTATCTACGATACCTTCAAAAATTTTAAAAATGGGTGGAACAATCTTTGGAAATAAACCAATCATTTTAACACCAACAATAACAAGAATGCTTGTAATACAATTAATTGAAGAAATAGTAAGCTCTGGGGATTCTTTATTTGTTAAACCACAATCAGTAACAATAATGCTTAAGAAATTAATTAGTTTTGCAGACTCAATATTACTACCAAATCTATGAATCAAAGTTGCCATTGTATCTAAACATGCTTGAGACAATTCAACATCAACTTTTGACGAAATCTTTTCTAATAAAGTTGGCATTAATAATGCAATACCTTCATGAGCATACGGATTTTCAGTGTGTTCTAAACTGAACTTCACTGATGTTAAAGTTACTAAACTCTTCATAGTTTGTAATAATGAATCAGAAGAGTTTAAAATCTCGTTAACAGACTTGGAGTAATATTGAATTGGTAATAAACCTAAAACATCACCTAATAATTTATAAAATTTGTTAATGATTTCAGCATCTTCATGGTTTTTTGTAGAAATATCAATAACTTCCATCAAATACTTAATAATATCTGAGAAACTGGATAATAATTCATCGGTGTGCCTTTCTTCTAAAATTTGGGAAGCAATTTTTAATCTTAATTTTGGAATGCCATTTGAACTCTTTGAATCAGTAAGTGCGTGCCTAATAAACGATACCAATCCTTTTCTCCAATTATATAATTCACTCTTGGACATTGAAACAATCGATGGTCCAAAAATAACTCTTGATGATAATTCTTTGAATTCAGCGGAATCTTTTTCAACTGGTTTTTCCGGAATAAGTTTCCATAAATCTAAAAATTGTTTAGTTGCGTCTAATTCCTCCTTCGCAGAAAAAACTTGTAAGAAGACAGTTGCAAAATCAACCAACGCAGAACAATCACCCATTCTATGTTTCATATAAGCATTAACATATTGCTGACCACATAAGAATAAAATTAAATGAATAGATAAATTACCACCTAAAGTACGTGCTAAAGTTGTGAACAAACGAACACGTCTATGTCTTGGAACATGTAAAAATGCGCTAACAAATGATGCTAGTAAAAATTCAATTTCATCAACTTTACCATATTGAGCAGCATTTGCAAGTGCTGGAACAACACAAATAATAGTTTGTTCCACAACATGACCAGAAAATTCATCATCTTGACGAATGGTGTGAGCACCCATGAAAGTAAAAATTGGCATTACTGAATGTAAAACAAGTTCAGGTGATAATGACGCAAGTGCAGCAATGACTAGTAACAATTTATTTTGAACCTGAGGAGAATCTGAAGCTCTAATTGCAGATACAATAACATCAGCACGAATCAAGGATGCATCTTTGATTGGAACATTCATCTCTTTCAATTTTTCAATAATGTTTTTCAAACATGAAGCAATAGTTTCTTGGGCATATAAGATCGGTAATTTTCCATCTTTACCTAAAGTTTCTAAATCATCCAAAATAACAAAAATTAATTTTAGAAGTTCAAATGATGGTTCAAAAGTAGCCTTTTTGCTAACATAATCCAAAACTTCAAGCAACATAGTAACTTTTTTCAAATGCGAAGTTGCCATAGTAGAAACTTCGTCATCTTTCATTGCTTGTCTGGTAGATTGTGAAGATCTTCTTCTTCTTTTTGGCGGATTTGTTTGTGATTGTGGAGCAGTAGTATTCAATGAACAATTTTTTAACAAGTCAACAAAAAGATCATTGGTCATTTCAATGGACTGTAAAATTTCAACTGGATCATAGTTAACCATATGATCGGATAAATATTCTTCCAAAATACTATTAACAATTTTAGTTTGAAATTCAAATTTTAAAGTTGGTAAAATCTTAATTATATGCTCTTTCGCAATATTTGATAGTTGCTCATAAGGTGATGCTAATGATGATCCTAAGAAATTAATTGCAAATTCATTTTTTTCTTTTGGTGAAACCAATGAAACAATTGTAGACTCAAAAAGTTCAGAATTGCAATCAGATAGTATACATTTATTAATCCATTCACTTCTTTGACTAATATAAGATGTTAATAATTCTTCAAATAATGATGATGGAATTGCCGCTCCTTTAACATTTAAAGCACTTTTAACAGATATATTAATTAAATTGATTTTAATGCTTGGAATGCCAACAGATAATGCATGTGATGTAAAAAATGCAAGATAAACTTTACCTAACTTTTTGTTCTTTAATAAAGTTTCCAAACATGGATATAATGCAGTATTATCAACCAAAAAATTTGGCGAGCTTTTAGACAATGTATTCAATAACGATTTTGTATCTTTTGGAGCGACAACTGCAACTTCAGATGAATCTTCCCCATATAAAACGTCGTTAAGTAAAATTGTTTCAGGTGAATTTTCTTCACATTTTTCATTTAAAGTTTTAATCAATTCAACAGCTTTTCTTCTAACCTGAGGCAATTGATCAATCAAAAGGGTAACAACAACTGGAACAATTGCACCAATAAAAGTGGAACGGTCTAAGTTTTGGATAATTTTGTTAAGTTTCTCGATTGCACAAAGTCTTGCCTTGATTGGAGAACTTGAAGTTGCTAATCTTAACAAAAATGAAATAATCAATGCTGGTTTAGACAATGAAACTTTAAGTAATTCCTCAGTCGAATTATTTGACATACTTTTCAAAAACAAATTATGAAAAGTTGAATATTGTTCATATGTTTTTTTATCATCTGACAAGAAGGACGCAATTGATGCTTTATTCTCATTATACAATTTGATTAAATTCTCATCAAGGGAATACTCATTCAATTCAATAGCAACATCAATGATTTCATCGTCTTGATTGTTAATTTGTGCTGGATCGACTAACACGCATTGGACCATCATTTCTAAATCGGTTAATTTAATATTCAGTTTATCTAAAGTTTGCAGAAATAATTGTTGATTCCCATTAATGAGAAACTTCACTAAATCAATATAATACTTATTTTCACCACTAGAATTATTTATAATCGATTTCAAAACTTCTGCGGTAATCAATGTATATTGTTGTTTGGTAAAATCAATATTTGAAAATTCGATACTTTTCAGCATAGTTGGATTAATATCAATATTATTGAGGACTAATGCTCGTAAATAGATACAAACAAATTTACCATTATTTTTAGTTGTCTTCAAAACATCTAAGTAAGAAACTGATTCATTGACAAAAATATCACTTGGTAGTAAATCAATAATTTTCTTTGGTAAAGGTTCTAAACCTTGTTCTTGTATTGATTGTAAAAGTTTGATAGAGCAACTAAATGCATTTAATTTTGTGTTTTCAGTACTTGATAGTAAAATAGTTTCAACAGAAGCTAAAATAATTTCTCTTGTTAATGGAACAGATGCTGCAATAACAATTAAAATGGTATAAGCAGATATCTTAGATTCTTTATCATCTGATGCTAACAAAGTGGAGACAGTTTCTAGAGCAAATGGAATTAAAGACTTTAATTTATCCGAAGCCGTTGAAGATAATGCAGCAATAGCTGAGATTGCTGTTGAAACATAGAATACCAATAATTTTCTATATTGATTTTTGTGACGTAATTCATCTTGTAAAAATTTTGAATACAAATTAAAAAACTCCATATCAGTGAAAACTTTAATAATTGAGTTTTTGGATGGATTATTACCCGCTTTTTTAAAATTGATTGCCCAAGAAAATAATTTTGGTAAATCAGTAATAACATAGAGAATACGTGAGAAAACTGGTTGATCATGATATGGAAGAGTTGATAATAATAGATGTTCAGCATTATAAATATTCATTTGAAACCTTCTCAAAGGCCATTCTGCAGCTCTAATCGAAATCGCTAAATGCCAGTAAGGTGCAAGTAATGAAAGAAATGCATTAATTGTTTTGTTCAAATTTTCATTTTCTTCTTGACTTTGAACTTGTCTATCGATTTGAATTGATGCATTAGTGAAAATAGAATTTTTGAATTTACTAAAACGACGGTCTAAAGTTTCTAAACGTTCTAAAGCTTCGAGTGAATCATAATAAATAGTTTCATAATCCTGAGTTGCAGCAATTAAAGGATCTTGAAGAAAAGAAACTGAATGGATTTTAGTTCTTTTCTTTCTATCTAAAGCAACAGCCTTGCTACGTAGTGCAATTCCTGCTAATTGATCGGCTAACGTAGACATATTAGACAGGAGCTTGTTGGATTTTGAAAAAAAAAACAAAGAAAAGTAGTTAAAGTTTGATCTTTTGAGTATAAAACTTGAAAAATACGAAAATTTTTTTTAGAAAATCAAGAATCGAAAAATGAAAAAATAAAATCTTAAGTGACGTTCCTAAAAAGGAAACGGTTGAAAGCGAAGTTTTGATCAGGCCGATGATATTACGTTATTCTATATTCACTAATGTTAGTTAAATTACACAATTACACCCATTTCATTACCAGCCATTTATTGAATTCTTTTAAATACGATGATTCCAACACATGGTTCCAGTTCAGGATAGTCTTCAGGAATTTTACTGGTGATAATCATATCAGGTTCATTTCGACTTACACGTAAAATATCAGTGAACTTTTTGACAAGCTCAATTTGCTTATTACCAGCACCGTGATCTTCCATATCACTAAAATCTTTCCATTTATCTTGCGCATCAATTTCAGGAATACCAGTTTTGGCAAGTTTAACTAAGTCCATACGATATTCATTTGTTTCGGGTATTTTATAAATACTAACCTTATGCATTCTTCGGTCTTTATCAGTATCTAAAGGCAAATTACTATTTGGATCAATATCTTCATCAAGAAGGAAATCTGTTTTGGAATTATAATAAATTTCGGCGTGTTTAATTTCTAATGCTGACAAACTAAACATCGTACCTACCCCAAAAAATGGAGAATCATTAATGTAAATCAATAGAGTGGCAAACCCAGATGGTGTGCAAGCAACACTGATTGAACACTCATTAGCATACTTAAAACTTTTTTCACTTGGATATTCTGGCATTTGTTGTGGATCTGTATGTAGGGGAGAATTAGTGTCTCTTTGTTCAATATCATTTATTTCTTTCCGAAGATTGTTAAAGTCTTCTTGCGAATTTGATGAAATGCCTTCTGAATTTTGCATTGCCGTTATTTTGATTAGATGTCTTTGAGAAGGAAAAACTACTGTATTATAAACTACATCAAAGCTACTCAATCCTATTACATACAAAATTCCGCACATGCTTTGTCCCACAACAGCCCCACCCGTGCACCGGCCGCATGTGGTTGCGGTCGAGAGACAGCATGAATGGCCGTGGTTGGGTGTGTTTGTGTGGTTCTCTCCAGGCTGCTTATAAGCGGGTTGTAGCTAAACAACACCATATTTCGCAGGTCATTGGTAACATACTCATGCATGTTTCGGCGTTGAAGACTACTTTGAGTCCATACTCCAGGTTGACGAGTGGTCGGTTCTGGTTGTTTTTGCTGAAATTTTTCTGGGTTACTAGACTGCAGTTTTTCATAGGTGGAGTTTCGAGTGGAACTATAGTTATCTTGGTTTAACCATGCATTTCCAACACTTTCATTTTCATATGCACCATTATATGATTCACCATCGACTTCGTTTTTCATCATCAATTGTTTCCATTGAGTTCTCATCATATTTGTCAGATTTTCAGAGTTATCATTTGTCAAATCACTGGTATCAAGTACACTATCATCTTCATCAACCCCAGAATTTAACTCTGATAAATTTGTAGCTATATTATCATCTGTTATTGGTGTTGTTGTTTCGTCAGATGGATTATCCGATTCATCATTATCATCACTATTTTCCACACTTTGATTTTGTGCAACACTTGCATCACCATTACAGTTCACATTCACTATATTTGTTAGCTTCGAATTACTTGAATTTGAGGTTTTATTAAGAGGGTTGCTAAATACACTTTCTCGTTGTAAATTATTGCTATTAGCATGTGTGTCTTGCAAGTATGACGTTTTGAATAATTTTTGACTTTGAAGCGGATTTTGTGATTGATTTAAATTATATGAGTATTCAATATGATTTTTTGTAGGATTATTAATACTATCAATAGATCTAAATCTATTTCTATTTAGTATTGTGTTTTTTTGTTGGATTTGTTGTTGTTGATATTGCTCAAATGCAGGATTTCTCCTTCCAGGCACAGTAGTTTCAAAAACAGTTGAATCATTATATGTATTAACAACAGAAGAGCTTGGGCTATTATGATTACTATTAGTACTTCCATTTATATTTGCAATACTATGTCTTTTAAATTGTGCCAAGTTCAAAGGAGCTGTGACTGGTAGCTTTTTCAATCGCCCTTGACTATCATGTCTTAGTAATGGTGATCCATTATAACCGCTTATTAATCGGCTATTCAAATTGACATCTTCATTAAAATTATTCAATTTATTAAGTAACGTTGATCCCTGTGTTGATGATGTACGTTTTAGAATATTTTTTTGGATTTCATATCTTTTGGGCAGCTGAGCTTGTCTACCTCGTTCACGCTCCAACATTATTTTGTTAGATCCATCTTCCATTTTTCTGAGAAAACATTTAGTTCTGAAAATGTCCAGATGTCGACGTATTTAAACCAGAAATGTCACTTTCTGCTTATCTATCATCTCATCGCAACCCTCGCATTTCTATTGGACGATTAGAAAAGAAAAATCTCCGTTAACGGTCTGTCGCTGGAAAATTTCAGAAACCAAACACCGTATGGCGCCAGTTTTTCAATAGTTTATTGTTTTATCGTGGGAATTGCAGCCAAGTAATGCTTATTACTTATTTTGATTACATAACCTTAATTATAAATCTGAATTGGAGGGATTTTATCTGCCTTGTAAAACCAGTTCGACCCCTCAACTTCTTTCTTTAACCATTTTGTAGGGAATAAGACAATATGCCCCTTAACCATTTTCATTAACTTCATACTGCTTTGATAATCATAAACAGCACCCCTACCATATCCATTTGCACCTGTTATGTTAGCTGACACTTGCCCATTAATCTTAAAATATCTTTCAAGTTCTGCTAACTTCGCATTTCTTTTTAACTTACGTTGATGCTCCTCAACATCGCGTAGACTTGGCTCATAATCGTCAATATTAATAGTCCTATTATTAGTATCGTCATCATAACTATTATCTTTACCCGATTCATCATTAATTATTTCTTGATTACCTCTAGAAATATTTTGATAGGTTGAAAATGCGTTCTTCATATCTTTAAAATCTTTATAATCTTTCCACGTTTGAACAATGTCATCAGGTTGTGAGTGGTAAACCATTTGAAATAACAAAGTGTTTCTAATTGCTTGTGTCATCCATGTACCTTCATAAAAATCAATATCTAAAGGATCTTCAAACCCGTATGGATCAATAAAGTCAACATTAATTTTTGGTAAGAAACTATTATCAATATCATTAATATCATCATTTGATAATTTGAGCAATGGTATGTCAGTTATTGAAGTTGACGTTGTTGAAGAACTATTTAATAATCCTTCATTTGGCTCATTGTGTTCATCATTTGAATTAGATGTTTTAATATTACTGTTCTCATTTTTCCCCTTTTTATCATAGCCAAGATTGTTAATATCGTTTGGAGATAAAGGTGTACCAGTAGTAGAAGTCGCTGATTCTTTGTTTACCATTTTTGAATACAATTTTCTTATATAAAATAACCTTTTAATCATTGTCCATTTATCGATATTGACTGAATCTTGTTCGATTGCACTCAAGTTTTTGTTATTCTCCTGTGATAAAATTTCAAGTATATCCTCAAATTTTGGTAATTGCTTACAATTGTTGTTAGCTTCATCATGTGAAGAATTGATGGAATTGACTTTATAAATTAAAAAGTCGTTAATCTTTTTCTTCTCGTAGTTGTAAAATCTCGAATTGAATCCATCAACACTACCTTTAATTTCATTTCGATGCTTTTCATTTGTAACCCTTGTATCCGTTGATAAATTTTTAGAGCTCCTTATGCCAACGTTTTCAGTTCCTGATCTATGATTAAAAGAATAAGAAAATTCAATATCATCCAATGACGGTGATTCATCACTTTGTGTTTTAATATTTTCAAAGTTAGAAACCATTTCATGAGTTAATTTTTCCCCATTTATTTCATTGTTAAACTTTTTCAAATTTTGAAAGTATGGCGTACCTTTGTCTAATCCCAAAAGGTATCTTGTACCCATCTCAACCATTGCACTTAAATATTGTCTATTAGAAGTTGAGGAAGAAGAAGATGATGATGGCGATGATGATGGCGATGATGATGGCGATGATGATGACGATGATGATGACGATGACGACGACGATGCAGATGTGGATGCAGATGTAGATGCAGATGCATTCAAACCGCCTTCAGATTTACAAAACTGTTCAATTTCACTGAATCTTCTCTCTATTAAATCAACTAAATCAACATCGATGCCAAGATGTTCTCTCATTAATCTAACTCTTAAAGAATGTGAAAATTTACCAACATAATAAGGTTTACCATCCATTCTCGATTTAACCAAATCTTTATCTCTTACAATTGAGCAAACTTCAGAATCTCTTGTGCCTCTCATTGATCTTTCATTAATATTGGCAGATCCAATAATTGCAATTCTATCATCAATAATCATTGTTTTTGCATGAACATATAATTGTTCTGTTGTTAATAACTTTTTATCACCTATTAGTCCCCATTTTCTTAAGGAATAAAATGTAATGTAATCTTCAGGTTTGATTCCTACTCTACGTAACCTTGCAAATATTGAAGTTTCACCCATTGAAATTGACATATATTGACATTGCATAATAAGTCTAACTGATCCACCTTCCTTTGAATCGACATTAGCTTCAAATCCGGGCATTAATGGTATAACTATGATTGCTTTCCAAGTTTCGCCTTTCATATGGGCAGTTATGATCCTATCAACAATCGCATCGCCAATTTGATTTTTAACAACACAATTATCAATGGTACAACTTGTAACAAAAAATTGATTCTCAATATAAATAAAATGCTCACTTTGTTCAATACATTTAATATAAGCGTTTTGAATACTTTGTTCATGCTCTTTCAATCCCAATGACCAATCACCACTTGATCTTAAAATTTGAATTTCACATGAACCTTTTAAATTTAAAATTTTCAATTCATCTTCAGTAAAAGATCTTGGTGGAATTAATAACGGTGTTGGCCTTGAAGGTCGTTTTTCTCTTAATAAATAATTCCATCTTTGAATAAAATGTCTTGATAAATCTCTTGCAACTTCACCAGATAATACCATATGGACATCGTGCCATGGCATACGTGGAACATTTTGTCTATCATACATATCTTTATGTGGTGATGCCAATTCGAAAAAGTCCTTTTTACGTGGATTTGAATAATCTTTACCCGGAAAAATTTGATATTTTGCTTGGAAATCAGAACTTAAAGTAGAGTCTTCAGAATTTAAAGATAAGTTTGGATCAACATTACTGTTATCACTATTATTATTATCATTATTCTTATGATTAGCACTCATTGATTTAAACTTTTCTGTACTATCATCAACTAACACATGATCAGGTGTATCATATCTACCGAAACATAAATCAATACCACCTACAAAACCAATCGAATTATCAATAATTAATAGTTTTTCATGATGTGCCCAAAAGAAAACATTCTGCATGATTTGATTTGGAGATCTTAAAACATAAATATTTTCATGTAAATCCAATAATGAATGTTTTGTATACATTGAATCTGTGACAACTGTAGTACCAACATTTCTATAAACAATTATGAAGATTTTAACACCTTCTTCTGCCTTTCTTTGTAATAGTCTATCAATTCTATAATTTTGATTACCATTTGCAGGTCTTCTAAGGTATAGTTCAGGTGACAACCACCAATCATGGATATAAATAACATCCTTAGCCATTTCAATTGCAGAGGATGCAGCATACCAATAGTCTCTTGCATCAACAAACCATTGTGCAAAACAATTGGATCTAACAGGTGCAAATGAATTGAATCTATGGGGTTTGGCCCATTCAGTTTCATTAATAACACTTTTCAAAGCTAATGCCCATTGCATTGTAATTTTTGGATTTCTTGCAATTAATTTAATGGATCTTTCAGAATTTGTAATTTTAATTGTTGGATAAAATTTAGTGTCTTTTAGAATTTTATTTGAATTTTCAAAATAGTTATTTTCATATTCATGTAAATCAATATCAACATAATCTTCATCATCTTCATCTTCTTCTTTATTTTCATTGAATTGAAATTCATACAGATTTCTTTCATTGTTTATTTTCAGTTTTTCCAAATCATCTAATCCCTTGATTGTTAGTATTGTCTTTGAATCAAACAAAAAAACTTCTTCGGGTGTAGTTGATGAATTATCTGATGAATACACTAAAAATGAATCACCTAAAATACACCACTTACTTGAATGTCTTCTAATCATTTCATTTAAATCATGAAATCTAAAATGACCCACTTTCCAACCTTGTTTATTTGTACTTGATACAATAAATAAAAAACCTTCTTTCCTTTTCCTATGAATTTCATTTGATAAAAGTAAAGAAAATGAAGATAATTCAAAAAATTGTAGTACTTTGATTGATTGATCAGTATTTGCAAGATTTTTTATCAAAGTGTCGAAGTATTTTTGCATATCAAGTTTATATTTTGAGTTTAAGTTATTTCGTTCATGAAGTATTACAACATATTTTTCCTTCATAGCTTTACTATTATTCTCAGTTTTTCTTTTATAGTTTGAAATTCTAAAATTTGTTGAAAATCTACTTAAAGATCTTGAAATTGAATGATTTGATTCAATTGTATTGTTCGTTTGTTCTCTTTGAATTGGTATTGGAGGTTCAAGTTGATCTGCATTGGCATTTCCAGTATAATAATAAATTTCCTTATCACCATTAATTAAACCTTTTAATTTTGAAAAATGTGTTGGTAATAGGGGGAATTTTGGTAAATCCAAATCTTTCCTTTTTATAGCATCAACTCTGTCCTTGGTATTCCTTTTTTGTAACTTTTTATGTAAATACAATAAAGATTTGACATCCTTTTCAATATCCCAACGTAAAACATGATTACCAATACCATATTCGAGATGAAATCTATAAATTCTATTTTTAGCAAAAGTTGATAATTTCAGTAAATCTTCATTGTTAAAGTCAGAAACGATAGTTGAAATTTTCTCATGATCTATAAGGTTATTATGATTATTGTTAGCGTTACTGTTTGATGATGAATTATTATTATTTAAAATGTTTTTACTGTTTGAAGTATTTGAATTTTTCAGTTTCAATCTTGTTAAATAAACATCGGTTGTGATATCAGTTAGGTATACACTTAGTAAGTTTAACATCAAAGGTCCCTTTTTAAGACCATTTTCATCTTGAAAGAAAGCAGATCGCAAACCTATTATATCACTAGAACCCAATAGGAGAGAATCTACAACTTTTGAAGTTTTTAAATCATTTTTTTCATCAAGAATAACCTGTGGATCATTTAAATCCAATTTAACAGTTTTCTGTAATTTTTGTAGTTCATTAAATACTGATTCATTTTTTGAAGCAGAAGAAACAATACTTTTTTCTAAAAACTTTTCCTTGTTTGAATGTTTCCAAGTGGAATTCCTATTTGGTAAAGATATTGGTTCAGATGGCGCTATATGATCAATCAAATTAGTAGCTTCATTTTCTTTATTTTGCTCTTTGTTAGTAACCAAAGATAACAACTCATTTTCTAAAGATAATTTCCTAGTTCCATTAGCTTCTAACTGTTTTAGTTTATTAATGTTATCGTCGATTTTATTCATTCTTTCAACATCAATTGATTCACGACCACCCGAGTCTTCCATATTTTTGAAAGTTTTATGAGAGAAGAAATTTTTAATTCCGTTTCTAAACACATCATCAATGGAAATAGAACCATCGATATAGGCAAATGGTGCTTGTAACGGGTTCAATGTTGACTTGTTATCTATTACTTCTGAATCCTTTATTCTCTTGGCCATTATCATGTCTTTTTTTTCCCTAGATCCGAAAGGACCCAAGGAGGATGGCGGCGGAGGAGTCATGATTCAATGAGTTGGTTATAGAAAAAAAAGGTTAGATTCTGGTAATAATTTAGTGACTTAAATAAAAAAATATAAGGCATCTAAAATGGGGGAGCCTTTGCTTGGAGTTTTTCATTTTTTTGATTTTTTGATAAACATGTTTTTGAATTATGGTGAGAAAAATGAAAAATGAAAAATGAAAAATGAAAAATGAAAAATGACAAAATGTGTAAAAATACATGAAAATTTCATCGGGGAACAAAAAAGCTAGTATATCAGATTATCTAAAAAGCATATACATAAGATTGGAATAGATTATTATAGACATATATACAGGAATGGGAAACCAAACGTTAGAACTTCTTTTCTAAGATGTCTTTAACAATTTTTGAATGATCACCTTTGATTCTTAAACATCCGTTAATTGTACGACAGTTGAATTGAGATTTTTCAATATCTGGGAGAAGAGCTTGTAGATCGTTTCTGAAAGAGATAATGTTCCCTTGAACACGTTTGATGTCTGTGTATACAGCTTGGGATCTTATAGTTCTATAAACAGGTAAATTACCTTGGGATGTACGTGGTATATGGTATTGTAGAGGTTGAGGTTTGGATGTGAGTTGGGAAAGGGAAAGAGAATCAAGGGAAGGTAAGAGTTTTGCAAGTCTTGAAGCCGCAGAAGGAGAAACAGACATGGTAGTTGTTTATGTCAAAGGGCGTATGGGTTTCCAGTGCTTTAGTCACTTAGAAAAGGTACTCTATCTCTAATGAATAGATGGAATTTGATGTTTTAGCAGAAGTTGGGAAATCGGGCTTGGTGCACGGGTGGCGTGGGTTCAAAACAGGTCATTTGCTGGGAAACGGAGATCGATTGTGGGAATTGTGGGAGCACCGGACGTTTGCAGTCGCGTGTTGTGGGACAAACTGGGTTGTTTGGAGAACGCCCACGGAAAGCGGGTGGGAAGATCGCCCACGGCCCGGGAAGGCTCTTTCCGGGGTCGGGTGATGCGTGTTGCCAGAAAAGTGGTTATTATAACGACGTTTCCTTCCTGTTGACGTGTGTTTGGAATACTTCTCTCTTCTTTCTTTTCTTTCCTATCCTTCCTCCTCTTCTTCTTGTTCCTTCTTTTCACAGATTACTAACAAGTATCAACTTACAAATAATAAATAACAAATAACAATCAATCAATCATGGCTAGAACTTTTTTCGTTGGTGGTAACTTCAAAATGAACGGCTCAAAAGCCTCCATCCAATCCATTGTTGACAACCTTAACAAGTCAACCCTTGCTTCCAATGCTGAGGTTGTCCTTTGTCCACCTGCTCCTTACCTTGCCTGGACCGTTGATCACAACAAACAATCAACTGTCTCTGTTGGTGCACAAAATTGTTACGATAAACAATCTGGTGCTTACACCGGTGAAATCTCTCCGTTAGCAATCAAAGATTCCGGTGCTGAATGGGTTATCTTAGGTCATTCTGAACGTAGAGCTATCTTCAGTGAATCTGACGAATTTGTCGCTGAAAAGACTAAATTTGCTATAGATAACGGTCTTAAGGTCATCCTTTGTATAGGTGAATCCATTGATGAAAAGAAAGCTGGTAAGACTTTAGAAGTTTGTGAAAGAGAATTATCCGCTGTCATCAAAGCTGTCACAGCTGATGATTGGAGCAGTATCGTCATTGCTTATGAACCAATCTGGGCTATTGGTACTGGTTTAGCTGCAACTGCTCAAGATGCTCAAGATATTCATGCTTCAATTAGAAACTATTTAAGATCTCAAATCGGTGAAATCGCTGATAAAGTTAGAATTCTTTATGGTGGTTCTGCAAATGGTAAGAATGCTCCTGATTTCAAGGATAAGCCAGATGTTGATGGTTTCCTTGTTGGTGGTGCTTCATTAAAGCCAGAATTTGTTGACATAGTTAACTCAAGAAAGTAAATTATTTAAACTTTAAACATCAAACGTTACGTTACACATCTTCTTCTTTTATTTCTGTATAGTTTTCAAGAAACTCCTCTGTTTCAATCCCGTTTACTTTTAACTTACGTATGAGCTCCTTATTTCTAGCAATCGCACGCCTCTCACATTTACTTATGCTACCACTAACTCCAACACTCTCCCAAATAACATTTCTACCTTCTAATGTTTGAACAAAAAACATGGCCGCCAAAACCGTTTCAGTTGCATCAAAATGAACTCGCAGTATCCCCGTTGATGTCTTGTTTGAAAAATATTTCACTACGAAAGATGTCAACGTATCTGATAATGCTTTGTCCCCAAAATTTTTGGTCATGGATAATCGCAATGTAGATGCAAGAATTTTCGGGGACAACGTAGTCGTTGATTGACTTGGTAGTATATTATCATATTCACCCTCCTCCGGATAATGTAGCTGAAATAAAATGTATCTTGTCTTAAGCCTAACCATAGTAGTATATATGTTTGTCTTTAAAGGAAGTAACCATACACTTCTTTACTTTAAACACTATAAAAGTTTTATTTTCATGTCAGCGACGATCGACGTAAGCGTTTGATTTTTATTTTTCATTTTTCATTTTTCATTTTTCATTTTTCTCTTTTCTTTTCAGCTTTTCAGCTTTTCTCATTTTTCCGACAATTAAAGATACAGGACATACAAAATTGTTTTACAATCAACGTTAATTTTATTCGATAACCTAAATTTCTTCTTTTGGACGTTTTGTTTTGAACCTTTTTAACAACTGTGTATGAACAGACTTGTTTCTCAATTCAAACGATCATTTTCAAGTACAATGTCCATATACACAAACCCTGCAACCAATCCAAAAGTTCAAGAATGGCCAGCTGCTAAAGTTCGTGACACATTTCTGAACTACTTTAAAGAAAAAAATCATACCTTTGTTCCATCATCTTCTGTCATTCCTCATGATGACCCAACTTTATTATTTGCAAATGCTGGTATGAATCAATATAAACCAATTTTCTTGGGTACTGTTGATCCATCTTCTTCGTTTGCAACTTTAAAAAGAGCTGTGAATTCTCAAAAATGTATTAGAGCTGGTGGTAAACATAACGATTTAGAAGATGTTGGTAGAGATTCTTATCATCATACCTTTTTTGAAATGTTGGGCAACTGGTCATTTGGTGATTATTTTAAAAAGGATGCAATTTCTTATTCTTGGGAATTATTAACTGAAGTTTATGGTATTCCAAAGGATAGATTATACGTTACATATTTTGGTGGTGATTCAAAATTAGGACTTGAACCAGATTTAGAAGCGAAAGAATTATGGCAACATGTTGGTGTCCCTGATGATCATATTTTACCCGGTAATGTTAAAGATAATTTCTGGGAAATGGGAGAACAAGGGCCATGTGGTCCATGTTCCGAAATTCATTATGATAGAATTGGTGGTAGAAATGCATCAAGTCTTGTTAATGAAGATGATCCTGATGTTTTGGAAATTTGGAATAATGTCTTTATGCAATTCAACAGAGAATCCGATGGTTCTTTAAAACCACTTCCTGCAAAACATATCGATACCGGTTTAGGATTTGAAAGATTAGTTTCACTTTTACAAGATGTTAGATCAAATTATGATACTGATGTTTTCGAACCCTTATTCGTTAAAATTCAAGAAATTACTGGTGTTAGACCTTATACTGGTAAATTTAGTAAGGATGATACTGATGGTATCGATACTGCTTATAGAGTTTTGGCAGATCATGTACGTACTCTAACTTTTGCATTAGCTGATGGTGGTGTTCCAAATAATGAAGGTAGAGGTTATGTTTTAAGAAGAATCTTGAGAAGAGGTGCAAGATATGTTAGAAAATATATGAATTATCCAATTGGTAACTTCTTTTCGCAATTATCTCCTACTTTAATCGAACAAGTGAAACATATTTTCCCTGAGTTAGCAAAAGACCCATCATCAATTTTTGAAATTTTAGATGAAGAAGAAGCTTCATTTGCAAGAACTTTAGATAGAGGTGAAAAGTTATTTGAACAGTACGCATTAATTGCATCAAAAACTCCTGAACAAACATTATCTGGTAAAGATGTTTGGAGATTATACGATACTTATGGTTTCCCTGTTGATTTAACGAGATTAATGGCTGAAGAAGCAGATCTAAAAATTGATGAAGCGGGTTTTGAAAAGGCAAGAGAAGCTTCCAAGGAGGCCTCAAAGGGTACCAACAGTAAAACTGGTAAAACTTTACTAAAATTAGATGTTCATTCATTAGCTCAATTAAGTGATGAAAAAGTTCCTGTAACTGACGATTCAGCAAAATATGATACCAAGGATATTAATTCAAAAATTTTGAAGATCTTAATTGATGGTGAATTTGTTAATACTATTGATGCAACTGTTGATTCCGGTAAACAAATTGGTATTATATTAACTAAATCTCCATTTTACGCAGAACAAGGTGGTCAAGAATTTGATACCGGTAAAATTGTCATTGACGGGAAATCCGAGTTTCAAGTTGAAAATGTTCAAGTTTATGCAGGTTATGTTTTACATACTGGTTATATTCAAGAAGGTTTATTAAATGTTGCTGACGAAGTCATTGCAGGTTATGATGAATTAAGAAGATGGCCTTTAAGAAATAATCATACAGGTACTCATATATTAAATTTTGCACTGAGAAAAGTAGTTGGTGAACATGTTGATCAAAAGGGTTCTTTAGTTGCACCTGAAAAATTAAGATTTGATTTTAGTCATAAAAAGGCGGTTGATTTGTCAGAATTAGAACAAGTTGAAAATATCGTTAATTCAATCATTAAAAAAAATCTTAAAGTTTATGCAAAACCTGTTGGGTTAGAAACCGCAAAGGGTATCAATGGTTTAAGAGCAGTTTTCGGTGAAACCTATCCTGATCCTGTTAGAGTTGTTTCTGTTGGTATTCCAGTTGATGATCTTTTAGCTGATCCAACAAGTGATAAATGGACCAACTATTCAATTGAATTTTGTGGTGGTACTCATGTTGCAAAAACTGATGACATCAAAGATTTTGTTATTATTGAAGAATCTGGTATTGCAAAGGGTATTCGTCGTATTGTTGCTGTCTCTGGTACTGAAGCTAAGGAAGTTCAAAGAAAGGCTGCTGAATTTAACCAAATTTTAGATAATGTTAGCAAATTAGAATATGGAGAAATTAAGGAACGTAAAGTCAAAGATTTAAACACTGACCTTGGCAAATTATCAGTTTCTGTTGTCGAAAAGGCAAAATTAAAGGAAAAATTCAACAAAATTGATAAATCAGTTAAAGATGAAACGAAACTACGTGTTAAACAGGATACTTCTAAAGTTATGGATTCAGTTAAATCATTTTTTGCTACTCCAGAACATTCGTCAATCTGTGCCATTAAAATTGAAGCATCACCAAATGCAAAAATTATATCTGAAGCTATTAATTACATGAAGAAAGAACAAAAAGATTCTTCATTATTTTTAATTTTAGGTAATGATTCAAAGGTTGCACAAGGTGTTTATTTATCACCAGCTATCTTTGAAAAAATTTCAGCAGTTGAAGTTGCAACAAAGGCATCTGAGTTTATTGGTGGTAGAGCTGGTGGTAAGGGTAATTCTTGCCAAGGTATGGGTGATAAGGGTGAAAATTCAAGTGTTGCAATTGATGAGATCAAAAAATTATTAGAAGAAATTTCCATCTAGATTTTGATTTGCCATCTTCATTCTACTATATTTATAAATTTTTGTTTAAAACTTGTATTTACTGTTAATTAACATAGTTTATTTTATTCCACTTTATTTTATATATGTT
Source organism: Pichia scutulata (assembly GCA_030560845.1). Taxonomy (NCBI): domain Eukaryota; kingdom Fungi; phylum Ascomycota; class Pichiomycetes; order Pichiales; family Pichiaceae; genus Pichia; species Pichia scutulata. Next base: position 80,643 of record JAKTWB010000018.1, read on the forward strand.
AAATAGTAAATAATCGTGGTTAACATTGACGTTTTACTATGTGTTGATGTGGCATGTACAACTCGCTACAAAATCGTATTTTTGATTTACTTTTTTTTTCTTTAGTCTTACTGTCTAATGGCAAAACTCTATTCAATTTTTAACTACACATCAAATATTGAAATGCTTACAGATATCCGAATAGTACTATGGAAGTACATCATAACATTGCTTTTCGTATTTATAAATATTTTAGGAGTTTTATCACTTGAATTACATGAATCGACTGGAATTGAATATTTGTCGCCAAATTTAGATAAGAAAGCTAAAGCCAACCGTGTACATACATCTAACGAAATTGAGACCACTTTTTTGAATGTTGAAGGTTCCGCCAACTATGTTATTATTAATGAAGCTGTTCCTGTCAAAGATTCAATAAATTATAATGATGCTCTGATTTACAGATTTGATCCAAATTTAACAGATTATTGGACACATTCATATCAACTTACAGCTTATTTGTCAGGATCACTTTGTAAATTGCCTGATAACTGGGATGATACGTTATCAGTTAATGGACTATCTATATATTATACGTTCAATGAGACTATTGCTATAAATAAACAGATCGAGTTTATGAAAACGATTCCATTTGAGAATGGATTTGCTGGCGGTTTGGCATTAAGGCAGATAAGTTCAGAGTTTGATAGTTATGCACTATATATATTAGTTATACCCGACGAATGTTCAGATTGTGATGAAACTTCTAACTGGATATTTGAATTTGCAGTATCACAAAAAAATATTTTGTTTCAGTATGATCAGGAACCAAGAATTTCAATCGTCGATGTTGATTATGAATCGGCAATCTTCCAAACAGAAGAAATCATTTTTGGCCAGAATAGGTCTTATGGTATGTATCTTTTTGAAAATCAATATCCTATTCCAACTGCATTAAATCAATCATGGTGTGCTATAAGTGAAAATGAAAATTATACACAAATAATTCAAATCAATGAAACAAATTTGATTAATAACGATATGCTGTTTGTGGTTCCAGATTTAGCCGTTGGTAGATCATATTCCGCTGTTTTAGTTATTACTTATCTAGAGTTGCCTTATGGTGGGGGTATATTTGAACCAATATCTTTCACAATGTCAAAAACAAAATCATGTAAATTAGCTTACGGATTAGATTTTTGTGATGAAGTTGCATATTCAATTCCAATATCGTCAAAATTTTTATATGGTAAAGAATCATGGAATGAATTCATCTCTGCATATGATAATTATACTGAAAGTTTATTTCAACCTTTTGAGTTTGCACTACAACAAATTCCATGTGACACTGAATTAGATGCCAGGTATTCACCATTTAGAACCTGTGATGATTGTAGATATTCTTATAAACAATGGTTATGCTCAGTTTCTATACCTCGATGTGTTTCATCGTTGAATATAGGACCCTTTAATAAACATTACGATTCAGGAACGGGAAGAAATCAGTTTATTCAGGAAGAAGTAAACCCTCCATTACCGTATGCTGAAGTTTTACCATGTCTAAATGTTTGCCAGGCGATAGTTCGTGATTGTCCAGCAGAGTTTGGTTTTGGATGCCCAGAAACTGTCGAACTAGTTCAACTGAGTTATGGTGATCCAGATTTATTTGATTTTCCAAATTATTTTGATCATGGCAATAATGCTTCAAATATTGTTGCTGATGATGATGATGATTATGACCTTTCACATTCAGCACATCCTGGTATTATTACTTCTGAAATAAATGGTGCAGTAGAAACCTACAGAGTTTGTAATTACTTAGGTATAAGTAATTTACAAACTACAACCAATACATAGAGAATAGATTACTTATTTACTGGTGTATTGTATATAAAAAGTAACATTTATTTAACGCTTTTGACGCTTAGTTTCAGACTCTTCCTTTGATTCTTCACTTTCATCCACTTCTGTTTCTTCTTTCTTGACAGCCTCTGGGTGGGCTGCAATGGACGCTGCCATTTCTTTCCTAATGTTAACAACACTACCTTCCTTTAAGACTTTTTCTAAGACAGGTGCCCAAATTGCTTCACCGTATTTAGTAAAATCTTCCAGTTCAAACACGTTTTTTTCTAAATCCCATTCGGCCTGTTTCCATCTAACGAGTTTGACCATATATGAACTTGAACCAACGCAACGTCCCATGTCACTTAATAGTGATCTAATATAAGTACCTGATGAAACAGTCGCATCAAAATGCAATAATGGGGCCCTGTATTCATCATCTTCATAAATTTTAGAATCCTTTATTATTTTCATGGATAATGGTAACTCTTTGTTATCCTTGTTTTCATTTAACCATACTTTAGAAAAAGGGACTAAATGATCGTTCAAAGTTGGATTATTGGCTAATTGTTCTGCTAGTGATTTACCGGTTTCATCAATTTCACTTTTCATAAATTGATAATCATGGTGCTTTGAAAGTGTATTATCTTTGATATTCAAGTCATAAATTTCAACTTCTCTGCTTTTAATTTGGCGTGGTAATGGAAGTCCCTCTCTAGCATATTCATATAGTCTTTTACCATCCATTTTTAACGCACTAAAAATTGGTGGTGTCTGGTCTAATTTGCCAACCATTCTTTCCTTTGTTTTATCTAATAAATCTCTTGTAACATGATCAACTTCAGTTTTCAATAATAACTCACCTTCACTATCACCAGTTGTTGTTGATCCACCTAATAAACCAACACATTCGTACTTTTTAACTGATCCATTGGTATAATCACCTAATTTTTTAGTACCTGAACCAACACCAATAACCAAAACACCAGAAGCCAGTGGATCTAATGTACCGCCATGGCCCATTTTCAGTTTTTGGGTCTTCCATTTCTTCATTCTTTGTTTTCCTAGAGATTTTGTTCTAACATCTTGAAGTTGTTTTAATGATTCTTTTGATGCTGTAGAAGAAGATAATATACGATTAACTTGGTCTAACACTGCTCTGGATGTAGCTCCTGATTTTTTATTTATTGCAAAAACACCGTCCATGATTATTCTTCTTCGAGACATGAAACAATGCAAGTATTTGCTGGGTATTCTAGGTAATGTAGAAATCTGAAAAAAATTGAAAAAAGAAAAATCATAAAAGGAAAACTGAAAATCATGTTGAGGGACCAGCAGCTTAATTTGGATTTCTTTGATATATTATGTATTTGATGTATCTTGTTTCGATTCATTCAAGCTTGTTTGCAGCGCACTTTAAAGCTGATTGTTTATACCACACAAAACATTAGAATAGGTAATATTGTTTTCTTGATTTGATAACAAAATGTCACAAAAACATTCAAATGGAGGAGTTGCTGATCAGATCATTGCCGACTTAATCAATTTAGGTGTCGATGCAAAACGAAAGAATCCAGAAGTTAGATATGCCTGTGATCATTCAATTGAACTAATGAAACCATTTTCTTCTTCTTCTTCTTCTTCTTCTTTTTCCAACAATCAAAGTGCCAAAACCGCCAATCTAGAAGAAACAATTACAAATCATCCTGAGTTTATTTCGCCTTTATTAATGGCTTGCCAATCAAAAAATCCAAAAATCATAGCTGATGCAATAAAGAGTTTGAGTAAGATAGTTCAATTAAAATTGTTACCAAACAAAGACTCTACGCCTGTCGATTCACCTGATCCAATTTCTAATGTTGTTGAAGCATTAATTGAAGCGTCAAATGGAGGTGAAGACATTCAAGTTAAACTTTTACAACTGCTGCCCTCATTTTGTCAATTATATGCTTTTAGAATAAATGACGAAATATTAAGTAATTTACTTTTTGTTTGTTCGAACCTGCAAGGTGCCAACAAAACCCCAATGATTGTTAATACTGCACAAGCCACTTTTTCTCAACTACTTGATATTGCATTTGATAAAATTGATTCAGAATCTTCAAATGCAGAAATCTCAGAAAATCAGTATGAAGTTACTATTGATAATGACGAAATAACTAAAGTAGATCAATACCTTTATGACGCAAAAAGGATAGTTGCTGATTTATGTACATTAATTGAGCATCATAAACCGGTATTTTTGAAAACAAATTATATGAGTGAAGATTATGGATTTGAAGTTCTTGAAAGCTTGATTAAAAATAACTCTCAAAAATTTTTAGATCACCCTGAGCTTGCTTTTTTGTTGAGAACAAGAGTGGTTCCTGTTCTTTTGAGATTTTTATCATCAAGTAAAGATTTTACATTAATGGTTAAAGTGTCAAGACTCATTTTTCTTTTGTTGAATGATGTTTTTGATGTTTTAAAGCTAGAATCTGAAGTTACATTGACTTTATTAATTCACATTACTTCAAAAGAATACAAATCCCCATATTGGAAAAAAATAATGGCTCTAGAAATATTTGCATCAATTTTTAAAAATCCACAACTAATAAAGAAATTATTCCAGGAATATGATAACAACCCAAAGGAAGAAAGAAAAAATATTATTCATGATTTTCTCACTAATTGTATTCAAATTGTTACTACTCAAAAACACATATTAAATACAGGAGATCTAGTTCAACCGCCACCAGCCCAACTTGATCCCAACAATTCGGCCACTCAATCCAAGCAACAACAACAGAAAAAACTAATACAACCAGTTGGTATGAGAGTCACTGATTTTGCCAAAATTCAAAGATTTATTGATTCAATAGACAAGCAAGATCCCCCTTCGATTCCAGACTCTTACAACTTATATTTAATCTTACAAATATTAGTATCGCTTTCAGATTGTATTCAAAATAGTACTCTGCAATTACTGAAATCAACAGATCCAGAAGTATATATTAATAAAGACTATTTTGATAAGAGTGATAATAAAGTGCTCATAAAACAGTTTAATGAAATAGCTGATTTAATAAGTGCCACTTGGCATTTACAGTTGAGCATAACTGACATATTTATTCATTCAACCTTGGATAATGAGCTATTCTTAAATTGTCTGAAACTTTTAGAAAATTTATGTTATTGTTCTGGTATACTATCAATTGATGCAGTTAAAAGTCCGCTTCTTAAGTATATTGGTGTTTGTGCATTAAAATTAGATGGTACTTTTGGATATAAAAGTAGAGTTATGACACTTGGTGAATCGATTGTTGGTACTATCAGCTCCACATTGGGTCATGCAGTCTCCAACATTTCAAATGGTAACACAATTGAACATGAAAACATAAGCATTGTTAAACTATATCCACGTACAATTAATACCAGACAAACACTATGTTTCCATACTTTATCAAGGCTCGCAGTTTCATTAGGTGCACATTTATTTAATGATTGGAAAATTATATTATCAGTCATGCAATGGATCAGTTATTACATTGACGGTCCAACCATGTATAATAAAAAGAATGTTCCGCCAATTTCACAGTTTTTAAGTAATCGAGATCTTCAAATTATTGAACATTCTTTAACTGAATTGAACAAAAGCATTTATAATCAAGATGAAAAAACGTTTAATAGTTTACTAAAAATGGGAATAGCTCTTTCAGATGAAGTTATGACTACACATAACAAAGAAATTTTTGGTCAATTTCCAGTTACTGACAATGATGAAATACAACCATGCATTTTCAATAAATTATATTACATTAACAAGATCACCGATATTGCAGTAGTAAATCCAAAAAAATTTTTAGTTAATTCAGAGTATAATATGAGCGAATTAATGAATTATTTCAGTATGATTGTTAATGATAGATCTAATTCAGATGAAATTAGATTACTTGCAAGTAGAAGTTTTAATCAAATTGCAAGATCTGCAATTGAAAGTGGGTTTGATAATGAAGAAAATGAAACTCATTTACTAACTGAAAAGGGTGTTTTAAATAATTTATGTTCTTTTTTGAGTAAATTATCAGAACTTCCAATATCAAATGAACTTTTAGTCGCAAATTGTGAGGCTGAAATTTATCTTCAATGCTTAGAAACATTGAAAAATATGATTGATAGATATGGTAGTTTAATTCAAGAATCATGGAATATTGTCACACAAATGATTAATTTTCCATTTTTGATAATTAAAAATTATGATACAGAAATTATTGAAGAAAAAAGCATATCCGAAAATATTGTTTCCCTTTTAAAATCAACATTTGAGACATTAAAAGTTATTTTGGATGAAATGTTACAATGTGTTCCAAAAAATCAAATTCAAGTTATTATTGATAGTTTATATCATTTTGTTGAACAGACTTTTGACATTAATATTTCTTTTAATTCTGTAAGTTATTTTTGGTTAATAAGTGATCACATTAAAGAAAAAATGGAATTGTTTGATAATAAAAATGATATGTCGTTTAATATTAGATCAGAAGGTGAATTAGTTAAAGCTATCGCTAACGACTCAGCTAATTGCTACCAATATTACCAATATATTTGGATTTATCTAGTTTTACAATTAACAAAAACTGTCTCTGATAATAGAGCTCAAGTTCGTAATGGATCAATTATAACAATTTTTAACGTCATTGCGTCACTTTCACTGGATGGACCATTATTAAGTTTATTATATGATATTGTTTTAGAACCGTTTTTATTACATACTAGGTCTTTTGAATCACTTAATTCTTTGGAAGGTCAAGATTTGAAGGATTGGATGGAAAGTTTTATCAATATCACTAACGGTATCACCAAAATATTACTTGGTCAAATTAGTGATCTCCATCAATCTAATATGGCAGATGTAAAGAAGTTTTGGTACGGCATCATGAAATTTTTTGTTGAACTAGTTAATCTAGACTATAATTGGCTTGATTTAAATAATCAAGTATTTAATAACTACCATGAAATTTTAACTACCTTTTTACAATTTGAAAATATACTACCTGATGATTTATTAGAATTATCATTTGAACCATGGTCATCTGTTAAAATAAATTATAATTTTATTAATCCCTCATTATATCAAAAATCATTGTGCTCATTTGTTGATTGTTGCTCTGTTTCAATGAAGCTTTTTAAACCGATTATGACAACATCAAAATTTGAGAAAATGTTGATGATTTTAAATTCTTGTATTAGATATCCCATTTTAGCAGATTCGAGAACTGATGATAAAAAATGCACCTCATTACAACAGGCCATTTTGGATAACTTATCCAAAATAAAATTTGATAAAAGTGATAAGCGATATCTATCATATGAATCCCTAATAATTCAACAATTAAATTTAATTGTAGTTCTTCCATTTCAAACAAGAGAGTTAATAGTCAAAAAATTAGGTGACAAAGGGGTTAAAATTCCTACATTTATTGCAGCAAGTTATTATGGTATGAATCTTTTATCTGAACATTTGAATGATATCGAGGATTTAACTTATTTAAACGATCGCTCAATAATTAAAGTTACAAAATCTTTATTGGAACCAACGACTGCGAAACATGTGAAAGCTTTTGATTCTGATAAAAAAGAAGTATTTCTTTGGGTTGTAAGTTTTCAAATATTAGTTAATAATATAACTAAAATTTTGAACCTTATATTAGAAGTACCAGATTATGATTTTTCCAATAAGGTCAATAACGATTCATTAAATAAACTATTACCATTTTATATGCAAGCTTTTGAATCATGCTTTGAATATATTGACACATTAGAAGAACAGAAGGTTATGTTCTCAGAATGTAAAGTTTTGAAAAAAATATTATTGAAATTTTTCAATACATTTTTCAATTCTAATAAAACTTTTATAGTTGACAGACAAACAATTGAGCAATTTATATCAACAATTTGGAATTTTTCTTTCTTCTATAAACATGATTCACTCATGGAATCAATAATACCTACTGGTAAACTAAATAGTCATTCAATGAACGATTTTGTTGAAATTTTATTAGATGAATCAAATTGGAACATTTATGGTACAACTGAATCCATTCAAAATTTTCAGAATTTGGAACTTTCACAGGAATGTTTTAATGATCTTGTTATATTATCAAATTCCAATAATTATCAGCATATTTCTGAAATTTGCTTACCATTTTTTGTTGCTCGATGTGCCTATGGCTTACGTAAATACACTATGGATGTTAAATTACTGAGTAATAGACCAATTCCAAGAATTCAACTGGTTGAGTTAAAGGTAATTACGAAAGGTTTACAGAGCATTCTTGTCCTTTCAACATCAGATAATAAAACCAACGTGGGATCCATGTATCCAATGCTAAAAAGTTTCCGTCCGTTTATGATTCAATTATTACCAAAAATACCTACTAGCGATCTCCAACAAGACTTAACGGAAGTTTGTCTAGGATTATGCGAATAATTTACAATATAGTTTGTATTTATCGAACAAATGAATGATTTGAAAAGTTTATGTAAATAAACATGTGTATAAATATAAAAAACTAATAGTTAGTAGTAAAGTATTATTCTGTAAGATATGCTTTTGATAGATTCTGAGTATCAAAGTTATAAATTATAACTGTTAGACATATCAACGTATTCCGGTTCATCATCATAGTCATAATTTGCGGGGTTGTAAACAGATGCTATATTAGATTGGCTGTTAAAATGACTATGGATGTTATTAGAATCAGCTTGATGGTTGACACCATTTTCTTTCCTTTGACGTTCAAATTCACGCCATGTCATTTGTTGGATTTGTGAACCATCAAACTCACCTTCACGATCATTATGTGAGCCTTTATCGCCACCTTCTGTTTTTCTTGTGTCACCCCAACTAAAGTCGTCAAACTTCCAATATGCATATGTGGGTAAAACAAAATTCCAAATTGGTAATGAAAAAATATAGATTACCATCCAAATAACATACATCAAGTTAGAAACAGTAACAATAATCAAAAGTGCTGGTAAACCAAAAATAATAGCCATAAGTATCAAAGAAAGTGTTGGCGTTGGAGTTGAGACAATTGCAATAATGATAATATATAGTGTGAATGTAATGGACGCAGGTAACACAAGAGTGCCGATTAATTGAACGATAATAATGAATTGCATTGATAGGCAAAAAGCACCACATAAATCTTTGACCAGTGCTAATTCCATTAGGTTGTGAACCGTTGAATTAATCCAACGACGACGTTGCGACAATAAAACTTTAAATGTGTCTGGAACAACAGTTTTGCAAGCTGCCTTAGGAACAAACACTTGCTTTCGTCTTGGAAATGCTCTTAACATTAATGATGTTAAATATCTATCTTCCCCTAAAAGCAATAAATTCTTTTTGTGTAAATTATTTAAAACATTATCTGAATACTTTTCAACAATATCTGAATTTGCTAAAATCGGAACCCAAACATTTGTACTCTTCGGTGATTTGATACGATACATACAAAAACAACCTGGTAAACAAGTAACACTACCAAAAACAGACTCAAAGGCTTTTGATTGATGATGTGAAATATAATACTCAAAGACTTGAATGGCCGTTACCCATGATTGGGCTTTGTTGGAAATTTTTGTTTCTCCACATAATCCCATGATTTCTGGATCTTTAACCAATTCGGCAACCATGTGGGTTAATGAATCAGGATAAATTAAAGTATCAGCATCAACCATCAAAATAGATTCATACATTGTAGACATTAAACCAGTGATTTGCCAGATAGATTTCAGCATTTCATATTGTAAAGGTGTCATTCTTTCGTTAAAAGTAACAGCCTGAAGGAATGACATAAGAATAATTTGAGAATCACGTTTACCTCTGTTACCTGGTTTTGCGGATGTTGATTCTTCTGGTGTACCACATTTAACAATTAATAACATTGGGGTTTTCTGTTGTTTTTCTGAAGGGACAGTAGAATTATCATATCTATAAAATCCAGAATAAACTTTTGCCATGTTGTGTCTTTTAGAACCCTGAGCAACTGAAACATATGAAAAAGGTTCAATCTCGTCAGTTTCCGCAACAAAATCGGTCATCATATCTAAACAGATATCTGGCGTAGATTTATCATTACCTGCACCAGTAATTAAACCATCACAAATAACAACAATTAACTTATGAGAATTTGGATAATCTGTAGTCGCAATTGAGTCAAGGGTTGTTCTAATACCATCAGAATCCTCTGAATAACACGTAACCAAACACATTGTATGAATTAATGGATAACCAAAAGGTTCCCAGCTTACTGGTGGCTGTGGAATGACATCTGGTGAAATTATGGATGGATCTAAAGTTTCAACTTCTCCGTCCAAAAATGGATCTGTATTTGTTTTGAAGGGATTCAAAGTTAAATTATCAGTACTCAATAATGAAGATCTTGACATACTTCTTGATCTTCTTTTATTTTCGTTTGCCATCATGTAAGCTTCTGTGGTCATTGTAATATATTGTGGCTTATAGTTGGCGGAATCATGAGAATCAATATAATCATTATCTATAAAGTCACTGATTTCACCACCCCATGATAAACGTAAACTTTTCTTTGCCCTCTTTGTATGATAATCTGCTCTTCTCTTTGTCGGAACATCATGAATTGGTGCAGAACTATAAGGATCATCGACCCAGCTTTCAATTTGATCATTTCTTTCATTCATTTCTTTAACAGAGGAATATGTGGCACCTTGGTATGGAGCAACAAACCATTTGAAATAACATGCTACAACAAATTGTACGATAACAATTGATAAAACAAAAACTAATGAAACGTACAAAACAATCTTTGATGCAATACAACCGATAGTAGATGAGTCCACAACACCAACTCTTGCAATTTCAACTAAACAATCCGCTATTTGTCTTTCGTGTGGTTCAGTTAATAAAATTGAAATATCATAACCCTTAAGTGATGCATCATTTTTGATATCATCAAATAATTGTGGATATGTTAAATAATCGGTAATTATCCAATCAATGAATCCCATATCAATAACATTACCATTATAGACGATCAAATTTCTTGAGCTATCAGTAATGTTGTCCCATGAATAATAAATATCACCTTGGACCTGTAAACTATAAAATGCTTCCCTTGCCTCTGTTGATGTGTGACATGCATAACCATCGTAATATTCAAATGAAAAATCTGGTTCTGAAGCTCCGTCTAATGGAATAATTTTACACGGCATATACCAAGCTAGTTCTTCGTCATTTGCAGGAATTTGATTGTTTGCGTTAGGTTTAATCAAACCTTTACAGTTACCATTAACATTTTGAAATAATAAACTTGCATCACACCCACCTGCATTAATTGGTGGATATAAAACATTTGAACCACCATCAATACCTTGGACAGCGGGATGAGAAGAAGAACTTAAGTCATAGGCTCTACCATTCACAACTAAATAACTACTTGATAAATCTTCAGGTTTTAGTTTAACAGTTAAATGTGTACAACTAGCTCTTGTGAACCCAAAAGTTAAAAACCCAATAATGGTACCAATAACCAAAATAATACTTAGTAATCCTATCTTTTCTCTCCATGCATACTGTCTATCTTTTGTCTTCAAACCAAAAAGACTTAATAATGGCCCTGGAGCCCAAAAAGTGATTATATAACAATATAGTTTCCAATACGGAAATCCCCCTTTATCTTCTTCTAAATTCAATCTTTTTGGTGGTATTGCAGTATAATAGTTGTCCTGAATCTGTTTAGAACTAGTAGTAAAATCGTTTTTCAAATTTGGTGAAAATCCAGGTTTCAAAATGTTGTTATCTGTTGCATTATTTTCATTATATTCGTCATTCAAATGATTAATTTCTCGTGGTTGTTGAAGATTTGCAGCAAAATGGCTTTGTATATTTTTATTATTGTTGTGGTCATTCATAAACTCATTTGATGCTTCCGCCTCAGAAACAATTGAAAAATTATCATTGTAATGATTATTATTATTGGAAGTAGTAGGAGAATGTCTCCGATTAGTACGAATATTTTGTAATGGGATTTCTTCTTGCATATTATCATCGTCAATATAACGATCTTCATACGTTGTTGAAGCATTTGTGCTATGGTTATTATTGTTAGTATTAACGTAAGATAATCTTGCTTGATTTGCTTTAAAACTTGTACTTTTACTATTTTTTGAGTCATTTCTATTTAACGAAGCTTGTAAAGAATTAGGCCTTGCACGCTCTCTTCTAACTAAAGAACGTTTACGTCTAAAGGAACCAGCTTCTGGATCAAAAGAATCATATGTGGAACCTGTTCCTAATCCCTGTCCTGACCCCGACCCTGATCCTGATCCAGAGCCTGGATCCGACCCTAATACATTGCCAACGTTAGAATCAAGAAAACTTTGATATGGATGAGACACTATAAGAAGGTTAGTATTAATAAGTTATTGTTAGTATTTATGATGATCTGACGGCAATTCTGGATCAAATGAAATTTTCAGATTAAAAATAACCTGCTTTTGGGTTTTTCCATCAGTTTCTTCATTAGTTTTCATATGTTGAATAGTCACTTACTATTTTAACTGTTCAAAATGCAGTCTGGAATGTGGTTTGTATATACTTCTGGCAAAAGGGGAAGTTATTTAAAAAGCTGTCTATTTTAAGGATCAAGATCGTCTTCTCAATTTCTTTCATCGAAGGAAAAGGGAAATTTTTGTTGAAGAGTTTCCAAAACAGGCAGTTGCCGTTTTCGGACAAAACTTCAATTAATTTCCTCTTTTTTGATTTTTTCGCGTTTCGACTTTGTTTCATTTCAATTCATTCAAGATGAATGATAATGACATATATGCTTGTTAGTCAGTAGATTGTAAGTTATAGTTCTGCGATCAGGAGTGAGAACCATGTCAGACAGAAGAAGTCCTAGAAAGAGATTGCATCGTCATAGTGATGCTTCGGAGTCTGAAAACAGCTCGGATGAAGAAGTGCAACTTCCAAGCAATATTCCAACAAGAGGTGGTTTAGATTCATCACCACCACCAACTAATCTTCCTGATTTGGCATCATCTCCTAATGTTGAACCGTTTGCTGAAGATTTGGATAGCGATAGAGAATCCCTACAAGATGAAATTGAAGACGATATACGTGATTTAGACGATGAAATGGAAGAAGCAACTGGTAGAGATCTTATTGGTGATGATATGATGGAAGATTACAGAGAACGTCCCGAAGATGATAATTATGATGATTTAAATATTGATGATGAAGTTGTTGATGATATGGACCTTGGACAAAGGAGACAAGTTGATCAACTTTTAAATTTAAGAGATGATTATTCAAGATCTCAGCATTTAGATTTAGATGATGAAGGGGGAAGGCGTGATGGTGATCAGTCTGAAGATGAATTTGGTTTACCAACTCAAAGAACAAGAAGAAGGTTTGATGAAGATTTGAATGATGAAGATTTAGGAGCAAATGAAATTACATATGCTCAATTAATTGATGTTAAAGCACCTTCTGTTCTTGAATGGATTTGCCAACCTCAAGTTACAAGAACTATTGCAAGAGAATTCAAATCTTTTCTTTTAGAATTTGTTGATGAAAATGGTAGATCTGTTTATGGTCCAAGAATTAGAGAAATGGGTGAAGCAAACAGTGAATCTTTACAAGTTTCATTTCATCATCTATTGACTTCCAAAGCAATTTTGGCAGATTTTTTGAGACAATGTCCTGAAGAAATGCTGAAAATTTTTGATGTTGTTGCAATGGAAGCAACTGAAATTCACTATAGTGATTATACGCAAATTCATTCTGAAATTCATGTTAGAATAACTGATTTTTATGACTTATTAAACTTAAGAGATTTGAGACAAAACCATTTGAATAGTTTCATTAAAATTAGAGGTGTTGTTACAAGGAGAACTGGTATTTTCCCGCAGTTGAAATATATTAAGTTTGACTGTCCACGATGTAAAACAGTATTAGGTCCATTTTTTCAGGATTCCAATCAAGAAATTACAATTAGATTTTGTTCAAATTGTGAATATAGAGGTAAAATGACAATCAATTCAGAACAAACAGTTTATAGAAATTACCAACGTATTACCGTTCAAGAATCACCTGGCTCAATGCCTGCAGGTCGTCTACCGCGTCATAAAGAAGCTATTCTATTATGGGATTTAGTTGATAATGCAAAACCCGGTGAAGAAATTGAATTAATTGGGATCTACAAGAACTCCTATGATGGTATCCTAAATGCAAAAAATGGTTTCCCCGTTTTTGCAACTGTAATTGAAGTCAATAACATTAAACGTCGTGAAGGCGGTGGTGGTAATGAAGACGATGATTCTTCATCACCTTACCAAATTACTTTAGAAGAAGAAAAAACTTTTAGGGGTATGTCAAACCAACCTAATATTATTGATAAAATTATCTCATCAATGGCACCATCAATTTATGGTCATAAATATATCAAAACTGCAATTGCATGTGCATTGTTTGGTGGTGTTCCCAAGGATGTTAATGGTAAACATTCAATTAGAGGTGATATCAATGTCTTACTATTAGGAGATCCGGGTACAGCAAAATCTCAAATTTTGAAGTATGTTGAAAAAACAGCTTATCGTGCAGTTTTTTCAACTGGTCAAGGTGCATCCGCTGTTGGTTTAACTGCATCTGTTAGAAAAGATCCAGTTACAAAGGAATGGACATTAGAAGGTGGTGCATTGGTTTTAGCCGATAAAGGTGTTTGTATGATTGATGAATTTGATAAAATGAATGATCAAGATCGTACCTCAATCCACGAAGCTATGGAACAACAATCAATTTCAATCTCCAAAGCTGGTATTGTTACAACTTTGCAAGCACGATGTTCGGTTATTGCGGCTGCTAATCCAATTGGTGGTAGATATAATAGTACTGTCGACTTACAAAGAAACGTTAATTTAACTGAACCAATTTTATCAAGATTTGATGTCATTTGTGTGGTTAGAGACTTATGTGATCCAGCAAACGATGAAAGACTTGCAACTTTCGTTGTTGATTCTCACATGAGATCATATCCAGATGATGATGAAATTGATGGTAACTCTGACCTTAACGAAAATAATGATGATGATGATGATGATGATGATGATATGTCAGATGATGAATTAAAGGAAGAAATGATTAGAACAAGAAGAAGGAAGAAACTAGAAACATTAAAAAGAGCAAAAGAAAGTGAAATTTCTCCAATCCCACAAGATGTTCTAACAAAGTATATTTTTTTTGCAAGAACTCGTATTCAACCAAAATT
Organism: Pichia scutulata; assembly: GCA_030560845.1. Taxonomy (NCBI): domain Eukaryota; kingdom Fungi; phylum Ascomycota; class Pichiomycetes; order Pichiales; family Pichiaceae; genus Pichia; species Pichia scutulata. Next base: position 95,756 of record JAKTWB010000018.1, read on the forward strand.
AAATCAAATGGATATGGATAAAGTTTCACGTGTTTACTCTGATCTTAGAAAGGAATCAAACACAACAGGTTCATTCCCAATCACCGTTAGACATTTAGAATCTATACTTAGAATTGCAGAAGCATTTGCAAAAATGAGATTAAGTCCATATGTTTCAAGTAGTGATTTAGATCGTGCAATCAAAGTTGTCGTTGATAGTTTTATTGGAGCTCAAAAGATTAGTATTAGAAGACAACTGCAAAGAAGTTTTATGAAATATACACTTCCACATAGACAACATAGAAGTGGGGATAGAAATGTCAATGCTTCCGCCCAAACCGCAACAGTCAACACATAGTGACATTATTCTATGTTTGTATTTAAGACAATATGTAACGTGTATTTTAGGTACCCAACCAATTTGTAATCTAGTTATAATGGACTTTCGGAATTAAGTGGCAATTATCATTCTACTCAGAAAGTGAAGGTACAAATTTCGTTTTCAAAGGCGAAATAAAAATTGACATCAGCTAAAAATCTTGTTGATCTGTCTGAGTTGATTCAGTGATCCTCTTCCTTCCATTATAACTGCCTTTTGCACTTTATACACTTGCACAGGCTAGCATTGTGGTGACAATAGATAGATCATACGCAAATGGTTTCTTTCACGGAAGTTCCAAATCCTGTCAAACCAAATGACGTTTTTTACTTTCTTCCAAACATTATTGGATATGGTAGAGTTATAACTTTGATACTATCATTTTTCACAATGAAACACCATCCATTGATTACCATGGGGTTTTTATATAGTGCATCATGCCTACTTGATGCATTTGATGGGTATTATGCAAGGAAATTTTCACAATCAACCAGATTTGGTGCAGTATTAGATATGGTTACTGATAGATGTTCAACATGTTCATTAATTGTTTTTCTTTCAGTTTTATATCCTGATTACTTCATTTCATGGCAAAGTCTAATATCTTTAGATCTTGCATCTCATTATGTTCATATGTACGCACAAATTGTAAGTGGTTCAGATAGTCATAAAAAAATGAGGGCTGATACAAACTGGTTATTGAAACTTTATTATGAAAATAGAGTTTTCTTATTTTTAGTTTGTGCATTAAACGAAATTTTCTATATTGCACTTTATTTAAATCATTTTGATTTCATCTTCATTCCAGGCACAGGTATAAGTTTAGCTTACTGGCTTATAATTGTTTGTTCACCTGTTTGGTGCTTTAAACAATTCTGCAATGTTGTTCAATTAGTCAATGCATGTCAGTTGCTAACAGAATTAGATGCTAAAAGCATGAATGAATCAAGAAAGACTAAGTGAACGATTGAATTAGGTCCTGGTTAGGCTAACCTACTATGGTTTGAGCTAACTTATGTTCAATTTGAGATAATTTAAATTGTTAATTTCGTACTATAATTTTGTATTTTATTATTTATTCTTCACAGCAATCTTCTCTATTTGCCATATAAAATTTTATAGTTAAATTTTTTTTGTATTAACGATAATACACTTTAAAACCAAAGAAAATATAATATACAGATCAGGATTAACTCCTTAAGGTAGAAATTCGTTAAGCAACAAAAAATAATAAGGAAACTGTAATTATAAAATTGAAAAAAATAAAAATACAAAAATAAAAGGGGTCAACTGGGAATTGAACCCAGGGCCTCTCGCACCCAAAGCGAGAATCATACCACTAGACCATTGACCCTTTTATAGAATTGTTGCTGGATCGTGCAAGTGCTAGCTAAATTCCAGTACAATATTTATTAGACCCACTAATTAATATTTTGAAACACTAATAATGAGTTACTGTGCTTTAGCTTTTAAAGTATCTTGTGTTAAGGTTATAGAAAGTTATAAATAAAAATGTAGATAATTTGGAATATCTAGAAGGGCGAAAGCTTCTTCTTTTATAATACATTAGAGTCAGCTTTCTTGTCGGGTTGCTGGGTCAGCTTCTTAAAATGGCGGCACAAGGGCGGCCCGCAGAAATCGGTGTTTGGTAACATGATAAATGTTAATAATACAGAAATGGAATAAAATCAAAATTAAAAAAGAAGAAGTGAGCTATGATCCAAAAGCATAACTGTTGAAATGTAACTGACTTTGACAGTGTACTTGAGATTATATGATAACTGATAATTAAAGTAGCTATACAAAGACTAGATAAGTAAACTACAGGAGGGAAATCGTGCCCTTTATATAGGCAGCGACATCTAGAAAACATATTTCAATGAGTGAGATAATTAGAAACATCTAGAATATCTGTCCCTATATGGTAAGTTATTAACGTCAGAGTCAACTCATGACTCTGACTAGATATTCAAGATTCTCATCTCAACACCCCACCATAAGTATAACACTCTATTGAAGTAAAATAATAATGAACCTCACAAATTATAAAATAACATCTTCTCTTGTAAGC
>JAKTWB010000019.1:0-83453 GCA_030560845.1 Pichia scutulata
CTTTTTCCACCACTGCTCCAGCGGTCTCGGGTTTTACATGGTGTGCATCTCCTACCACTAATATATCAGACTCATTCCTTCTTGATTCAGGTTCCACTTTGCACATTACACACAGTAAACTGCATTTCAAGACTTTTGTTCCATCAGCTGGAACTGTCACCGGAATTTCTGATCATGTAATTAACATTGCAGGTATTGGTTCAATTGAATTTATTCATCCTAAGACTCAGCACAAGGTTACAATTAATGATGTTGTTTATGCACCAACTGCCACTCAGAACATTATCTCCCTTAAAAAGGCAACTAAAAATGGTGGCACATTTGAAATCACTCATGATGCTGCTTATTTTTCTCCAGATAGGAGTCACAGTGGTGTTAAAGTTGGTACAGCCGTTAAAGATCATCTCTAATATTTGACTACGTCCCAGTTGTTGGTTCTGCCTATTCGGTTACAAAGATGTCTGATCGTCATGCTGCTTTGGGTCACCCAACTTCTGAAGTCATGGCTGCTATGGGTTTCCCGGCCGGTCCTAAAACTGTCGCATGTTCATCATGCTCTGCTGGTAAATCGACAAGGATTTTTCCTAAATCATCATCAATTTCCCCTTCTGCTGCACCTCTTCAACTCATTCATATGGATGTTTGTGGTCCAATCAATCATGCTGGTATTTTCAATGAAAAAATGTTTTTAACAATTGTTGACGATTACACCAGATGGTGTCATATTATTCCTCTAACTAGAAAACCTGATGCCAATGAATATGTTAAGAAATTTATTTTATCTGCTGAGAATCACTTCAGTAAAAATGGTTTTAAGGCGGTGAACCAAAACGTCACCATGCTCTGTATATTCATGAGGGTGTTTTCCTTGCGTTGAATGCTGTTCATCAGTTCCATGTCTCAACACACCCACCCGACTATATTCCATCGAATTATCATGAAACTGTTTCCTGTCCAGACGCTCGTCTCTGGATCGCTGCTATTAAGAAAGAACACAAAGCTCACTCACCTAATCACACTTGGTCTCTTGTATCTCTTCCACCTTCTCGTCGTGTCATTTGTTGTCGTTGGGTTTTCACTATTAAAGATAGCACTAATCCTCCCACTTATAAAGCTCGTTTATTTGGTCAAGGTTTTCGTCAGGTTCCAGGTTTGGATTATACAGAAACGTTTAGTCCTGTTGTCAGATATGAAAGTATAAGAGTTCTGTTTGCTATTGCTGCCCCATTTCTGTTGAAAATTCATCAGATGGATGTTACAACGGCTTTTCTCTATGGGGACTTGGCTGAAGAAATCTACATGCGTGTTCCGCCCGGTATCACTGCTAGTCAAGGCCTAGTCTGTCGCCTGAAGGAAAGTCTTTATGTGTTTAAAGCAAGCTCTACTATGCTGGAATCGTAAAATTAATCATGTTTTGGTCACCGCTGGTTTCTCGTGTGCAGTCTCTGTATTTGGGGTATACTCTAAGGTGTCTAGTAACCAAATTGTTCTTGTTGCTCTGTATGTTGATGATTTGCTAATTATGTCGAATAATGACAATCTTGTTGTACAAGTTAAGCAATCCCTCTCATATCATTTTCAAATGAAGGATCTTGGCCATGCCTCTGTGTTTCTTGGTATGCAAATTCATCAAAGTCCATCTGCTGTGTCTGTTCATCTTAGCATTATCTCAAAAATTTTTTATCCGAATTCAATATGTTGGATAGTAACTCGGTCACCACATCGCTTGTTCCTGTGGTTATTTCCGGTGTTCCTGATGGATCTCCACTTAATACTTCTGGTGCGGTGAGATATCGCAGCATGGTAGGGAAATTGTGTTTGCTGCTGTTAATACTGTTAGGCCTGACCATGCCTTTGCTGCTTCTGTGCTTTCTAGGTATATCAAATAACCTCATGGTAATCATCTTACTGCTATCAAACATGTTTCAAGATAAATTAAAGGTACCTTAAACCTTGGTTTAAGATAAACAAAAGCGGAAACATTCAAGCTTGTTGGTTATTGTGATGCGGATTGGGCTGGTGATAAGGTCGACAGGAAATCAACAACCGGGTATGTGTTTATGTTATCTGGTGCTGCTATTACTTGGAGATCAACTAACAGAAAACAGTCGCTCTATCTTCGACTGGGGCTGAGTTCATGGGACTTGGTAATGCTGTTAAAGAGCTTTTGTGGTTACAACAATTACTAGAGCACATTGGTCTTAAAAAGACTGAACCACCAATTATTTATCAGGATAATGAGGGCTGTCGAATGATTTCATCTCATCCATCTCACCATCAACGTACCAAGCATATTGACATTCGACATCATTTCATTAGAGATCATGTCAATCAAAATCACTGCAAGATTGTGGCAATTGGTACCAACAATATGGTTGCAGATGTACTGTTGTGATGTAACTGACTTTGACAATGTACTTGAGATTATATGATAACTGATAATTAAAGTAGCTATACAAAGACTAGATAAGTAAACTACAGGAGGGAAATCGTGCCCTTTATATAGGCAACGACATCTAGAAAACATATTTCAATAAGTGAGATAATTAGAAACATCTAGAATATCTATCCCTCTTTAAAAAATTATTAACTCATGACTCTGGCTAGATATTCAAGATTCTCATCTCAACAACTGACCAGACATGCGGCCTTTGTTTTTGTAATAATCTAATTATGTAACGTCTACTTCTGAAAATGAAAAGAACATTAAAAGACTATACCGTGGAAAACAATAGACTTTTTTTCAAATTGCGTGAATCCATAATTTTCGATAGGACGTGCACGGCTGAGTAAAGAAAAAGCTGTTGAAGTGCATTAACTCTTAATGTAGTGTCCATGATTAATAGATAGTTTGGTAATTAAATAAACTATAAAATAGACTAGATAGAGTAAAATAACTAGAGAACTATGTCTCCTTATATAAGTTAAAATACGGTGTAATAATTATAGAAATGGATAAGAGATAAGAGATAAGCGGCACGCATGTTATCGGCCCGCTTATAATTGGTACGGCATTCATTTCAACAAAAGCTTTCAAATATAATATTACCGGACCTAGGTGTATTGAATTGAAGTTAAGACTTGCTTATGTATTCTCTTGTTGAGATGAGAATCTTGAATATCTAGTCAGAGTCATGAGTTGACTCTGATGTTAATAACTTACCATATAGGGATAGATATTCTAGATGTTTCTAATTATCTCACTTATTGAACTATGTTTTCTAGATGTCGTTGCCTATATAAAGGGCACGATTTCCCTCCTGTAGTTTACTTATCTAGTCTTTGTATAGCTACTTTAATTATCAGTTATCATATAATCTCAAGTACACTGTCAAAGTCAGTTACATTACAACATAAAGAAGTGGGAATCACCTTAATTATATAGAGCTATCATGGCGGTTACGGTCAATAACGGTCAGTGGTGGGCGTATCTGGGAACGCATAAGATTTGGTCGGATGGTCTAGTTGGTTATGGCATATGCTTAACACGCATAACGTCCCCAGTTCGATCCTGGGTTCGATCAAATTTTAACTTCTTATGATGCTTTGGTGGCCCAGCTGGTTAAGGCGTCAGTCTCATAATCTGAAGATCGCGAGTTCGAATCTCGCCTAGAGCATTTTTTGTTTTGTATCCTTTTTATTGGGCTCATTAAATTCCCCTTTTTTAACTTAATACTAATCTTTCCTCCTTTTCTTCTTCTTTGTTTTAATAACTTTATAACCTAAAGGTCTTTGCTATTAAAATGAAACTTAATTTCAGTAACTCTTTAAATATAACATTAATGTTCTTAATGACAACTTGTCATGCAAGTAAATTTACAAATCAGTCAAACAATAATACAGTAATAACTGAAACTCAATCGAAATGTTTCAAACCTGAATATAATATTCATGCAGCTGCAGAATTAGCAGCAATTTCCGATTGTGCAATCATTTCAGGAAGCATCCGTATTAAAGATTTCGATTCTGATGTATTGTATTTAGGTTTAATCCAAGAAATTCAAGGTGACTTAACAGTTACTAATTCAAGTAATATAATCAAAATGGAAGCTAATTCATTAAACACTGTTGGTGGAACACTTGAATTAAATACTTTAAACTCTTTAACATCATTAGCATTTCCAAATTTGGAAAGTGTTGAAACATTGCAATGGAAAGTTTTACCAATTTTAACGTTTGTTGACTTAACTTCGGGTATTAAAAGTATTTCTTCTGTTGTTATGTCTGACACTTCACTTACAGGATTCGGTGGTTTTAATGTTGAAACCTTAAATAATTTAGTTATTAACAATAATAGGTTTTTAGAACAAATTGAATCAACAGTTTCTGAGGTTACAGGTGAGTTATTAATTGCAGCAAATGCCAACAATATTAAAGTTTTATTACCAAACTTAGCATCAGTTAAATCATTGACGATTAAAGATACGGAATCAATTAATTTGGAAAGTTTACAAACCGTTGAAAAAAATGCAGATTTTAGTCAAAATAAATTTTCAAGCTTAAATCTTTCAAGTATGGAATCAGCTGGTCATACATTAAGTATCATTAAAAACAAAAATTTAAAAGAAATTAAATTTGACAAATTATCTGAAGTTGGTGGTGGTTTAATGATTATTGATAATGAAAAACTTGAAAAATTTGACTTTTTTTCAACTTTGAGAACAGTTGGTGGTGCAATTGAATTCCGTGGTAATATAAATAGCAATCATTTTAAAAACTTAAAGATTATTAAAGGAAGTGCCATTATGAAATCGTCGTCAGAAGATTTTGATTGTTCAAATTGGATGAAAAATGAAGTTGGTAAAGTTGTTAGAGGTGGTAAAGTTGAATGTGGATCAGGAAAATCAAAGTCAACCGAAGTTTTGCTTGTTGATGAATCAGGGGAAAGTACACAAGGTGAACCTGGTGTTAATGAAAATACTAATTCTGATAAGCTTACAAAAAATAGAGTAGCAAATTCTAGTTATTCCAAATTTTCTAGGAAGACCACACTGGTGATTTTAGCATACGCATTTGGAATGCTTTTACACCTATTATAAATGAACTTAAAAGGTATTATTATTTCGAAATTTTTTTAACTATAAGTCATGCATGCATGCATACATACATACATACATACATACACAAAATTGTATAACATATCTCTCATATGTAACAAAACACAACTACACGTAAATTCCACACACATGGAAACCCCGAAATTAACCGAGAAACAATATGGTGGACTTTCTGAAAAATTCGAAATTTAGTTCTCATCGGAAAGCCGCTATGACATAGTCTTGTTACAGAAAAACTTTGTATAGTGTTGATAATTTAGTAATCATGTTGGTAACTGGTTTTTCGGAAGTTAATTTGTAGGATTGGAGATGAAAGGTGTTGGTATTAGATACTTTAAAAAAGTGTAAAATAACATTATTAGGCTGTTTTCAGCATCTAACATTGTTTTTTTCAATCCCACGGAAAAGACAAACCAAACTGTTTTCCGAAGATCAGCAAAACTGAACATAATGTTGTTCTGCAATTACTAATTACTAATTACTAATTACTAGTTATTAATTGCCAGTTGAGTTCTTACTTGGTACTCTTTTCGACGGAAAGTTATAGATGTAGTGAATGTATAAGCTAAAAATAACGCCTTGGCCCATTTTCGAGATCTCGGTTTTTCAAGGACGGATATTAACTCCATATGGAAGTTACTCCAGTTTTATTTTTTTTTACACCTTTTTTTTGTTGTATTGAATTTTTGTTTGTTTAGAAGTATCCGAATAGCACCATTTTGTGTCTAACTTTTGATTTGTGATTTTACTTATTTCATTTTCTTAAAAAAAACAACACTAAGTTCTACCCCAGTTTTCGTTTATTGCCTATCCGTGCATGCTATTGATCGATTGATCCTGTTTTCCATTCTTGTTTCTTTTTCAACAGCTTTTAACAATTGCAAACGACAGTATTTTTTATATACTATTTGTTTTCAAATCTTATGGTAGTGAAATATCTATAGCTCCCATCATATAGCATCCAACTAGCATTTTAATCCCCCTGACATTTTTTATATCCTTACTACATCATAATTATTATTCATTAGCACTAGGCATTTTAAAAGCATATACTATACCCACTTTTGCATCCCATAACAACTTAATGTCATTATTAAATAATCAATCATCTCCGGAAACTAAAAAGACACCATATTTATCAATTTTGAATAACAGCTCTGTTTTACAGAATAATTCAACACAATCTCATAATTCACTTTTGTCTACACCTGCATTGATTGAAGTTTTTCAAACTCCCATTCAATCATTGAATAATTTATCAAAATCAGAATTAAATGATCACAATGATAATGAAAATATTACTGGTGGTACTGAGACTACAGCTAATAAACATTTTCAACTTGAACCTGGATTTGTGAGTTCATATAGTAACGTTAAGAATGCTAATTCAATACCAATGTCAACTAATTTTTCAACTTCTTCATTCAATTTAAATAACTATACCCCATCTACTTTTACTAATAATTCTGTTAATAAACAAATTTTGCATACTAATAATAATGCTAATAACATTAGTAATGTCAATAAGTTGAATGATAACTCAATTAATCAACATCAACACAAAACTATTAACAATCAAAATTATTCACAATCTGACACGTTAGATTCAACTTCAAATTTAAAGTTTTCAAATGATTTGGCTTCTAACCGTAGTGTGAATGAACAATTTGACCATTCCCATTTTTTGAATATACCCAATTCAATGTTACCATTACTATCACAGGTACAGAATCAACCATCACAATTAAGGACAAATCAATATATTCACTTTGAATCAAACCCAACACCTATCAACTCACATAATCATAGTTTAAGTGTTGGTACATTAGCATCAACACATTCAAATAAATCTTACAATAATGATGAATGGTTAAGCTATAATAATAATACTAACTTCATAAATAATAGCATATATCAACAACAGATCAATGATAACAACACCAAGTGCAACAGCACTAATCAATCACAAAACTTCAATAAAGATCAAATTTTGACCCCAAGGTCTAATCAAACTGAATCTGAAATTAAGCTGTTGCGTAAAGCAAGAGAATTTGCAAAACATTCTTTAAGTACTTTATCAGATGAAATTAAAGAAATTGAGAAGACTATTTTAGATCATAAAGTCAAAAGTCAAAAGGAAACAAGATCTTTGCATATTAAAAAGAAAACATTGAATCAATTATTTGCATTAGCCTTATTGATTAAAAACTTTAGAATTTCCGAAAATTCAATATGCCCAAGAAATATTGTTTACTTAAAATACGTTGAGTTTTGTAAAAAATTTTCTATTAACCCTATTTGCAATGCCGCATTTGGTAAACTGATTAAGGTTTTTAATCCTCAAATCAAAACTAGAAGGTTAGGTGTGAGAGGTTCGAGTAGGTATAACTATTGTGGTATTGAATTAATTGAAAATGATGATGGTAACGATGATAATAGTTTCCATTTTGATTCTGATAATAAATCCACCGACTCAGACACAAATTCAACTTCAGCAACACCAATAGATAATTCAACCTTTACTTCTAACTCAAAATTAACTTCAAATATAACTGATGGTTCAAATCCTAGTCCCAATGATTTTGAGGAAAATTTTAAGAAGCTTCCTAATTATGATGATTATTATACAAATCTAGTATTTCAAACCAGTTTATTTACTGATTACAATTCAAATTTGAATTCTGATTTATCGCATAAATTGGATCTACATCTAAAATTAGACCCAAATAAAGAGCTAGATTTTTTTAAACTTTCAAATAAGGATAAAGATATTAGAGACTCCCATAAAATTATAATCAATAAATATTTTGAGTTTTTAAATAAGTTATTTATTGATTGGCGATATTTAAGAATTGAAACATTTTTCAATGACGTTGATAATTTCAATTTCAAAAACCTGTTAAATGACCAATGTCTCGAAGTTTATGAAACTGACTATCTAGAGATTTTACCTTTATTTATAAATTATGATGTTGAAGGCATTAAAGAGTTTATTAAATTAATCATCAAAATTCTGTTTCAAAAAGTTCCAGATGATGTACAGATAGGACTGTTACATTTTGAAAAAGATTTGAGTAATCATGTTAAAAATATGAATCTGAAGGCTGAAATTATTAATGAAAAATTGAAAATTTGTAAGATTTTGACTAATATAATAAAAAAATTTAGGAAAATTATTCACTTGTCTTCAAGTTTTTCAAAATTTTTATCAAATAAAGAATCAAATCAAAAGTTTTTAAATGAATGGTTACGCATAGATATCAGTGACGTAATTAATGAATCAATTTTAATTTCAGATTTTCAAAAAACCAAAATTATAGATTTTTTGAAAAATAATTTTACAAATGTTTTAAATTCTTTAGGTTTACGAAATGATTTAGCTTGGGAAGAGGATGACTCAACTTGTAAAGATATAATAGTTAATAAAATTGCAAGTTTTTTTACATCCATCCCAAATGAATTTAATACTGTAAATCCAAAATCTTTAATCGTATACACTGAACATATTGGCTCTCTATTTTTAAGGGAATTAACAACTGATCAAAATCCTTCCAGCTTTTCACCATGGTGGTGCCTTGTTTGTTGGTCTAATGAATATATGTTATTAATGGCCGAAGTTGGTAGTCTATTTAACAATCTTTGAGTCGGATCTTGAAAAAGGGCACAAAACTTGAAGAAAATTATTATTCTTTATCTGTTTACCTTTTCTTTCTTTTGCATTTTTTTATAAATTTGTATTTAATAACTACACTTTTTGCATAATCATATTCTATTTATTGAAATGAATTTAGATGTTTATAATAAGTTTGTAAAAATCACAAAAAAGCTAGGATGTGTTTCAGATTCAGACCTGATCTTTCAAACTTTTATTGAAGAAAAACTTAATGATTTAGAATACAGTAAATTCTTAGATTCGAATGAACGTGATAAAGTTGGTAGAAATTTTTACATTAGATTAAAAAACCCAGGTGCCAAGAATTCAAAGGATAGAGGCCTCAAAGTTTGTTTAGTCAATGACAACATTTTTGAAGAAAGATATGTTGAGCCTGGTACAACAATTTTCAATTTCAATCCAATGTTAAAAGTTATTGGATTTTCAAATAATAATTGTTGTGAATGTGGTAAATATCTAGTTGAAATTGACGAAACAGAAAGCAGAAATAAAAGTTTTAGGAATAATAATGGATTAACTCAAAATATGGAATTATTGAAAGGCAACGATTTTATCAAGTGTGATAACTGTAATTTGAGAGTTTTTTGTGGTGAAAGCTGTGCAATCAAGGCAAAATTGAGCTGGCATAATCTTGAATGTGATTTTATCAATTTTTTGAAGAAAGAGTTGGTTCTAGTGAAGAGTTCAAGTTCAAAAAGTTGTAATGTTGTTAATAAGTGGAACAATTTAGAGGCTCAACAAGATCAAGAATTTGAAAGAGTCATTCTTATCGTGGTTACTACCTTTAGGTTATTGGTATCTTTAGTAGAAAAAGATGAACAAACAACACAAGTCGTTGTGAATATGAGTGACCACTTTAACTTATATAAAAATTTTATTGATAATGGTATTGCAGAAACCCCAGAACACGCAATTTTATTTAATGAAGTTACAAATACTTTCCAACCATTAATTAGAAATTATTTTTCAACAAGAAAAGTTGAACTTTCAAAAGGCAAATCAAGTAATTTTCGAATTGATGAAATCAATGGAAATGGTATTTTTAGGGCATTATTTCTAATAATTGTTAATGTTTCATCATTTATGGATTATTTTAACAATAATTTAGGATTGCTGTTTGATCCAGTTTTTTCAATGATTAATCATAGCTGTGATCCAAACTGTACACTAATTTGGAAAGATAAAGGAGAAATTTTAATTAAAACAACCCAAGAACTAAAAGCATCAAAGGAGCTAACCTTGAATTATATACCAATTTATATGCCAAAAGAAATGAGAAAAAAACAATTAAAAAACTCATTCTTTTTTGATTGTACATGTTATAAATGTTCAGTTTTAGATGAAGAGTTTGATAGTCTGTTACCAATTAACTGTTACTATTGTGGGCAAAACAATGAAGGATTTATTTTAGAAAATTTTGAAATTTATCATAGCTTACCTAAAATGAAAAGTCAAATAATCTGTATTAATTGTGAAAATTTAATTGAACCTGATAAGATATTTGCAAAATATTTGTTAATTTTTAAGTTTTTTGAAGAATTGAATAAAGATGTTGAAAAAATTGAAGATTTATGTAACTGGAAAATTAGTTCTTTGGACAAAAAAGTTCTTAACGACGGTCATTTTAACGAAAGCATTGCAATTTTAAAATACTGTTTTGAAACGGTACCTTTGAAATCGTGGCCAATGTTTATGTTAATCAACTTAGTTAAAGTTGGCTTTCAACAAAGAACACCATTTACATTAGATGTTTTACGGTTGACATACTTGAGTGATTTTTTCATTGCAAACCAGTTAGAAAAAAAAGAAAAGTTTAAAACATCACTTGGAGCATCAATATATGACTTAGCAGTTTTTTCGGCGGATTATTTGTTTGATCAATATTTAAATTTTAAACAAAAAACAGAGATCGAAACAATTTCAATTATTGGATGGGGTGCATTTTCATTGTGTATTTTGGCATTCAAACAGTTAGAAATTAGATTTTTAGATACTGTTGAAGAAAAAAATTGCAAGCCATTTGAAAGAGCACAAATGGATATGGTTCAATTGTCCAGAGAAGTTCAAAAATTACTTGAACATTGTTACAGAACCAGTGATTTTAACAGTTGCAATAGCTTTAGCCAACACAAATTTGAGACCAGTCTTTACAAATTTGAAAAGTACATGCAATGTGGAAGAGCTGTGCAACTACAAGCCATATTGGTTCAGTTAGAAGATAGTGACTACAATGTTTTCAATGTGCAAAAAGAAAAGAACATGGTAGCAGAAAAGAGAGCAGAACAAGCAGAAAATGAAAATGAGTTTGTTGAGTATGCGCCAGGTCCATTTTTTGCGCTGCCAGATTGGGTTTCCCAATTGTGAGATGTGAAAAAAGTTTGCAGGTTTGAGGTTGTAGCTTTTTTGTTGATCTTTGCATTTCCCCTGTTGTTGTTGTGGCAGTTACTGTTACTCTTTTAGTTCCTGTTCCTTTGGGTGAACTTCCTTCTTTGTTTCACTTTTTGTCACTTTAAACCACCCGGCCAGGGTTTTCATTCGCTTTATATCCTATTGACACCTTGCGGTCTTTTCATAGCTTAGCTCTAGACCTATGCTTATAAATTCTTTTACTTCGGTCACTTCGGACCTACTGATTCGGTGGGACAATCTCGAGAAACGTGAAGATACCACAACTGTGGATGACCAAGGACTTAATTCTAATGATATAATAACAAGCGATTATCAAGCAGCACCTGAAACAAGTATAAGTGCTTCAACAACGACAACAGAAAATGCATCATCAGATACAGGAAATACGCAGAATAGATTAGCAACAACTAAGGCACAAAATTCTCCTCCTGGTCTACAATATTCAACATCTATAACTGATTCAAGCACTTTCGATAATGTCGATCCTGTTACTATTTATACACACATGACTACAAAGGCTCCAACAAGTATACAACTGATAATTCCAACAATTACTACGGATATTATACCAACAGGTTATTTAACAGCTGGCAATAATTCAATCAATATTATCAATGCTACATTATTATCTGCCAATAACTCTTACACACCGACATCTTTAGAGTTAGGATCACTTTACTCTTCATTATATTCAACAACATCAGCGTTTTCATCATCATCATTATCCTCTTTTTTGAGTGCCACTACATTTATTGATTCCGATTTGTTAACGTTTTCATCAAGTTCAAAACCTTCAAGCAGTTATCAACTCCCAACATCTACAACGTTGGAAGTTACTACGTTTCCATCAACATCCGCATCTTCTTCTACATCTACATCTTCTTCTGTATCAAGAAAATCAACAACTACCATTACTGAATATTTAGAAGAAATTACATATACCCAAGTTTATGTTGTTACAGATTCAAGAACAACATTAACTGCATCATTGTTAGCGACCACAACTTTTTATGTTAATTCATTAGATTCTACGTATTCAATTTCGGCAGCTGCAATCACAACAGATATTAATGCATTAAAGTCAAAATTGGATATTAATAGTTTATTTAAGAAAAGGCTAAGTGGTGGTTCAATTGCTGGTATTGCAATTGGATCAATTTTAGGACTTTTATTCTTGGTAGCATTTTTCTTTTTTTATCTAAGAAGAAATAAAATGAATACTAGGAGCACACGTTTCTGGAATCATTTTGGAAATTACAATAGAAATGATACTTATAATGCAGACGAAGATGACGACGGAGATGATGGTGATGGTGGTGCAGGAAATGTTAACAATGTTCAATTAAATAACCTGAATTATGTTTTTGACCGCAGTAATGATATTGAAGAATTAGATGATAATTTTAGTTCAAGGAGAAGATCACCAGCGCATGATAAATCAGGACTAGAGCTAAATCCACCACCAGTTCCAAGCAGGAATAATAAACCGAATATATTTGACACTCCACCATCAACTAAACCAATTATAAACATTATTGATCACAACGTGCATAACGATGATGAAGACTTTGACATGAGTTTATTTGATATGAAAAGTACACTCAATGAAATCAATGCAATAAGTGAAAAGAATCTGATTTTAGTACCTACACCACAAGCGATCAGTAAAATTAAAAGTTCAAATGCTATTGATAAAATGAACTATACAGTTGGTTCCAACCTTTCCAAACCAATCAAGTTAGCCATCAATGATAGAACGATGGGAGTTCTTTATGAGTCTCCTGGCGAGCAATGCACTTGGGATGAATTTGAAGGTGCCAAAGCATTGGGTATGATGAATGATTCGGAAAATGCTTTAAGCTCAAATATTAGTTCTCCACTTGATTCAGTGTTTAGCTTTACTGGTGATACTAACAATACCCATAAAGTGGATAAAAAGTCATATTTTTTGGAACCATTGAATTTTAATTCTAATCCTAACTCTGCTTCCAATTCTAATAGTCATAATTTGAATAACAGTCACAATAATAGTGGATCAAATTTATTTAATATACCCATAATACCGTCATCGAATAGAGTCAGGTCAGGCAGTGGTGCAACAAGGTATGAGCATTTGAACAATAATGTCTGTAGTTTCAAGTTCGAATTAGAAAAAGAAAGATTATCATCACCTATAAAGACAACCTTTGATATGAAAGATGACGATGATGATGATAGTAATTATGATGCATATGGTTATTTAGAGAAAAATCAAAATAAGGAATCCATCAAGAAAGTTGCACCACCGGTTCCAAAACCACGTAAAAACATTGGTTGATTACAGCTTGTTTACGTCACATTTTTTTTCTTTATTTTATCATACTTTATCTCTTCTATTGAAAAGGCGTATTTTTTTGCTACTTTTTGCCACTTCATATCATTTTGTTATTACTACTTTCTTTTCTTTTCATCTTTGAACTTGTTTCCCTTTAATTTTGATTTATAGATTTATTTTCATTTCTCTGTGCATATTATATAATACCAACCAAAAGTTTGTTAAATTATTAATATTAAATCATTTCCAATAAAAAGACGTTTAGTATTTATAAAAATACGTATATAAATATAGATACAAAAATAATAAGAAAAACCAAACCAAAATAAACCCAACCAAAGAGACCATAAAAAATAAAATAAAGGTTAGTCAATAAAAATAAGATAGTATAGCTGTAATAAAAGCAAAAAAAATCAAATAAAGAGATCACTTTTGAACTGTATAAGTTTTCAACAAATTTTTTTCGATAACATATTTGTCAATCTTATACTTTTCAGAATTTTCAATACTTGTAATATATTTCCAGCCAAGCACAAAATCACATTGAACACAGTAAATTGATTTTACACCATATTTACCAGTTCTCATATTTTTCATAATTTCGTTTGGATCTTCTCTAACATTTAAAACATCTCTGACAAAAAAAGCTTCACCATTATTACCCCAAAAGTCTTTTGAAATTACAAGTGATGAATGGCAAATATCAGAATAACAAGATTTACATCTATAAATAATTGGCTTTTCATTTGAATTTGCCGATGCAATATCTTCAGAATCTTGAACTTCTTCCGAGTCTGTATCCGTATCAATATCAATGTCATCATCCTCCTCTTCATCTGGGGATAAAATTTCAACTTCTTCCACTGTTTCATAAGCATTAGATGATTCATCATCATCATCATCTTCTTCTTCTTCCTCTTCTTCTTCATCCTCATTTTCATCATCATCTTCTTCATCATCATCCTCATCATCCTCATCTTCATCATCTTCATCATCTTCTTGAAATTTATCATCGAAACTCTCCACTTCTTTGATTTCCTCCTCTAAGTTCAACTTATCATCATCATTTTGTTCAAATATGACACCTGAATTATCATGATCATCATACATTAAAGGACCAGAACCACCAACAAAAAAATTATTATTAAAACTGGCATTTCCTTCTCTTTCATTGATTAATAAATCTTCAAGTTCTCTGTCACTGAAAAACTCACGTAGCATACTAACTTCATGTGCTGACCTTGGGCTTGACATACCAGAATATCCATGTAATCCAGAAGATAAGAATCCAGCAACGTTAGAATTCTTAGGAGAAGATGAAGAGAAAGAAGAAGATGATGATAAGAAAGAAGCGGATTGGTTTACAGGAGAATAGTTATAATGTAAATTAAAACTATGTCTTTGATTATTATTATTATTTGAACCATAAATTGAAGATATCGAAGATCTTCTAAATCTAGTATTATTAACAGTATTTCCGTGTCCTGATCTGAAAGAACCATTCAAAATGTGTCTTAGTTCCAAATCATCATCGTCTTTTTCGTCATCATAAATTGCATCATCTTGAATATGATAATTAGCACGTAATTGTCTGATTGCCAAACCATTTTTATTATGATAGGCTTCGGAGTCATGGGAGCCTGATTTTTTTGAAACAGAGACAATAGGGGTGGTTAAGTCAAAAGACTCAACACAGACTCTTCCCATTGTAGTTATGAGTTATTTCAAGACACAATCAGATGAAGAAAAAAGGAAAAAACGACAATTTAGTTGATTAATTAAGAAGTTACTCCACATTCTTTTAAATCTAAAATGATATCAGAAACAAGAAATACGAAAAATAAAAAAATAAAAAAATAAAAAAATAAAAAAATAAAACAGTGTAGCAGGATTAACATACTGGTAGTGACCATCGTCCGAAATAAGGCGTCACCTGCCTCGAGTATTTCAGATGGACAAATAACCTTTTCCCATTCCGTTCTAAAGTACATGTACAGTTTTTATTAAGCAGACTCAGCTTACATCTTAGGGTATCCTATGTGTTGAGTATCTATCTACACGTTTAATAAACAGAAGACAAAAACAAAATATATAAAGTTCATTAACCCGTGCACCGAGGTTAAAAAGATCTCTTTTCATTTTTTTATTTTTTTATTTTTTCATTTTTCACTTTTGTCGACATGAAATCTGAAAGAAACGAAATGAACTGAAATATTCATTGGATTAGCTTGAAGAAGAAAAGATATAGCAGTATCCACTAAACAATCATGGTTCTTGCATTTGCACGCGTGGCCCACTCACGTATAGCCCGTATGGGAATGGGTATGGGTATCACATCCAGAAGATGGATGGCTACCAAGCAACCGGTTGATTCAGTTTTCAGTGATTTAACTTCTTCAATTGATAAAAAAAGAGCATTAGGTAAAGATACCGCAAATAATAACGTTGCTGTTGCAGATGAAGGTGATTCAGGTATAATTCAATACGTTGAGCCTGAAAATGATGAAAAATTACAAGAATTTTTGAATCCAAAACCTTATTTCACAGTCGACTCATTGTTAACTCCTTTAAAGAGAAGAATTTATGCTGCAAATGTTAAAAAGAATGGGTTCTTCAAAAATATGGAACTAACCAAATTAAAAGATGGTAGTTCTTATACTCTCAATTTAAATAGTAAAGAAATTGAAGCTTTGGAACCATCTATTTATTTAAGATCGTGGAGAATCAAAGGTTCAATCAAAAAGACAAATATTGTTCTTAGAGCATTAAAGAATTTACCTTTGAAGAAAGCAATTACCCAACTTCATTTTATGGAAAAGAAAGTTGCAAGAGATTTAGCGGAAATGTTAGAAAGAGGTGTTAAGGATGCTGAAAAGATGAATTATGATGTAAATGATTTATATGTCTCTGAATCTTGGGTTCATACTGATGGTCATTGGATGAAAAGAGTTGATTGTAAAGGTAGAGGTAGAGCTGGTGTTTTAACGTTTAAATGGGTTAGTGTTAGATTCTTATTGAAGACAAGTCAAACAAAGAAAAGATTAGCTTATTTGTTAGAATCAAGAAATGCTAATAAAGATGTCAGAACTTTTGTTTCAAAGGGTAAAATTAGAGGTAATGCTCCAGGTTTTTACAGATGGTAAGTGTTATTTTTTAACTTTGATTTTAAAATTAATAAAGCGTGTACATATAAATAATAAAATGAAATAAAACATTTTAAATTGAAAGTTTCTCCTTTTTTTTTCGAACTATATAGGCCTATACATCGATGTATTGAGCGGTTATAATGAACATAATAATAATAATAATAATAATAAGGTGTTGTTTGTCTTACAGGAATTTAGAAATTAGAATAGCTAGACATTAATAAATATGAATGATATGTTTTGATGTGATATGTGAGTAAATGTTTTTGTAGTGTTTAATTAGGTAACTTCAAACAAACAAACCTAATCTTCATAACCTGAAACAGCAACTCTAGCTCTGTTTGGAACAGGATAACCATCTAATGGTAATGGAGAAGCATCATCGTATAAAAACTTTCTTCTTAACGGAGTGCCTGCAAACAGGAAAACAGGTCCTAACAATGCAATAAAACCAGAGTAAAATAAATGTGGTTTATTGTGTGCTTGATAACGTAACCATCTGATTGGTTGCTTAAAATAAATAGGATATGACATGATTGTTTGTTGATGTTGATTAAAAAACTTTCAATTACTAGTTAGGTCAATTGTCGATTTATGTTGAAATAAAAGTTGACAAATTGAAGCGCTCCCCTCTTTCATTTTTGCGTCGATCGAGACCAACATGAATTTCGCCTTGTAAGACTTAAGAAAGTACATACCTTTTGCCATTTGCAAACTGTGTCATGTCTGGACGAGAATATCGGGGTTACCATAGGAGAACAGATAGAGGGATACCCACTAGACCAAGAAAACAAATACCAAGAAATTCATTGATTTCTAAACCACAAAATAAAAGTGATTCTAGAAAACCAATACCTATAAATCTCAAACCATCAGGTATATTAACTGAGTATTTAAATTCTAATACTGATAGTTATAATAGTTCTAAACCCACACCTCAATCAAAATATGCACCACCTGAGGATGCAATAGTACCGACCAAATCAACATGTCCATTTTATTTATTTTCATTAAACTCAGGATCTCATAATTCAAATGAAATTAAAATTTTAAATAATAAATCGTACTTTATTTTTGGCAGAGATAAAAATTTAGCTGATATAATACTTGATCAAGATTATGATTCAGATGTTGTTTCTAAAGAACATGCGGTTCTGCAATTTAGAAAAAATCCAAAAACTGGTAAATGTGGTTGCTATTTAATGGATCTGGGCTCAACTAATAGTACGTTTTTAAATTCAATTGAAATTCCTAGAAAAAGATATGTCGAACTAAAAAATGGCGATAAGTTTATGCTAGGTTCAAATGAGTATGTTACTGAATTTACTGTTTTTGAAGATCCAAAAAATGTATGAACTCGGATGAATAGTTTTATTTTATTTATACATTACATCAGTTTAAACATAACATTATACTTTTGGTTTTTTTCTAAAACTTAGGCAATTGATGAGAAATACCTTCATTGAAAGTTTCAAGCCAATTCGAATTAACTGAATGAAGTGTCAAGTTTGCACCTCTTTTCTTTGTGTTAATAACATTCATTGAAAATAAACTCAAAATACTAGATCAAAATAAGCATTTTTGAATATTTTCTCATCATCTTTCGCAATTTCTAATTTACCTAAGTTTGAAACTAATAACGTAGAAATTAATGTACCGTTGTATTTTTTTTTTCAAGAAACACCTTTGAATTAACTAAACTCGTCAAACCAAATTATTTTGAGAGTATGATAAATTATGGTGAATATATTCATTGACGCATTTAACAACGTTCCAATCGATTTCACTGTTTTTACAAGTATTTTCAAAGGGTGGTAACTCCGTATTTAAATCTCTTAAATAATCTACTTTTTAATTTTGTTTCTTGAATTGAAGGGCATGAGAACCGTTGTATCATTTTCAGTACCTTTTATTTGGGAAATTTATAACAATGACATAACAACTAAAGGTGATGTTAGTTTAGCATTATGCTTCCTACAACCATTAATTCGTAATTGTAATATATTTTGAGATATATTAAATAATTTGCATTGACCTTTATTCTCGTGTAATTTGAGCATTTGTTTAGATAATAAAATCATTTTGTAAGTTTTTAAGTTCGAAATATCTCTATCATCAATAAAATAATATTTCAACAAGTTTAGTATTAAAATAGGGAAGCAAGTAATTAGCATAATACAAAAAACATAACATATTAGTACAGAGTAATCAATAAGTTCCGAGGGCTTTGGGATATCATCAATATCATATAATACTGAACTTATTTTATTTTTTTTATATTGATCATTCTTCTTACAGTTCTTTATTTCCTTTAAAGATTGAGCAAAAATTTCATGAAAATTTAAACCTGAAATACCGTCAAATAAAAAATGATCACTATAACAAATTATGGTTTTTTTATTAAACAACATTAAAGGCCATAAAGGATTGTCAGGACCGTAATAAAAAAAAGTTTCATTCAGCTCAGTAAAAATTAAATCTATCGTTGTGTACTATCATCAATAATTTACAAGAGTCAATAAATTTCAAGCAGTATGAGAATTTATAAAAAGGTGCTTTTTGATGTATTCATAGAAAAACTTGGATGTTTCTATATGATAACTTGAAGTGCATAATAAATGAATTCAATGTCTAGTTCTTTGGAGTACTCAAATGCTAATCTGACGCCAGAATACATTTTAAGTTTGTTTCTTCAGAAGTAGTATTTTTCAAAGGCTGTAAAATCCCTGCGATCCATTGCTGGTGGTTTACAACATGTCATAGTATATCAAAAAAAAAGGGCATTCGAAGGTTTTAAATTAGGCAGAACCATTTCTATTTAAATTTTACACTCATTTGCTGATTGGAAAGCACACGTTTATTGGTCTACTGAATCTTATCCGTGCCTTTCATCTTGCCGGATCCTAAATCCATTTTAGCACTCTTAGAACCAAACTGTATGGCCCTTTTCGGTTCATGGGCGACAAAATCAAGGCCCATGTCTTCTGCAAGATGTCTTAACGCTTTCTTTCTAATGATTTCTCCCGTTAAACTGTCATAATGAAGTTTCCACGTCAGCGGGACATTGCAAAGTGTCCATCTCACAAACCTTTCATCTAAAAACGGATATCTTACTTCTTTGCTCCAACATGAAATAACCTTGTCATCTCTAGTTAGGTTTCTTTCCCATAATCTATCTAAATCACATTGCAATTCATCTCTTAGTTCAACATTTAATTCTTCTAATTTATACACATTGTTATCGTTAACAGGTCTATTTTTAATTTCTCTTTTGACTTGATTACTAATACCAGTAAATATCCTTTCATGTCTTGTATATCCACCAAATAGCTCATCTGCGCCCAATCCACTTAATAATACTTTGCAATCACTATTCTCTCTAATTTCACTATTCTTTCCCGATGTTGCAAAATAAAATGCAATTGCAATGGATAGATCCATCTCCGTATCATTTGGATAAATTAATTTAATAACTCTTTCCTTTGCATCTAAATATTCTTCATATGATACATTTATTTTAACTAATCTAAAATCAATACCCCTTCCACCATATCTTAAATTTAATCCTTCACAACTTTTAATCGCTAACATTCTATCCGGTGTTTCATCATAACTTAACTTAGCCCTTGGATTACTGAATGATACATTCAACAAATCAATTGTCGTATTGGATTCACATATTTCTCCACACAATCCGGCAATTAATGTACAATCAATTCCTCCACTAAATAAAATTGCTAATTTGCTGTTCTTTTCATCCTCTGGTAATGGAAAAATTGTAGATATACGTTTATTAACAGAGGATGATAGTTGGTGATGTAAATCTTTGATGAATTTTGTTTCGTTGAAGCTTTCGGGTACCAGATTATTTAAAACTTTATAGGATTCAGGTAATCCATTGTTTACATCGTCAAATGAAATATTTTCTAACTCATTTCTTACTAAATCAAAACAATATACCGTAGCTTTTTCACATTCTTTGAAGTTGAGCCTTTCTTCCTTATCCCATGGTGGACAGCTACTGATATAAATTTCCTCATTATTAATTGAATAACATAAGGATTTCCTACCTAAAATATCTTTACCAAAGTAAACTTTGTTCTCAACTTGATCAATAATAGTGTAAGCAAATTCACCAACCAAGTGTGCAATTGCTTTAATAATATCATTATTACAGACGTTTAACAAATAATTATGTAAATATTCAGCATCATTCATGCCTTCAAAAATTTCGTCATTATATAATTCACCATTGAATTGAATAACAAATCTTGAGTCAATTAGAGGTTGTTTAGTCAGTGGCTGACGAAGCGATAACACTGATGAATATAACTCAATATTTAGATTATTTAATTTCTTATATTGTTCAAAATCTCCACCTCTTTCTCTGATAATTGGAACTAATGATTTAAATAACAAGTCATTCCCAAATTCGGTATCTAAAACAGACATATCATTTTTATTGTAATGAAGTAGTATTCCACACATAATGTATATGTCATTTTACAAAATAATCGTTCCAAACATGAATCAACGTTTAAAATCGAAGAAACTTTTCAACATTAAAAAAATTTCTATAATAAGCAAAAATTCAAAAAATGAGAAAATAAAAGTGGAAACAGTCTAGCAGCTATATATTAATACTAAATAAAAAAAGAAACAGGACGATCAACATCAGTTTTCAAATACCTTAACCACCTTTAAAAACTATATATCAAATGATCTATTAAAAGCTCAATAGGAACATTTTAATCAAATCATCAGCTAAAGTGCAAACAACTAGCCAAAATTTACTACATTTTTTCATAAGCTTATTGTGAAAGTAATTTTTTTATTTCATCTTCGATTCCGGTCTTTAAGTTAGAAAGACAAGAATTATCAACACAACGAAGAACAATATTCAGCCCATTTTTTGTTGTGCTTACAACATTTGCACTGAAAATTTCACTTGGCTGATCAAACCAAATATCAACAATATTATCATTTTCCGGAGCAATCATACCGAGATTTGAGATTTCTAGTGATGCTTTATTTTGCTTTGTATATTTATCAATAGTAAATTGTTTAAGATCAACTAGTTTAAGTAACCCGATAACAAAACTTCCACTTTCAGCATTTTGATGGATTTCATCATTAACATACTTGAGAAGATCCCAATCAACTCTACCATCTAAACAGATTTTGTCGATAGATGGTAAAGTAATGGTGACTTCACCAACATATAATCCATATAATGGTGAAAAGGATGAACCAAGATTTGCAACTTCTGACTTATTGAGATAAGGTCTCATATTAACAGGAATTGAAGTAATTGTATCTTTACCGTCTGTTGGGATAGCTTTTACAATACTTAGATGAATCAAAACAATCAACAACGACGTTAGTTTCACACCATTCTCTCTTGCAAGCTTGATTAAGGCATTGACAGTGTCCGGTTTTATATTGAGGACAGTTAAATCACTTTGCTCGTCGGGAAATAATTGCAATTGCTTATATGAGATAATTTTATATTCGAGTTTTTTAGCATATGGGTTACCGTCAAACCAATACTTAATCCAGTTGGAGATATACTGTGGAGTTAATTCAGTAAGTAATGTGTAGAAAACAAATGATAACGGACCATCAGCTTTTAGTAGAGAAGTTGGTTTTGGCTTTAAAAAATAATTTGATAAATCAATTGATGATTTCTTAAACACTTCTGTATTTAGATCAACACAGGTTTTTGGAACAGGAATTTTTAGGCATTTTGAAAATTCGATCTGAAAATTTTTACCTGACGTACCATCAAATAAAATATGATCACAAAAAAAAATGGCATAAGTTTTATTAACAATTTTCAGTCTCCATAATGGTTTCTTTTCACTGAACTTAAAATATTCATTATGATACTTGTTTAATAACTTAGAAATGTGATTTAAACTTTCATCTTCAACAAATTCGACAACATCACCCAGTTTAACTGAATCTAGGACTAAAAGGGAATAACCAAATTTATAGTTTTTGTTTGGTAGAATGTCGATAGCAAGCTGGCTTTGATCTTTCATCATATTTGTAATCGCATTATAGACCTTTTCAATCGTCAACTCTTCGTTGTACTCAGCTACAACTCTAAAATTAGTATAATGGCACAATTGTGTCCTCCAATAATAATATTGTTCTAAATAATCAAGCTCTCTTTGCATTTTTGCAATCTTTGAACGAAAAATACTTTTAGATCGAAGTGTTGGTGTTTGCATGAACTTGGCAATTTAGTAGTATCCAAAACAGAAACAATCTGCAACTAAAATTTCCGCTTCGAGATCCGCGTAATCTGATTTTCAATTTTCATGCTTCATTTTTAGCATGAATTCAAATTTGGGTCTCAATTTGAATTGAATAGTTCACAATTGCAAGATGCACAAGTTTATTCCAGAGAACTCCGATAACAGATCTTCAACTGCCAAGTCATGTCTTCTGGAAAGAAATTGCTGCTTATGGGTCGTTCAGGCTCTGGAAAATCTTCTATGAGATCAATAATTTTTTCTAACTATTCTGCTTTTGACACTCGTCGATTAGGTGCAACCATTGATGTAGAACATTCAAATCTAAGATTTTTAAACAATATGACACTTAATCTTTGGGATTGTGGTGGGCAAGATGTTTTTATGGATAACTTTTTGAACAATGTAGGTGATAGTTTTTCCAACTCAAATTCTGGTTCAGGATCTTCAGGTAATATCTTTAAAAAATGTGAAGTCTTAATTCATGTTTTCGATGTTGAAAGTAAAGAAGTTGCTAAGGATATAAACACTTTCAAAAGAGTTCTGGAGAATTTAAGTAAATTTTCACCAAATGTTAAAATTTTTATTCTAATTCATAAAATTGATCTAGTTCAGTCAAATAAAAGACAAGAATTGTTCCAACTAATGTATAATAACTTGAAGAATATTGCATTCAATGAATATGGGTTTAAAATAACAGGATTTGCAACTTCTATATGGGATGAAAGTTTATATAAAGCATGGTCTTTAATCGTCTGCTCATTGATCCCTAACGTTGCAGTGTACGAACAACATTTAGCAAAATTGAACAAAATTATTAATGCAAGAGAAATCATTTTATTTGAAAAAACAACGTTTTTAGTTATTTCATCAATGGACAAGTACAAATCAAATTCAACGTTGAATTTATCGAATTCAATTCAACCAATGGATAATTTAGATCCAAAAAGATTTGAAAAAATTTCTAATATAGTAAAGACTTATAAACAAAGTGTGAATAAGATTAGATCAAATTTTAAAAATTTAATTCTGCATGGTAAAAACTCTTCAATTTATCTTGATATTTTAACTTCAAACATTTATATTATGGTTATAATGGATAATAATATTGGGAAAGATGAGAGTTATGAAGTTCATAATGAAAGTTTGGTTTTAGAAGATATAAAAATTGCAAGAAATTTATTTGAAAAAATTGAAAACAAACCTGCAAATTAAATAATTAAAGGCTTAGGTTAATATAATTTTTTTTAGTATGTTTAGGTTCTCGAATAAACATTGGTAAACAAAAAATACACAAGTGATGATAAAATTTGATATTTGATTATAGGTAGAACTTTCTTTTGTCCTTTTCCAATTCTGTTTTGTACTCCCATTCAATATCTTGTCTGATACCTTTTTGAATTCTCCTCAATTTCAGAGTAAATTGGGGACCAAGTTCTTGCAATCCAACCTTTTCTTCATTCCTAAAAATATAACGGTGCATTCTGAAAAAAACATAATCTCTTTGGTTATGTAATGTAACAACTTGCCTACCTTCAAACTCCGGTTTATGCGGAAAAAGTGATTGAAATAATCTTGAAACTGATTGACCTAATCTTGTTGTAAAATTATTCAAAACTAATTCAGGAACATGTCCTGTTGGTTGACCATGACCCGTAATTCGCTTTCTTTCAACTAAAGATGTAATACTAAAATAAAATGTTGGACCTTCAGGTAAATGAACAAAAGTTATACCATTAACGACTTTCTTATCTTCATTAATAACAATTAGATCCGTAAAATCTCGACTGGAACAATATTCTGCCATTTCTTTAATATTGTATTTTCTTTGCCTTTTGACAAAGGAAGCGTTAGGTACTATTTCAACCATCATTGCAGCAAACTCATAAGCAGGTTTTTTAGCATTGGCATTGGTTGTGATTAAAACTTTTGGTTCTTTACCATCTTTGAAATAATCATCAAAGTTATCTTCACCTTCCATATCAACATTAACGGTTTCATCATATACTCTCTTTGAATCAATCGTATCTGGAACATTCTCTGCAAGTCTTTTTTCTTTTAGTTCAGGGTTTTCACGTTCTTCTCTAGCTCTTGCTTGACGTGCTTTATGACGACTTTTATTTTGTTCATGCTTAAGTTGCGCATATAGCTGTTGCCTTTTTTGTTTGTTTTTAACACCTTTTAGTGTTTCTCCATCAAGAGCCATATTAATTTATTAGAATGGTTATTATTCAACTATTGTTTTGAGGAGCATCCAGAACAAATTTTATAACAAAATATTAGTAATTTTCATTTAATAAAAAAATTTTGATTTTGAGAAAATGAAAAAGAGAAAAATTTGTTCAACTCTCACCTTCCTGATCGAGAAAGGAGAAAGATTATGCAATGATATCTGTAATATATATCTTTACTTTACTACTTAGAATTTAGTATTTACAATCTATTATTATAAATGTAAAGTTTTATTCGGGAGGAATTAAATTAATAGGTATGCTCCTGTTCATAGATATTTAAAAAGTTAATATCTACCATACGTCTTCTTGGTATTTGTTGTTAACTCTTAATTGTTTAACCATTGTACTTGCAATATCTTCGGTAACTTTCTTTTCGCTTTGGAAGATCTCAATTAACGTTTGCTGAACAGCCTTTGCCATATTTGAAGCATCACCACAGACATAAAAAAAAGCACCTTTATCCAGGAGCTCAACAACTTTAGAAGCATTATCTAAAAGTTTATGCTGAACATAGACTTTCTTTTCAGTTTCTCTTGAAAATGCTGTAATCATTGTAAACTTATTATCTAATTTCTTTGAATACTCGTTCCATTCTTCTTCATAAATAAAATCTTCGTCTGATTTTCTACACCCAAAAAAAAATAATATTTCACCAATACTCCCATTGAAGGTTTCTAGTTGTTTAACCCTTTCTCTAATAAAACCTCTAAATGGTGCGGCACCAGTACCTGGACCAACCATAATGATTGGAGTAGAAGGATTCGATGGTAATTTAAATGTCGATCTTCTGATATGAATCGGTAGCTTATTATGAAATTGATTTCTAGGTCCTTCTAAATCATAAGTTTCAATTAACTTTGTATTCAATGACTTATCTTGAGAATTTTTAATATTTAACAACAAGTTAGTTGTGACACCCGTAACGTATGTTTCTGCGCCTTGTGGTTTCTCTTGTTCAACAGTTGCAGTTACATGGATAGTTTGCTTTTCCATTGAGGATGATGAAGAAATTGAATAATATCGAGGTTGCAGCTTAGCAATTGATTCAACAACAAAAGAAAATGGAACAGTTGACCATGGCTTACCGTTACTTAAATAACCTAAACAGTCTGCAATGTTGAAAAACCTTTCAGTAACATTTTTATGAAACGAAGCTTTATCATTTGAAATTCTTAATAGATTCTCTTTAGTCTCATCATTCGGACAAAATTGAGAAATAGATTGAACAAATTGTCTGGATACGGAACCAGAAATCTCCAAATAATGTCTTAAGACTGTATCATAAGTTGTTGGTGATGGAAATGGTAAATGACTTGTTGGATCTAACGATTTTAAATTAATTACTTGATCTTTTTTTTCAGTCAAACCTAGTACCTCTAATAAATTTGAAACTTTCTCGTTTGAGTTTGATGGCCAAATTGCAACATGATCACCAGTTGAATACTTTAAATTGGTATTTGATAAATCAAATTCTACATGAATACAATGTCTTGAATCTGAAGTAAACAATTCTCTCGTGTTTTGAATTGGGGCTAGATATGGATGAGTATGATCAAATGGACCATATTTCAATAAATTTAGTTGCTCATCGGTCTTTGGATTTATATATTTTGAATTCGGTTCACCTAATGAAACATTTAAATCAGATATACTCAAATCGTTATTTTCATCAATTTGAATTGCTGGTTCATACACAACAGCTTGTTCTTCCAAATTAAACTCATTTTTAATTATATCAAACAGAGATTCTTTCCAAGCCAAATAATCTTCATCCATTGTACCTTTACCATCGTCACCTAGACCTAGTTCACCGACCAATGTTGCATTTTTTTCAGTTAAGTTAGCAACAGTATCTTTACCAACTTTATTATAAAATTCATATGTTGTATTACCTAAAGCAAAACAAACAAATTTGATTCCATTTAAATCTTCACACTCATTTGATAGATAATCAAAAAATTCAACAGCATTATCGGTTGGTTCACCTTCACCATAAGTTGCCATAAAAAAAGCAGCCAACTTAAAATCAGGTATTTCAGTTTGAATACTTTCAAAATTTTCAAAAGAAACATCAGCTAGATCTGCTGACATTGTTGGAACTTTAAACTTTGATTGAAATTCTTTTGAAAATTTCAAAGCATAATCTTCAGCAGTACCAGTTTGGGAACCAAAAAAAACAACAGCCTTTTTACCTGATTGTTTCATAGTTTGTACCAAATCATTAGTTGAGCTGTTGTTGACATTGTAAGGGGAACTTGATGCACTTTCAGGATCTTCACCCCAAAGCTTTCCCTTGGTAACATATGCGATTAAAGCAAGTAAAATCGCCAAAAGAACCGATAAGTCCAATGGGTCCATGCTTAAAAATATTAAAAGTTTTTTTTTCTGAAAACTGCTCTGTAGTTTAAGGAAAATGCAGTGACAAAAGAAAAGTTTGCTGAAGGTAAAGTGGTTTTATGTAAATAAAGAAAGAAGAAAGCACCTAAACTCAAATCAAGCACGAAAATCAAACCATCTCGTCGTATAACGAGGATTTTTCTTCCGTTTTAGGATATTTTTGTCACCCTCCCTTATATGTGTTATAGATATTATATAAACGTTTAATATACTAGGTCGCTACAATACATGACATAAATCATTACTAGAGATCAAAGTTGGAGTATACACTGGCACTGAGGTCATCTAGCTCGCCAACATTGTTCATGGCATAAAGAATGTTGTTGTCGATACGACGGCTAGCAAGTTCGTTCGTTTGAGGGGTCAATACCGCCAAAATGATCACAAGTTTCCATTTGCTAGCAGGTGCAAACGTATCTGTAGAAACTTCATTTTTTAGTTCCTGCTTGAGATGAAGATTGTTATCTACATTGCAAAGAATGCTGCAAATACCAATTTTGGAAATTGTCTTAATTAATTGCCTTACCTGTTCACTTTCCAAATATCCTTTTAATTCTGTGTTCATCTTCCGTAAAGTTAGCTTATTGTTCACATCGTGGTTAAAATTTGCCAAAAATTCACCAGTGTTTGTATTTTTTAATAATTCAAGTTCTTCCTCTTTTGATGGTGGCAAGGTCATCGATATTATAACATTATCATCAAAAAGTTTTGAATCAACATTTTTTTGAATCTCAAAAATTAAACTACTGAATTGCTCAATATTCATTTCTTCCCTCAATGTGATTTCATCAAATACTTCCTCAACACTTTCATTTATAAGATTCTTCAATTTCATTGACCCTTCATTTAAAAGCCACCATGTAAATGATAAAAATGCTTGCTCCGGTAAATCTTTATCTAACAAACTACTATCATTATCACTATTATCGTTTTCCAAATCAATTAATTTAATACCTTGATTTTTAGATGCTAATTTGAGTGCAGTTTTTAGATATGACTTTCTAGAAATTATATTTAGTTGTAAACGTAACAAAATTATAAGTAACGTTTCAGAATAAATTAACGTCAAAAATCTAGTCAGTGATTTAATTTTTAATTCTTGCCATAGCTCAATTTTAGATTTGACGGCAATTTCCTTGGACTCATTAGCAACTGTTTCAGCTGTTGTGGATGTACTACTTACTAAATCTTCACTGTTGATTTCACTTTTACCATCATCTGTTGTACTTTTATTCTTTCTCATTAATTTTAATGATTTGGTAACTTTCTCAACGTCAACTTCCTTGAAAATAGGTTCAATTAATACAGGTAAAAACGATAAAAAAGTCATGTAACAATCTTTTTGGGTTTGTAAAAATCTTTTCTTAATCAAGGTTCTAGTTGCATTCTCTTCTCTTAACTGATCTTGAAATTCATTTATCTTATTTTTAACATAAATCCCGATCAGGTATGAAATCGTGGCAAAACCTGTGGCAAAAATAACCTTTGTTCTATGGCGACGATATAGTTCCCTTAAATATTGAAACATGGCTCTTTGTTAGGTAGACTATGAAAATCTATGAATTTTCTCCCTAGTGACTGCCAGCCTTTATCGATAATGACATTTAAAGTTCTGTCCCTCACGAACTGAAACTACAAAGATTGGTGGTGCACGGAAGAATATCTAGTACTTATCATGATCTAGTTTTTATCGTGAATTTACAGGAATTATACTATTCATTACACAAATTACAACTTTTCTAGTTTCTTCTTCTTAGGTTGGACTTTACTGACTTTACCTGACCTGGAAGTTTTCCGACTTTCTTTTTTATTATTCTTGGTTGAGTCAGTTTTCAAAGTTTTTATTTTGATTTTTTTATCATTATCTTTTTTCAAATTTTCAGCAACCTTTTTCACTTCCTTATTATCATTACTATCATCATTTCCGTCTTTTTCTTCTTTTTCTTCTTTTTCTTCTTTTTCTTCTTTTTCTTCTTTTTCTTCTTTTTCTTCTTTTTCTTCTTCGTTATTGAATCGCACATGATTGTTTTGAAAGTGTGACTTCGAAACTGCTGGTTCATGACCACTACCGTTATTTAAATATCTATTTAAAAATGATTTTGATTTAGCCTCATTCAATTTATCATTCTCAAAACTTTGTGACATTCTTTCTTCTGCATTTTTAACTTTGTCCATGAATTCTTTAACTCTTTTAATTTCAGTCATAACTAATGAATCATTATTTAATTTTTCACCGCTCAATTTCAAATTTGTATAATACAACGAAACTAAAATATATGAATAAATGTTTAAAAGCTTAGCCTGTTTTAATTCACTGTTTATTTGATCATTTTCTAATTCTCCAAGTTTAAAAATTTCTTCAACTTTTTCATGCAATGTATTATCTAATATATTCTGCCCTAATTTATTAGAGACTGTTTTAACAACTGCATCTAAGTTACCAAGCAACTTTTTGACTAATTCAGTTTCCATTCCAGCATTCATAATAGTATTTTTGGCATATAAAATTATAAAGCAGTTAAGAATACTTTAAGTCTATTGACGAAAAAAATAATTAAAATTGAAATTCTTTTAAAAAAAAAATATCTGTGTGTACATTTTTTCTTAATAAAATAATTAAAAAAATATATGCCACCTGCCAGAATTGAACTAGCGACCTCTGCATTACAAGTGCAACGCTCTACCACTAAGCTAAGGAGGCTTTACACTTTCAGTTTTAAACTATTTAAAACTTGCTCAAATGTCAATACAATATTAATATACAAACTAATTATTATTTAGAAACAATAATAACAGATAGTTTGTTGTAAGGCAATGTTTTTTAAAGCAGAGTACATGATAATTTGTTGAAAAGAAATTCATTGCTTAATTATATTGACATCCCACGTAGTATGATTTATTTTACATTCTTATTACACTCTTTTATTTCTCTATATAAGAAGGTATCTCTCCTTATATCTTCTCTTCCATGGTTATATACTTATTTATATTGTTTCTTTTTATAATTTACGTATAATATAATCATGGATCCTATTATCAGAGTAAATACATCACAACATAATTAGATTATTTGGTTGTTAAATAAACTTTAAAATAGACTAGATAAAGTACAACAAGTAGAGAATTATGTCTTCGTAGATAATGTAACATAAGGTGTACCAATTATAATAAAATGAATAAAAGATAAAAGATAAAAGATAAAGGATAAGACATAAGCGGACCGCTTGTTATCGACCCGCATATAATTAATGCGGTATTCATTTCAACATTAATACCAATTACCTTCGTAATGTACTCAATAACCTTTGCAATAATAAGTCAGCAAACAATGCCTTTATTCACTCGGAATAATGTAATTTGAGAAGATTGCTTAGTCAAATCATCTAGCCTGAATAGAAGTTAATTACTACAAGTAGAATTACTGTCAACCATGTTAAGTTTGCGGTGGTGGGGAAAAGCACAGCATGCGTTCTTGATTGCAAAGAAAGTAAAAATATGGTAATCAACTACGGCTGAAAGTTGAACATAAATTTACAAAGGTATGAAAGTACAATTTCAACATAACAACAATATCGGCAATGAACTGGGCAATTTCTTTTTTCCTTTTTGCAAATAAAACGAATTATAGGAAAACACAAGCAGAAAAAGTTGGAATTTCAAAGGTCTTGCTGACAAAATCTATACGTTCGTTTAATATTGACTAAACGAATTCAATTGGTTTACAAAGATGAGCTTGAACAGATGTAAGTTTAACGTGAGGCATACTTTTTGTATCGTTAACTAGTACGAAATAAAAAAAACTTGTAAATATATCATCAATCAGCCTCATTAACAGCCTATCTCACTGCAGATGCAACTGCTAAATTTAAACATTACTGTTTATTGATACTAGCAGTACCGATTCAATTTTATTTCTAATGCAAAATTGAAATTATTTTGATAAGAATTGAAGAAAGGCCTGATTTTTTTGAGATTTGAGCTTTGCCTTATCTTATAGATTTAATTGTCGTTCAAAAATAACTAAACAGAGTAACAAATTAATTTTTTTCTTTTTATAATAAACTACTTAAAAGTCAAATTACCGTGCTTAGTATTATATAATGTACATATTGTCTTCAACGTGAAAAAATATTGATTATTAAGTTGGTTTTACAATTTTTAGCAGTGTTAATATATATATATATATATATCATTATTTTTATGCTCTATATTTTTTGTTTTTTTATGGTATATTCATTTCTCGCAGTTATGATAGTTCATGATTAATTAGTAAAATAGTCAAAAGCTACATGTATTGTATCTTTCACATTAGCTGTAGTACTGGTAAAGACGTTACAAATCTTTCGACTTTGGAGTTAATCCTAAGTTGATGTCAAACTCATCTACATCGAGGTCAACACCAATAACATCATTACTATCATTAATCAATCCATTATCATTACTATCATTAATCAATCCATTATCATTACTATCATTAATCAATCCATTATCATTACTAGCATTTATTAAACCATCATCATTACTATTATTTATTAAACCATCATCATCACCATCTAAATCATGAATATCACCATTATCAGTATTTGTTTTAAACTTATTAAGTCGAGGAGGTGCTTGAAGTTTAATTTTTTTATTAGGTGTTCTCTGAACAACTTGTGGCATATCTATGGATGTTCTTTTGAAAGGTAACATTGATGCTGAATAACTATGCTGCGGTTGAATTTGTACTGGTGGCTTTGGCTGTACTTGTGGCTGTGACTGTACTCGTGCCAATAATTGTGCTTCTGGGGGATATATATCATACAAATTATTTTGAAGTGGTATTTGCTGTGCTTGCAAATGTTGCGACTGCAAGAAATGTTGTGAATCTTCCTGTTTTAACTGCTGAGGATATTTTATTTGTTGTTGTAAATGCTGTGAATGTTGCTGTTGATGTTGATGTTGCTGTTGCTGCTCTTGTAGTTGTTGGTGTTGTTGGTGTTGTTGGTGTTGTTGGTGTTGTTGGTGTTGTTGGTGTTGTTGGTGTTGTTGGTGTTGTTGGTGTTGTTGGTGTTGCTGCTGGAAATACGAATGTGGTAAAAGTGAAGAAACTTGTCCTCCTAAATTTGGTGGAATTGAATTAGAATTTTGAATTTGTTGACTTTGAACCTGATGAGATGATTTATTAAATACAGTTGAGCCATTATTTGAATATTTAAGTTTTTCAAATAATAAATTATTCATACTATTAAAACTTTCCAGTGATTCACTAACAGAGTCCGAATTTGATTCCAAAAAATGATTCAATAGAGGTTTGGAAATTGTCATTACATCACTAATCTGCATTAATCTTAACAAATCATCACTTAGGCCAAATTTTGATAAACTTGAAATACATTTGAAATGAGTCTTAATATTATTTAATGTTGGATGAATTTTATTTCTCAAAGTAAACTCTTTAGAAAACTTATCTAATGCAGCAAATTCAATACCAGAAACATTATAATCAGTTAGTAAACTTAGCTCTTCAAATTTCAAATTTTTATTCATTTTTATTTTCAATGATCCAAAATGATTACAATATGAACCATCTTCAAAAACACATTTAAATGAACAATGATCAGTTTGAACTATTATGGATAGATCCGGCAAGATCATAGTATTTAGAAACTTTTGCGTAAACTCAAACATTTGAACATTTTCTAAGTACTTAACATACAAAGTTGGAATTAGATTATAAGAGAATGTAAAATTTTTACATTCAGTTGAAATTTTTAACACCAAATTGAAATTTGCATCTGCAATAAAAAAATCATTTACTATTTGTTTCAAATATGGTAAACTAGGCTTTTCATGTCTACAAGTAAGCAGGTCTGTAAATCTTAGAAGCCTTACAATTGCAATATTTGATAAATTTCTTTTGACTTCTTCACTAATAAATTGTGGCGTTGGCGCTTGTTGTAAGGGTATCGATTGAGTGTTTCTTGTAGGTACCCTCTGCTGTTGTTGTTGCTGCCACTGCTGCTGCTGTTGTTTTGGAATAGTAAAGTTTTGCTGTACAGGAGTTGGGTTGAAGGAATCTTGAAATGGTGTTGTAACCTGTGAAGACTGCGAAGAAACCAACTGGAGTTTCGACCTTTGTAAAGGATTTGAAGAAGGTGCAGATACTGGCATAGACACAGACACAGGAATAGAAACAGGTATCTGAGTAGACCCTGGTGCAGGAGCTGGTTTTCTTTGGATCATCACTGGTTGTTGAATATGACTTGAAACATGCTTTACATCATCTAATGAATTCATTAATGAATTTGGAGATGTATTAACCAGATGATTTGGTACCGGAGAGTTTGAAGTTGATGTATGCCTATTAACATTATTTAAACTTTCTCTTTTTTTTGTATTGATATTATTTTGAATATTACCATAAGTTGCTTGAATTTGTTTTAGCTGAGACATCTGTATTTGAGCTGCACTTTCTGTTAACATCTTATTAGCGGTATCATATTGTGGTACTGTCCACTGATTTTGTGCT
Source organism: Pichia scutulata (assembly GCA_030560845.1). NCBI lineage: Eukaryota > Fungi > Ascomycota > Pichiomycetes > Pichiales > Pichiaceae > Pichia > Pichia scutulata. The sequence goes on from JAKTWB010000019.1 coordinate 34,002, forward strand.
GGAATCGTAATGTTTTGCGTTCGGTTCATGGTGTTTGAGAGTTCATTAGAAATTATTTGATGTTGTTGTTGCTGTTGCTGCTGTTGCTGCTGTTGCTGCTGTTGCTGCTGTTGCTTTTGATACACTAAAGAAGGATATGTAGAGATATCTGAATTTTGCTGGACATCATGTGGATTATGTTGAATATATTGTTGTTGAGGTGATGGTGCAATAAAATCTTGCGATTGTATATTGGTGGGAAACCCTGTTGTGCTGTTCATGATAATCTGTTGACTTCCAGGATAATGACCCACTAAAATGTCCGAGAAGTTGTCTGCTTCCATTAAAGAGTAGGACGTGTACTTCAAAGCGGGATTGTACTAAATTGGGAGCATTGTTACACAATTTTAAATCTCAAAAGATGTTGAATCATAGTTGCTCGGTTTTTTTAGTTTTTTTCTATACGCATATTGATAACTTTGAAAGGCATTACTACGAAGTTTGGATAGCTCCTATATCAACAGCTGCAGGGATATGCGGGTGTAATTTATACAAGCAATACACCCAACTTTTTGTTAAGCAGAACCAACACTATTGCGCCTTCTGAAGTATATGGTTGTTTCCAAAATTCTTTCAATTAAACAATTCCTAATAATCTTTTTAGATAAAGCTATGATTCGGATCATTTATATGCCACCACAAGAAGACCTTGACAAATCGTTAGTGCAGCAGTATCATCATCTGCCCATTCATTCCAAACAAAATCATATTTGTTTGTAGATTCTCGTTTCTTGTACATTTCCGCAAAATGTTTCCTCTGAGGTCCATCACTTATACACCAGGGAACAACAGATAACGAAACATCTGGTGATATATCGGAGGATAGAGAAACAAAAGCATCTCTCCAAAGTTTTTTCAACCCCAATCCGAATGAAAATTTTGTATATTTAGCTGTCAAATCTTTGAAGCAATCTTCTAGTGGAGCTTGATGCTTCAATGGAAATACCAATAAAGACCGCATTTCAGCTTCAAAAAGAAATATCAATCCCTTAGTCTTCTTGACTACTCGATTCATTTCTTTTATGGCGTCGATAGGGTTTTCTAAATGGAGTAAAACTTGATGTGCAAATACAACATCAAAACTATTATCATCAAATGGTAAGGTGTACACGGAACCCTGGACAAAACGAAGTGTGTTATTTCTGTTATTTGTTGTTTGATATTTAGCATTACATGAACCAATTAGATCATGTGGAGTATCTATACCGATGACTGAATTGCTTTTTCCATAATTGGCAAACACATCGTTAGTGATTGATCCCGGCCCACATCCTACATCAAGAATTTTCAATGTTTCACTTCCTTTTAAATAGTCTCCCATAACAGGTAAACATATAGAAACAGTTCTCCAATCATGAGTAGCTGCTACATTGGGTTGATATGAGGTATAATAGTCGTTATTGTCTTTCATTTTAATTCAGTACTAGAAGAAGAAGAAAAAGATCTACAAAGTAGATACTGAACAGCGAAATCTAGAACTAAGAATTATCAATTAGGGTAATTATGTCATTAACAGTAGAATTATTTTTTCAATAAAGCTCATGCACTTTTAAACTTGGAAAATCGATTGTAAAAATTCATGTTACAGTTTATTAAGGTTTATAAATCCGTTAGAAATCACTACATTTACTTAAGAGCTGCAAGTTCTTTCTTCTTCTTTGCAAGTTGTTTACGCTTCTTTTCCAACTCTGCTTTTCTTGTGTCTTGCTTGTTTAATCCATATTGCATTTTCTTGTATAATTTACGTTGTTTATTACTCATCATAATTAATTTCAAGTCCTTCTCGTCTTCTACTGGTTCTTCAAGTTTTCTCTTCTTGTTAGATTTATCAGTCTTTACTGCTGAATATTTAACACCAGATGCTTCCATTTCTAATTCTTTTTGTTCTCTTAATTCATCATCAATGTCTTCGTCTTCGTCATCTTTATCAGCTTCAGCATCTTCTTCAACATCCTCATCATCATCATCATCATCACCATCTTCAATTGGAGCTTCTGGATCGTAACTACCAGCATCACCCCATGGGGAAAGGTGCGGTGGTAATGTTTCACCAGGTGCATAGTCTGAAACATTTAATAATTCACTTTTATTTAAGCAATCAAAAATCCATTGTGGCTGAATATAAGTTCTGCCTTGAACTTTATTTAAAATTTTTGGTCTATCACTAATTTGATGTGTAATCGAGGACAAATCAACATCATTGGAATTTTCTAATTCATCAATTGCAGCTTCACTAACTATTTTACCACCGGCTGATAAAATAACAAATTCTAAAACATCAACAGGAACTTCTCTACCAATATAAAAGACAAACTTACTAAAAAGTTCTGATACTTTATTTGCATATTTTGATGGCTGTGATAAAATGTCACCTGAATTTTTATTATTATCCTTAAATTCATCTAGTTCAATTGTTTCAACCACAGCTTCAGGTTCAGTATTTTCATCATCTTCAATTTCCGTGACTTCTTTTTTATCAGCTTCAATTGCTTTCAATATCTCATCATTTGAAATTTTAGTTTCTTTAGCTTCTGCATTAGACTCAACAATATCAGCTGGTAAAGCTAATGAATTTTGTTCATTAGTTTCTAAAATATAAACAGATAATCCACCAATACCTTTCAATTTGTTTTCATTAATTTTTGGAGGATACGTTAATTCTGACTCGTTATACAATTTAAAGAGAACAAAATGTAGTAATGTTGAATAAAATTCTAAAAAGGTATGCATAATTTTAAAATCAATATCAGACGGAATATTTTGTGCATATTTGAATGGAACAAGCCATCTAACTTCTTGACCTTTAACATTTGCTGAATAATAAACACCTTTGATAGAAACAAAAATTTTTTTTAATGCCCTTTCCCTAGCAACGTAAGCTAACCATTGATTTGTCAATTTATTTGCCTGTTTTGTAATTCTTGCACTAACTGAATTTGTTGCTGGCATATTTGCAAATAAGAACATCATGTTTAATGCATCATCAATATCTCTTAATGCATCTAAAAAGGATGGATACCTTTCTTTGATAACTCTATCTAATTTATATTTTGGTCTATTTTCTTCTAACCTTTTAGCATCTCCAATTTCACCTTTACCTAAAGCTTTAGTTAATTTTTTGGAAAAGGTTTTATGTTCTCTAAACTTTTGCAAGATTGGTTCATGCATAAGATATTGAATATCCTTTGTGTAATAAAATGTAACAGGGGCAGTTGATCCTTTGTTTGCTTTCTTCTTATTTCTTGGTTCTCTTGGATAAATACCTTTAAAAATACATAATCTTCGGAAATCAGCTAAAGAAATTTGTAGCTTCCTGATTGCTTTGGTTCTTGTTATAAAATTTTTGGCATTACCTCTTTCTCCCTTCTTTTTGATTGGACCCATTTTTGATAATAAAAGTTTTGTTTCTCTAGTTTGAAAGAGTTTGGAAAGAAACAATAACTTCAAGTGAAAAATTTTTAGGAGAAAAAAATATTTCTAAAACAAAGAAAGTTTGCACAGCCGGAAAATTAAGTTAAGTCGATAGACCAAATCATGAATCTGAGAATATTCGATATTTGATGAATATACACTTGAACTACAGTGTTTAGCAGATTAGTTCATCCACAATGCCCAGCTCACCACGATTGATACAACACCTATCGTTTGCATCCAGATATTACTCTACCGCACAACGTTTTATAATAGGCAAGAAAATAGAAACGAAAAATGATTTAGATTTATTTTTCAATAATCCAACATGGTCAACGTCAAGTCTATTGACGAAGGAAAAAATACCCGTAGAGATTTCTGATGAAGCATTAGACAAATTAACTGAATTATCTGGATTAACTAAATTGATAAAAATAGATGAAAGGTCCAAGATTATAAAGTCATTAAATGATCAACTAAATTTTATTACAAAATTAAGAAATACTGAAATCAAAGGAACATTTGAGTTAACAAGGTTAGTAGATGATAAAAGTGTAGAACCGCTAGATTATGATACACTATTGAAAATTATTGCAGAAACCGAACCCGAATTATCGAAGGGAGAATTAGACAAATGCTGGAATCCATTATCTTTAGCTAAAGAGCATCAAAAGAAGTACTATTTAGTCAAAGAGGGTTTAATTAAAAATAATAAATAAGTAGAGGAAATTGACTTTCTAACTTCCTTTTTTAAATTTATTAATTTATATCTACCGTATCAAATATTTTGTAGTTTTATAAATTCATGTACATAATACAGTGTTATTAATACTCTTCATCTTCTTCTAACTCTAACTTTCTCTTACCAGAGTTACCTTCTCTTAAGTCAGCCAATTCTCTAGTTCTCGTTTGAGTTTTTGTTTTCTTTGTCATTTTTTCAATTTCAGCTTCTACATCATCACTTTCCTTTTCAGCGTAATCTAAAACCAATCTACGACCAAGTAAATGAACACCTTGTAATTGATCCATTGCTGTATTTGCCTCCTTTGCAGTTGAAAATTCAACAAATGCAAAACCTCTAGCAGATTTATCAAATTTCTTTGGAACCCTAACCGATTTCAATGAACCAAAAGAATTGAATAATTCAAAAACGTCTTTACGAGTTGCTTCAAAGGGTAAATTCTTGACAATAATTTTTCCACTTTTATTATTCTTCTTAACTTTAGATTCTGATTTACTACCAACTCTATTAGATATTTTTAACTGCAATTTATGTCCATCTAATGTAAATCCATTTAAAGATTTCAAAGCAGCATTTGCTTGTTCTTTTGTTTTGAATTCAGCAAACCCAAAACCCATACTTAATGTTTTACCTGCATTTTTTAGATCTGGTTTTGTCTTAATGACAGATAACAAAAATCCTGGATATGGTTTGAAAATGTTTGATAACGCATCCGTTGTTGTTTTGAAACTTAAGTTTTTGATGAAAATTGAAATTGTTGGTAAATTTTCATCATCATCATCATCATCGTCATCATCATTGCCGGCGTCTTCCTTTTCCATACCACTATTTTCAGCCTTCTCCATAATTTCATCTGTAGTTGATTTAACCTCTTTTCCTTCTTTTCCTTTGTCTTGAATGGTATCAGCGTCATCTGCTGGTTTGGTGAATAAATTCTTTGGGCCTTTTTCAAGATATAAAATCGCTTTCCCTAGTCTTCTAAATGCTAATTTACTGAATGCATTTCTGGCAGCTGGTAAATCTCTAAATTCTATAATTGCAATTGTCCCAGCAGGTGGCATTAAAATTCTGTCTAATACACCATAAGTTGCAAACAATTCTCCAATTTCTTCCTTTGTTGTACCATATTGAAAATTCTTAACTAGTATAACCTTATCATCCCTTTCCTTTTCTGAAAATTGTGTTAGATCAACACCTTTAGATTCGAAATATTTACGAACATCACCAATAACATGTGCTTCGGCCAATGCTTGTTTAACACCCGAGCTTGAATTTGTTGGATCAATTAACTCATTCTTTGTAATACCTAGTTGTGACGCAACACTTTCTAAAACTGCATCAGAATTCATGTATAATGAATTCCAACTAAATTCTTGTTTTGAAGCTTCAAACTTCTTCTTTAATAATCTTTGTTTCTTCAATGGCATATTTTTAATCTCAAATTCATCCAATTTATGCTCTTTCTTAATCTGACCTGGTAAAATATGTAATAATCTACCTTGGAAAATTTGTTTATCCAATGCAATATATGCTTTAATAGCATCCTTTGGATTTTCAAACTGAATATATGCAAAACCTTTAGATTTACCAGTTCGTGAATCAACTGCGACGTGAACTTCTGATAATGGTCCGTACGTTTCAAATAATTTCGTAAAATCACTTTCTGTGGAGGAATAAAGAATGTTACGTAAAAATAATCTCCCTGTTACTAGAATTTTATCAATATTCTTTTCTTCTAGTGAAAGTTCCTTTTCTTCTACATCAATTTCTTCAGGCTCTTCTAGTGGCGTTTTTTCATTATCTTGATCTGATTTCTCAATTTTGGCGTTTTCTGATTGTCTAACTGGCTCAACCACATCACCATCAACCATCCTCTTTCTCTTACTTTTGAACCAATCAAAATCATCAACACTTACATTTTTCTTTTCTTCAACATTATCGTCATCTTCTTTCTCACTTTCTTTATTTTCTTCATGATTTTTATGATCAGAAAGTGATATCATTTGTTCTTCGGCACCTTCTGATTTCGAAAGTGGGATCATTTCTTCATCATCATCATCATTATTAGCATTGTTCTTAATTGCAAAATCATCATATTCATCGTCACTATCGTCACCCGTATAGGTAGCAGCTTCAGGTTTCTTCAAAATATTAGAATTTTCCGTTGGTTTTATACCTAAAGCTTCTTCTAATTTATCATTTGTTGGAGCACCACCAGCATGAACAACTTCATCATTCGCCCAAGATCTTGACTGATTTGCGGATTTCATTGATTCAACGTATTCTCTTAAATTTGGATTATTTTCAATTTTATCTGATAATTTATTAACAGTTTTTGGCTTTTTATTCTTTCTCCTAATTGCAGCTTCTTCCATTTTTTGTAATCTTTCCTCGGTTCTAGCTAATAACTCATCTCTTTGTTTCTTCTTTTCTTTCCACGACACTGGGACATTTGGATCATTGAAAGATTTTGCTAACTCCACTGAAATTTTAGACGTGTCTAAAAATGAACCATTAAAGAATTTGACGGCATTTTCAGCATCTGCACTATCTTTAAAACCAATAAATGCAAATCTTCTTGATTCACCACTATTCTTAGTTTTTAGTTTAACATCTGTGACATTGCCCCTTGCTGCAAAGTGATCTCTTAATTTAGCTTCTGTATAGTAACTTGGTAATCCTTTCACAATGACACGAGACATTTTTGATTAAATAAATTGTGGTGTAATTATATGATGGAGATTTGGCATATCATCATGAAAAGAATATAAAGAGAATATTTTTTTTGAAAAAATATTTTTAAGATTTTACAACAATCAAAAATCAAAAATGAAAAAATAAAAATGACAAAATAAAAATTATGAAATTAAAATTGAAAATTATGAAAAATGAAAAATTTAAATTAACTACAACTATGTAACAAATTGATCGGTCTTCTCTACCTATTTGAAATGATAAACCATGTGATAAAGTTTATGGTGATTTATTAAGTTTGAAATCAAGAGGTTCATGTTCAAAGTTAGTTATCTTTGAACCATCAAAAGCAGCGGCCTGTGAAAAGAAGCCTGAAACTATGAGTTTTGAACAAGCAGGTTCATTAGCGTGTGTTTCAAACACTGTGTTCAAAGGTGTACAAAAATATAGCGGTGATTTTAAGACTAAAAATGTTTCAGTTTTAGGTTGAGGTTTTCTTTTCAGTTCAATTTGCAAAATGTTTCTATAAAGCTGCAAATGTTGTTGCTACATGTTTACCCAATTCAAAAGATAAAGCATTTAATGCAGGTGCATATTTTACAATTGACTATTCAAAAGAGCAAAGGGTAAAGTTCGTCTCAAGTTTTAAAAAGGCAAATTGGAAAACCCATATTTTGCTAAAGAAGGAAATTGATTTTGACCAATTTTACAAATTGCCCTTTTTCCATCACCATTGGCCTTCATCGCATTTGCTTTTTTGAAACCTTTGGTTACCGTTTTATTTCATTCATTATGCGTTTCATTTATTTGGTGTTTTGTGTAATTTAATCAGAATTTGAAAGAAATATTCACATTATGGCACTACGTAGTGAAATTTTAAATCATTTAGGTAAAGATGAGGTTAAAATGGTTTTAGATTCCCCCAACTTAATCAATATTTTGAAACTATCGAGAGCAATAAGTTTTATTTTACTTATAGTTTTATTTTGGCTAACTATAAAATTTGTCTCTTATGCAATGTTATTTCTAAAAATAACAATGCCTTCAACTAAAAATAGTTTTGAGATACAATGTGCATCAGGCTTTTGGACTTTATGTATTTATATTTTAGAGTTAAATGGGGTTAAACTTAATATAATTGGCGATAAAATTGAGAATGAAAATGCCTTAATCATAAGTAATCATAAATCAACTGTTGATCATGTTATTTTTCCGTTGTTAACACGAAGAACATTATCAGATCTAGAATTAGAATTTGTGGATGAAACTGGCTCTGATGGTGAACTATTAGATCCAATAATAGATAAAAAGAGGTTGAAGAAACAAAAAGAAAGAGAAAGGAAAGAAAAAGAAATAAAAAGAGAAGTAAAAATGGGAAGCAAAATCAAATTTAAAATATTAAAAAATGAAGAAAAGATATTTGCACAAAATCTATCAACAATGTTGATACCAAAGGTTAAGTTTTTTACATGGTTTGAAATCTGGAGTTTTCCAACTATTGATTATTTTAAACATATATCACAAGCAGATGAGAACTGGGAATTAGACGGTAAAACTTTAGTTTCTTTATTTCACAATTATTTGGATTCTCCTGTGAGTAATACACAGTGGTTAACAGTTTTTCCTGAAGTTAATATTTTCAGTGAAAAAGATTCAAAAATGCAAAATATCTCGGGAGAGAAACATTATTTACCGGTATTTGAAAATGTATTGTATCCAAGGTTTGGAGCATTTGCAAATGCAATTGGTGGATTATATAAAACAAATTACACTAGACTATATGATATCACATTAATTTATTACAACAGAAACAAAATAACCAAAGAAATCATTGATTTTAAAGCACCATCATTATTGAATATTTTAGGTATTAGAGATGGTAACATTGAAACCATTATCCTAGTTCATATTGCAGGTAAATTTTTAAGTAGAGTGCCATTAAAGAGAAATAAATTGGAGAAATATTTAGAAAATAGATGGATTAAAAAGGATAAGTTAATTGAAAAATTAGAGAAAAGAATATTAAGAGAGAATGAAAAATTATTAACAAATTTACCAAATTGTGGCATAACTACGCTTTAAAAATCAAAACCTCAAAAGTAACCATGAAATTCCGCAATTTGTTTACTATTTTTTATAGATTCCTAAAAAGAGTCAATTTGCATCCTATAAAATGGCTAAACGAGTATGTTTATCGTGATACACAACTGTATAAAATCTTTATTTATAAAATTTTTATTTTAAGTTTAAATTAATTATATATGAATCGAAACTAATTCTTTTTCTAATTCTTTCAATCTTGCATCAACTTCTTCAACAGGTTCAGCTTCTTCGATTTCATCATCATCATCATCATCTTCTTCTTCATCAGAATCTGGTTCTTCTAAATCATCTAGTTCGTCCAACTCACCTAAACCTCTTTCCTCGAAAATTTCATTTATTTTTTGAACAAATTCAGAATCCTCTTCAAATCTATTACCATTTAATTCAAGGCCTGATAATTCTTGTAAATTTGAAACAAACTTAGATAATAACTCTAAAGAATCAGTTTCCAATTCGTTATATTGTAATCTTAAAAACTGTAATTTTGAAACGTTTGAAATTTCAGCTAATTTGTCTAAAAACAATTTACAACCTTTTGCCTTTAATAAACAATCATTAACATTTAATTCAATCAGATTTGGCCAACTTTTAATATTTTCACTTAATGCATAAGAACCAGGTAAAGTGAAAGTATTATCTTGTAAATCCAAAATCCTTAAATCATTCAATTCAGATAAACCAAAAGTGATTAATTTCGAAATACCGCTTGGTCTAATACCATTTTGATATAGTTTAATTTCTTGTAAATTTTTATTTGCTTTAAAACCAAGTGATAAAGCTTCACAAGAACCGTTTTCTAATCTATTTCTACCACACCAAAATGCCTTTAATTGATTTGAGTTTGGTGTAGATTCTCTTAGTTTGGCACTCTTATATAAAGATTTACCAACTCTTGCCCCTGAAAATGGCCCTAAACCATTATTTGACATAATGAAATATTCTATAGATGTTGTTTTTGAAATGAAACTTTCTAAAACGTCAATTGCATCTTGACCAAACGCATTATCTGATAAATTAAGTACTTTTAAATTTGGTAATTGAAGTAAGATTGGGAAAAATTCATTTAATGATTTTGGAATTTCAAATCTATCCCTTGATGTGTAAATATCTTGTAAATTAACATCTTGTAAAGTGTTTTTAAATTTTAGAAATGCTGATGCTAATAATTTTGAACATTCAGGTGAAATTGTATTACCTGAAATATCAACTTTTGCTACATTTGATAGTTTATTCAATTGTTCAATGTAAGGTTTAATATCCTCTTCTGTATCAAATTTGATACCTTTATTTTTAATAGAAAAAACATGTTCTACTTGGATACCCAGATCACGATCATGAATGGTGGTCATTGCGTGTGTGCTATTTTAATTTCAACATAAAAAAGGAGGTGTTTTGAATCTATGTGTTCAAACTCAAAAAAAAAAAGAATCTACATGTAGAAATTTCAGAAATTTCAAAAAATCCCAAAACGTGCAACACTTGGGACTCGAACAGACGACATTGCAAGAAGAGAGGCTCAGAAGTAAGAAGCACCTGGTGATGGCTGTGAAGAGCATTTCACTGTTCACGATAAGCTTTGGATGGTGATCATGGGAAAACGCCAGACAATGATTAATACTAAACTGATTTGCCTCTTCTGTTTTGAAAGCAGTTAATTAGTTATAAAGACCAATACGCAATGCAACAATTATACGATGCTAATGGAAATCCTGTTGATATGTCTATGTTTCAACAACAGAACATCCCCGTAATTCAACACACAGCTCAACCACCTGCTTATTCTGCCTATAGGACTCCACCTTTGGGTCCTGAAAAAACTACTGTTCAGGCCCAACAACCTCAACAACAACCTCAACAACAATACCAGAAACAATATGCAGAACAACTATATTATGCACAACCACAAGCTCAAACTCAATATGTTCAACAAATGCCAGTGCAACAAATGCCAGTGCAACAAATGCCAGTGCAACAAGTGCCAGTGCAACAAGTTCAATACATTCCAGTTCAACAAGTGCCAGTGCAACAACAGCAACGATCAAATGGATCAAATGTTGGTAATACAATGCTGGGTGTAATGGGTGGTGTAATGATGGCAAATGCCGCCTCGTCACTGATGCGTCCACGTCACCAAACAGTTGTTGTTAGAGGAGCACCTACACCACCCCATCCCATTGGTAGAGGTGGAGGATATGGTTATTCAGGTCCAGGAAAGACAATAAATATTAACACGGGTGGCTCGAGAATGGGTGGCTCGAGAATGGGTGGTGGACTAGGCGGTGGACTAGGCGGTGGACTAGGTGGTGGACTAGGCGGTGGACTAGGCGGTGGAAGAAGAAGTGGATTGGGTGGTGGACGTCGTCGTCGTTAAGTATAGTTTGGCTGTTTATTTAAACTATATGTAAATAATGCACCTGTTTGATTAATAATTTTTGCTAATGATTTTCTTTAACTGTTAAACAATTTTATTACGAATCATTATCATTAAAGATTATAAATAGTTTATAAAAAGAGAAGGTATAATGCAAATGTGCAATTTAATTTTATAATACAAATTAATTATTTCTTTTTGAATAAAGGAGCACCAATATCTTTACCTCTAAGTTTGACACCTAAAACTCTTTCCATCTTAGCTAAAATTTGTTGGTTTGGAGTACCTCTACCTGCTTCATAATCATTAATAATGGTTGGCTTTTCATTGATTTTGGTTGCTAAATCTTTTTGAGATAAACCCTTATCTTGTCTACCCTGTTGGATTGCCTTACCAACAGAAGCTTCGATTTTTTTTGGAACAATGATTTCATCAGATCTATCGATCCTAGTTAATCTTTGACCTTCAGGATCCGCTCTAGAATTACCTATACCATATTTTTTATCAACTGAAGTAATTGCACCTGATCTTCTTGCAGCATTAATTGCACCAGCGGATTTAATGACATTTTCTCTTGGACCAGAAGTACCAACCTTGGCCTTTCTACCGACAATAGTAACTTTATCCCAATCTGACATTTTTGTGTGTGTGTGTGTATGTATTTGTTTGTTTGGTAAAAGAGAAATAGAGTGGCAAATATCAAATTCGGTGATTGAAAGTCTGAAATTCAGTTCATCTCTGAGTTCGACGTTGTCGTGTCAAGGAAGTTTCCAGAAAGCTTACGTCATCCGCGTCGATCGACACAATTAATAACCGTATGCGTCGATCGACGCAACACACTGCTCTTTTTTTTCTAGAACGTACAGAATTGACCGAAAAAAGAAGATTCGCGAAGAAAATAGAAATCGCCCCACCGCCTGTTGCAAAAGCTGGAAACTCTCACAGAAATTCCAAAAAATAGAAAATCTCCCCACCAGAGACAAAACAAGACCATCTGATAGAAATCGCACCATTTGAGCCGCATTTACCCCAAGTGGTGTTACTTGTCAGACATTCTCTATGTTGAACCATTCCAACCACTCTCGTATATAAAGCAGACATGTTCTAACATAAACAAATATTCTTTCCTTCAGTCTTTTATTTTTTATTCATCAAACAATCAAATACAAACAATCAAACAATAAACACATATAAACAACAATGGCTATCTCTACCCCAGTTAAATTCGTCTCAGGTGTTCTTTTAGTTGCAATCCCATTATTTGCAACAACCACCTTCTGTAGACCATCCTTTGCAAATGCGATCCACAACCATTTATTACAAGAAGAAATGGAAGCGAAGAGACAACATGTATACAAAACTGATTATTATGAAAAGAATAACCAACATGATGAAATGTTAGCTGCTTATGCAACCAAAGGTAGAGGTAAGGCAAGAGATTTTACTCCAGCTGCTGGTCTTTAATTATTACTATCTTTACTAATAATCAATTAATAATGACATACAATATATTCTCTCCCTGATTTCATTTCTATTTTCTATACCTTTTCTTTTATATTTTTAATTAATGAACAAATAACGAAATTATTTTAAACTCCTCTGCTCTTTAGCAATTTATTATCGCTTGTAGCCGTTTATTATTAAACTCTGAATATACATCCTTTGATGCGCTTGTGTCATGATAAACATACTTGCTTAGGCGTTTTATAGATTTTGATTTTCAAAGCGGTAGTTATGCTACAGTACTACAATATAAAAATATTAAAATTGAAAACATCAGTAATAACAATAGCAATAAGAATAATAATAATACCAACAATAATAATAATAATACCAACAACAATAATAATAATAATAATAATAATAATAATAATAATAATAATTACTTAATAAGTAAAAACATACGTAATAAAAAAATTAATGCTAAAAGTAAACAAAAATAGAAAAAAATCAACCTAGTAAATTAGGTCCTGAATAAACACTGCTACCATACATACCTTGTTGTTGTCCAGGTTGCATCTGTCCTTGGATTGGATATTGTCCTTGTACCTGCTGTTGATAATAATTTGGAACAGTACCAGGTTGTTGATTCACAAAATTCAATCCAGTTTGGTTCGGAAACTGTTGAACAGATTGTTGTTGAACAGGTTGATTTTGTTGTGCTTGTTGAACATAGCCAGTTGCTTGTTGTGTAAACGGATTAGCTGCAATCTGTTGATTAATTATACCTTGTTGTAATTGTGATCCAGCTTGAAAATTTAATTGCTGTTGATATAAATCATTCTTGGTTTCTGGGAATACTGGTATGGTTGCTAAATTTTCTAATCCACCAGCTGTTGGCTGTGGTTTAACTTCGTTAATAACTGACATATTTGCAGTACTTCCAATAGTTGGCGTTATATTAGTTTCTAATCTAAATGGATTGGTTCCGGTCAATACTGGTTTAATTGTACTATTGTATGAAGTTGCTTGACTTTTTAATTTGTTTTGCAATTCTTGTTCATTTTGTGTTGTAAATGCAGTTGTTGTTGATGAGTTACTAAATCTACTATTTGCAAATGGATTTTTATTATTTGACATCGTCGAATTTGTACGTGTTGGGCTATTTAATGATGATGGACTTGAAATTAAATTGTTTGTATTACCAAATCCTGTACCTGTAAAATTATTTGATAATACACGAGGTTGTTGTAACGGCGTTTTGATAAATGTATTAGAATTTGTTTGAACTGGGGTTTGTAAATTCATTGGTACAGTTGCCGAAAAATTTAACTGTTGTTGATTTGCTTGTGGTAATGGTATTTGCGATGGTTGAACACTAAATGTGTTCATATTACTAAATGGATTGAAGCCAGTCGCTTGCTGAACAATCCCATTTGCTGCATTCACTGTTGCTTGTGCTTGCAATTGGCTTTGAGCTTGTAATTGAGCTTGGGCTTGCAATTGAGCCTGGGCCTGGGCCTGGGCCTGAGCCTGAGCTTGCAATTGTGCCTGAGCCTGAGCTTGAGCTTGCAACTGCGCTTGTGCCTGTAACTGCTGTTGTTGTTCAAGCAATTGCTGTTGAGCTTGTTGCTGTTGTTTTAACATCTGCTGCTGCTTTTCAAACTGTTGTGATAATGAATCTTCGGTTTGTGTTTGCTGTTGTTGTTGTCCTACTGGTTTTTGCGGTTGTTGTTGTTTTGACTCAACAGTTCTATTTTCATTAGTATCATTCTTAGCATCATCATTTCTTGTAAACTCCTTTTCAGCTAAATATTGTCTTCTATTAAGTTCAAAGTCAGGATCATCTAAATATTCTTTCAATGAGCCTGTTAAACTTGTTTGAGCATGCTTAATTGTAGGTACACGTAATTTAGTTAAACTTTCTAAATGTTTTGCAACCCTTAAAAATTCAATTACACTTTTAGTTTGTTTTGTGAAACGCTCATAAATTTCAAAAGCTCTCTCTGCATCATTTTTACTTAAATCAAAAAAGTGTTCAAGTAAATTCAAAACACCTTCATTAAGGCATTGATATAATGAAATTAAATCAGTTGTAAACATTCTAAAACTTAAAATGACTAAATCATTGTGAACCTCAGCCTCTCTAAATCTACATCTTAATAAAGCATCAATTTGCCTTTGGACAGATTCAGTTTCACGTAATAAACCTTTCTCAATTGATAATTCTCTCAAAATTGATGATTTGTCATTTGAATTCCAACTACCATAAGGTTTTTTAGTATCTTTAATAAAATCATGACCTGTTTTACCATATTCTTTACTTCTAACTGCTAAATATTGAGCATATGAATGAGCTTGATTTAGATCACCACCATTTGAAATAAATTTACCACCTTTACCAATTCTAATATCTAAGATTGATAAATGATTTGACAAATATTTTATACAAACATTTTCATCACCTTCTCTTATCATAATATGGATAACGATCAAAGACTTGTAAACAATTGTCCATGCAGAATCTTGTAATCTTTTACTTAAAGCTCTCATAATAGTTCTAAAATCATCACTTCTTTCGCCTTCAGATGTTGCCATAAGAATTGGTTCAACATATTTAGGTTTTGGAGGTGCTAACTTGATTTTAGTTGCACCCTCAACCAGCTTATCAAAAGTGGTCATGATTACAGTATCGATGAATCTTGGTCAATTGGTCCAAACAAGGGCAGTTTGAAATGGTGTTGTTGCAGATCAAGAATAAACGTGATTAAACAAAATCAAAACTCAAGCTGAAAACGCTCTTCACTCAGTTTTCAGCCAACCGCTTGATTTAACATTTGCAGTTTCAAATTTTTAAATTTCAATTTCCAGTTTCGGATTTCACTCTCAGAGAGGAAATGTGCCAAATTTGCAGGGTACTTACATAAAAATAGACACATTCGCCGTAACTCTTGGGATTAACATGGCAAATCACCAGTATGCCCGTTGAGTGAAAGTTTCAACATCAGAGGTGGATTCAACAACCGGTGTTTGTTCAGGTTGTGCCATTTGTGACAATTTCCGTGATGCTTCCATCATCATTGCAACTGTTTTTTGGTGGATTTCAGTATGTACTTTACCTTGTTGTGTTCTTTTACTTATACATGATCCCATTTCATCAATGTTCGTACTATAATTTGATTGGAATTTGTTGTTTTGTATATTGTAAGTAGCATCGTTTTCTTGTGATGAAATTGGACTACTGTACCCATTATTATATTCGTCCTCACCCGCATATTCATCTCTTGTCCTTTTTCTGTTGTCTCTCGTATAATTCATAATTCCCATTCACTGTATGTACTGTTCTTTTCAATCAATTTTATGAACAAAAAACAACGTTTAAAACATGGTTTTTGACAAAGCACGCGTACCGAAAGACGTGAAATTCATCGAGTTAATGGGACAAAAATGAGTTCCCCATTGAGTGCGAGAAATCACTGGAAGGACAATAATTCGGAGTTTCTGCTTTTAATAGAATGGCTGAGTTTGTGTTTTGGTTTATACAGTTTTAACTTCACAAAACCAACTAGTCTATTATAATACCACAATGACAAGAAATCAAACGCCTCCACAGCATCAACATTTATATAATCCACACCGTTCTATATTTTATATTATAATTTTAACTCTTATTCTTGGAGCAATACAACTTGCATGGTCAACAGAATTTTCGGAAGCAACTCCATATCTTTTATCACTTGGCATATCAAAAAGAGTCTTATCACTTGTTTGGCTGGCAGGTCCACTTTCAGGTACAATTGGACAACCAATTGTTGGAATGCTAAGTGATAGATGCACTTTAAAATATGGTAAAAGAAGAGTGTTTGTTTTAATTGGATGTACTTTAACATCTTTATCATTGATTTTATTATCACATTCAAATGAGATTATGACCTTTATTTTAAACTTATTTGGTTCCTCTGATGAATCAATTAAGTTAGGTACAATAGTTTTTGCATGTGTTGGAGTTTATATTTTAGATTTTTCGATTGCAATTATTCAAGCTTCAAGTCGTGCATTGATTGTTGATGTTGTACCAACAAATCAACAAAATCTTGCAAATGCATGGGCAGCAAGAATGATTGGTATCTTCAATTTAATTGGATTTTGGATTGGTACATTAAATTTGAAAAAACTGTTTCCGATTTTTGGAGATAACCAGTTCAAGATTTTAAGTTCATTAATTGTAATTTTAATGTCTTCAATCACATGTTTCTGTTTATTTTATATTAAGGAAAGAAATCCACAAACTGATTTGACATTGATTACACAACGGAGATTGCAAGATGATAAATTAAAAGAAATGGGGATTGATCCAAACTCAAATACTTTATTATTACAATTGAAAAACTTCTTTGAATCTATTCTTTATTCTTTTACTTCAATTCCACCACAAGTTAAGACTGTTTGTTATGCACAATTGTTTGCGTGGATTGGATACTTTCCATTATTATTTTATACGACATTATATGTGGGAGAACTATATCTCTATGAAAAGGGGTATCCGAATCCGTCATTGATTCCTCCACATTTAAAACATGATCTACTTGATAAAAGTACAAGGATTGGTACATATGCATTGTTAGCCAATTCAATAGTAACGCTATTGATTGTTATTGCAGTTCCACCTTTATTAGCAAAGATGAATAAAACAAGTAAATATTATGAAAAGTTTAATTTAAAAAACTTTTGGATAGTTTCACATATTATTTTCATTATTTGTACATTTTTCACATTCTTCATTCAAAATTATAAACAAGCAATTGTGTTGTTTGCATTTACTGGGATACCATGGGGATGTGCGGTTTGGATACCATTTACGTTAATTAGTGAAGAGATTAGTAGAATTAAAGATATTAAAGCAGTTCAAATTTCTTATGAACAGCAAATTAACGATGATACTTCAATTATTGAAGATGATGCGCCAATGATTAACAATCATAATGATATTTATTGTACTACTGTATTACTTAATTACTATAATTCAGTAGAGTATGATTCAGGATTATTACTTTCATTACATAATGTTTTTGTGTCAGCTCCACAAATGATATCTTCACTAATTTCATCCGTATTGTTTACAATATTTCATAATTCGTCATCAGATGATAATTCGTTTGATGATTCATTGGGTTGGGTATTTAGATTTGGTGGATTGATGACATTTGGTGCTTTGTATTTAAGTACTAAAATTAAATCCAATGATGAATTGTATGATGATGATAGATTAAGGGTTGTTTCAGAAGAATTCTGATTTTTCTATTTACTTTTTTTATATTCTATAATATAAGCCGTTTTGAATTTGAAAAAATAAAATTTTTTTTATTAAAATGCATAGACTGGATTTCACACAATTTTAGTACTGAAATTCTGAAATCAAAAATAAAAAAGAAGATAAATAAATTAATAAATTAATAAATTAATAAATAAGTAAATAAAGTGATTCAATAAAAATGAGTGTAAACTTAAGATCAATTAAGTAAAGCAAATAAAAAACCCAACATTGAAATGACG
Source organism: Pichia scutulata (assembly GCA_030560845.1). NCBI lineage: Eukaryota > Fungi > Ascomycota > Pichiomycetes > Pichiales > Pichiaceae > Pichia > Pichia scutulata. Next base: position 52,355 of record JAKTWB010000019.1, read on the forward strand.
TAACCAGTAGGAACTATACCAGCCGCATTATTATTACTGGATGAAGCAAGACTTGAAACAGACGAAAAAGCGGATGAGGAATCAGCTGATTCAGAAACTGAAGCAGTTGCAGTTGCGGTTGCAGTTTCACCAAAACCAGCAAATTGAGAAATTGTAAGAGTTGTCTCGACAGCTTCAGAAAAAGAAGCGGATGCAGATGCAGGTTGACTATAAGCAAAAGCAAAACCATTATGTTCAGCACCAAAAATATCAGTTGAGTCAGGAGAAACGTTACCTGGAATATCATCACCATCAATAAGTCTAATTGATTCATTACCAGGATGTTCTTCAATATACGCAAGTGCAATATGATTGGCTTCTAAATCTGCAACAATATAGAAATATTGTAAAAATGCATTACCTAAGTAAATATATGGATCGTGATCATGCGCCATTGTTGCTTCAAAGTAACAAACGGAATCACCACCAGTAACAAATTCTCTAAAAAATGGAGCAGCAGGAACCGTATATTCAACATCTTGGAAAGAGAATGAAAGATAAGAACTTGAAATGTATTCACAATCACCATAAAACTGTTCTTCAGTATCATCATATTCTAGATTGAAAGCAGCAGCAATTGCACCAATAAACTCTTCAGGTAATGTAACATAAGGAATGGAAGTATCAATAATTGTCGCATAGTAACCCTTACCAAGTTCAGTAACCATGTTATTATAGATTGAGCTCAAATGAGTTAAAGTAAGAGCAACATTTGTAATGACTGGATCTTCATCCTCGCCTTCTTCAGGAAGATAAACTGGCATAATCTCAAATCGAGTAAGATCACCTCTATATTTGGACTCATCAAGAGCACCAAATAAAATTTCAGAGTTTGTTTTGTTCAAGTATAAACTGTAAGATGCTTTTTCAATTTTACCTTGGTTAACCAACTCAAATAAGTAATTTGGATAAATAATACCGTTATACCAATCGGAACCTTCATTGGCTGGATAACCAATACCAAAATGGGCATATGTTTGATTGGTGAAGTTGGTAATTGCAAAGGTAAAATTATCAATTGTGACATCACCAATGGTGAGATTGTCAGAACCATAATGACCATAAAGAATTGTTCCATCTTCGTAACCCCATTGGAAATCAGTTTCGTTTAATTCGAAAGAGGATGAAGCAGATGAATTGAAGTATGGGAAATCACAATCAATCATTGCATCCGGATTAAGTTCAATATTTAATGGATTAGAATTATCGATGCCTTCAGCTGATAAACAATAAGGATTGACATTGGTATTGACCCATAAATCTGAACCAGATGTATCAAGAATACCAAAAAGTTCCTGATCATTTGAGCCTATTCCAAAATCGATGTAGAACAAGTTTTCATATAGTTCCAATTCAGCAGCAAATGATTCATTAGCAGCACCAGAGCCTTCTGCACGTTTGACGATATGCCTGACGTATTTTGGGTTATGGGGAACAGCAGCAGAAGATGCCATGGAAACCAAGGCAACAGCACAAGTAACGAGGGTTTTAAGTTGGAGCATTGTAGATGGATTGTCTGTGATTGGCTAGAAAAGAAAAAGGTTACTACAACTGCCACTGCCAGCAGAAAACGGCTACCCTTTTATACCCAACCCTGGAGCTACCCTTGCACAACCCCCACAGTTGCTACAGGATTCCTCCGCATTTAGTGACCTGCCAAAAAACCAGCAAGGCGGTATCGGTCCTTACTCAAGACCCGTTTGCGTTCTCCGTTTCTGTGTGGACGGCTCTCCACCCAGGGTCCAACGGCTTTTCGTTTTCTTTTTGTTTTTCTCTTTCTGGCCCCCCGATCCGGAATAAGGCGCCCAACTCAGCAGCAATCCGAACAACCGCTTCGTCCGCTAGAAATCGTTTCCTCTTATCGGCGTTGATTTCCCCCCACTCCAACAGCTGCAATTGGCCCCAGCGTTCATCTCCTATAACCTTGACCCCCCGGTTCACTCGTTGCCATTCCTCCGCATCGTAAACATTGACGTCAACCCTCTTCCTGATGTCTTCAAGGGAACAGATCCTGAACCATTCTCGCAGAATCGTTACCGCCCTGGCCCGCAACCGTAAATCGTCGCCATATGCGAAAACAGAAACGTACGCCCGCACTAAATATGCATCGATCTTAATGTGGATGTTATGTTGTGCATTGTAGAAAACCTTTTCTGCCCGGTTGACCACATCCACAAAGCTTATGTTATCCCTTTCCGGATTGGTATTGGCTAGAATTCTCAGTATTTCCGTGTATGTACGAACATCAGGTCTCAATCTTGATTTACCAGTTCTACCCTCTTTCAACGAATCAAACAAGTGCAACGCCAAATCAACCCTTTTACTAACCCTGAAGATCTTCAATAATGAATTAACATGGATAACTGAAATCTCCTCACTATTTCCCAAATGATCCTTTTGAAATGATCTGTAAATTTGTTCAATTTTATTCTGTGAAATATCATTGGAATTTTTCTTCGTTCCTTTGCTAATATAATCGGCATATTCTGATATTATTATATTATAAAATCTCCCTGGTATTTTATATCCTCTTTTCTTCAAATTCATGAAAATATCAAATGAGTCGTTAATTTGTCCATTCTTCAATAAATATCTTATAATTGATCCATACCCAAATAATCCTTGATGACGTGCAATGAAAGCTAATTGTTTTGCACGTAGTAAATCATTCTTGTTCAAAAACTTTTCAATATCATTATTAACAAGTAAAGAATCTTGAATCTGTCTACCCGAAGTGCCTAAAATTCTATATATTAATCGAAGATTTTTTTGCTTGAAAATAACCATCAATTCTTTGGCTGTTAATGGCGTATTCGGTCCAATAGGCTCTTTTTCAGAAAACTCACGCCCTAACAATTTAAATAAGAGTTGATGTGCAGATGCATCTTTAACAGCTGTATTATTAAAGTCTTTCTGTTTCTTCAATTTATTTTGTTCGTATTTTTGAGAATCAAATACAATACCATCCCTTTTAACAGCAACTGCAATTTTAGCTTTAGTCCTAACATTTAAAACTTTAAACGTGCTTCCAAATTGTCGTGTGAAACTCCTTTGCATGATGATGTTTTTGTATTCTCTGGTGATGGATCCATTTTTCTATGTAAGTCATAAAATTCATGCTATGAAAGTGAAAAACAATGTCACAAAGTTTTTCTTTTTATTTTTCGAGGTGTCGCGTCGCTTTTTTAACATGAATCAGACCTGGTTTTCTTTAACAGGCAATACATTGTATGTATTTAAAGATTCTTATCTTTTTCGACAAGCTCGTTATAATCAACGCAATTAAAATAATTCACAATGGAGATTACGTTATTATCTCTTGAGCGGGCTAATCATTGTATAAAAATATCACCGAAAGATCCTGGAACGTTGGATTTTACGGTGGCCATAATAACAGAAATTACTAAAATTCCAAACTCACCATATCTACTAAGTTCATTATCAAACAATATTATTAATTATCTATCAACATACTCCAGTACAGACTCAAAGATACGAAATTTGATAGATTCATATTATTCAATACTAGATGCTTTACTAACAGAATATGGATTGACTTCAATCGATGATTTATCACAAGAGCTTATTAACTGTTATTATGATAAACTTATAGCAGAAGAAAATTTCGATGAAGACGAAAATGATGTTGAAAAGAAAAAATTATCCTATCAATCGATTTACAAACTACTCAATGAACGTGATTTATTCTTAGCAGCTTTTACAAATGATGTTCAATTTATTCATTATGATTTATCTAGTTCTTTGTACACCATAAATCCTGATTTATTGGAATTTTACGATGATGATAAATTGAAAATTTTAAGAAACGCATTAATTAATAAATGGGGGTATACATTATTGATCAATCAATGGCAATTTGCTTTACACAGATGTAATTCAATTATCCAGTCTTTTGAAGAAGATGTGGGCACTAATTCAAGACCAAACTCCAGATCAACTTCCCTTGTGAGTTTAACTAATCCTAAAAATCAAAATCATCTTTATCTTAATGATGATGGTTCTCATACAAAACAATTTTCTGAATCTGAGTCTAATGCATTTTGGGAAATTAGATGGATGGTTTTATTTGGAATGTTTCTTACTGGTGACTACAATCTAGTTGTTGAAAATTTCAATATTTTGATAACAACTGAAAAAACAATTTCTGGTATTAAATTTAATTCCATTGATTCACTAAACTGCTTGGAAACGTCAGTTATTGATAAAAAATCAATTATAAGAATTATAATCATTTCAATCATGTTATCACAGAACAATGAGAAAAGACATGAATTTTGGCAAAATGAAATGTTAATTGAAGCTTTTTATGATGATCAATTACTAAAAAATATCACGAATAGCTTTGATTCGATTGATTTTCCTGAAGTTAAACTTCAATTAATCGAAATAAAAAAACAATTTCCGTGGTTTGATTATTTAGAGATCACATTTGAAAAAATACAATCACTAATGCTTCAAGAATTAACTATAACGTACTTATCATTAATTAATCGCGTTTCATTCGTTGAACTTTCTGCAACGTTTGACATTTCGAAACAAAAATTAATTGATTTTATTACTAAAATTACATTGGTTTTGGATTTACCGTTGTTTATTAATGAAGAACTCGAAATTATTGAATATATTGATAATTCTAATGACTGTCAAAATATTTTAATTAATAATCTTCATCATCAAATAAATGATGAGTTTATAAGTTTTAAAGTCAATAGATTTAATTCCATTATTGCATCATCAAAGCATAATGCCGATGATAACGATGATGATGATGATGATGATGATTTCAACGAGGCTAACGCTACTGCAAATAATTAGCAAACTAATTACAAGATTTTTCGAAAGAATATATAATTTTTTTTTTAAAAACAAAGTGTTTTAATGTAACGGGATATTCTACAAACTATGAATGTCCACAACTTCTTCCTTTAATGGGGTAGTAACACCATGTGCTGCAATATTTTCGATATCACAAATTTCCTTTGCCGCTTCAACAGTTAAGACAACATTCATATCCTCTCCAACTGCAACATCATCTTCTATACGCATTCCAATACCTCTAAATTCAGCTGGCCATCTTTCATCATAAGGAACATACACACCAGGCTCAACGGTAACCACTTGCCCTTTTTGTAACTTTGCACTACGTGAGTATAGTGGACAATCATGAACATCCAAACCAAGATTATGTCCAATATAATGAGGATATAAATATTTAGAAACTTCCCAATTTTGAACATCATTAAAACCGACATTTCTTAATTCCATTGTTAATAAGTCAACACTTAAATTATGTAAATCATTTAAACTGTTACCCTTGTTAACCGTACATTCTCTAATAATTCTTCTTTGAACATCTAGTAATGCTTCATATAGATCAGCTTGTGCTGGTGTGAATTTACCATTAACTGGCCATGTACGTGAAATATCGGCACAATAACCACCTAAATTACCAGCTGCGTCAACTAAAACCATATCCCCCTTTTTAAAAACATCATCATTTCTAACGTAATGAATACATAATGCATGATCACCACCCGCAACAACGGGAACATATGCAGATTTATCACATCCACCACTTATAAATATGTACTCAAGAAATGCATGTAAACCTTTTTCAGATTGAAAACTTTTTGCATATGCTTCATTATATGCTCTTCCTGAAATTTTACCAGCTAGTCTCATAATCCGTAATTCAGCATTTGATTTAATAACTCTTAAATCAGCAACTAAAGGATTCAATGACTTAATTTGAAATCCTTGATTTGAATGTTTACGTATCACCTCTTCAATGTTAATTCTGTCAGATGATTTTCCATCTAAATGATAAGAAGTTGATGGGAACATACGTTCAAAAAAATTAACTGCCTTACCAGTAGAACCACTCGAACCACCAATATCATAATAAATATTTGAATACTTTCTTAACAGTTTATCAAGATGTGATGGAAATTGTTGTGTTGAAACTGCAACATCTGCATTGAAAATTTCCTGTGCTCCTTCAACACCAGTTCTTTCACCTTCCCATTGTTCAGCAGCTTTATCGGAGGCAGGGACAGCCATATGAAAAATATGGTCACCTGGATCATCTGAATTTTCAGGCCTTTCGATTATACAAACAGAATCCGGTTCATTCCAACCAGTTAAATAAAATAAATCGGTATTTTGTTGAAATTGGTAAAATACAGAACCTGATGCATATTTTATTGAATTACCTGGTAAAATTGCTAGAGAACCTTTTGGAATTTTTTCAGCTAATCGAACACGACGTTGGTAATATTCAAGTGCTGAAATACCCGGTGTAAGATCTCCACATTTTACTAAATGTGGACGGGTTTCAAAAATTGGTTGTCCTGAACGAAGTTTTGTTGTGTAGTTTCTTTTAAATATCAACCTTAACATCATTTTATAATCACACCTCTTGGAAGACTAACGTTATTAGTCTTTTTGAAAGAAAAAAGAATATTATTACTGTTCGGATTCCCATTCGTCTGACTGGAATATATTAGAAAGTCTTTCGCTCAGATTTTTTCATTTTCAAAATTTTAAAATCTATCGAGGAGGGGGCTCAGTTTTCGGTTAATCTCTACACTGTCAGTTAATCTCTACATTCTTACACATTTCTTTCTTTATTCTTTTTTCCCTTTTATTCTCCTATCATGTAGTTCCGTGACTGCCGCTAAAGTAACAAGTATACCCCCACAAACTGCTGAAATTACAAATTGCTTCAATGATTTAACGTCACCACGAAAAAAAGCATATTGAAAAATAGTGAGTGCAATACAAGAAACAACAAAATAAATGTATTTGGAAAGACCCAAAACAAACGGGATTTTCAACGTATTTTGCTTTAATTTAATAAAATTAATAACTGAAACAGAACAGTAAAATATACGTAAAGTCATGTTTATCATATTTGCAATTATTAATCCATTAAGTCCATAATCAAATTTACTAAGTAATAAAATCAGTGTAGATAAAAAAACAATTGAATTTCCAAACATAAAAACTGAATATTTATTAACAGTTTCTTTTGAATGAAATAATGACTGAAAAAGTGCTTCAGTTATTCCGTTAATTGCCAAGATCACCACATATACCCAATATAATTTAAATGCAAAAATTATACTCGAAGAAGTAAAATTTCTAAACAATAAATTAAACAAAAATTTCGTATTCAAAGGTGCAAAAATAATTAATAATGAAAGCAAATAAACATAAATTCTAATAATATTTGATAAACATTTAGACAATTCAATGAAATCTTTCTTTGTTCGAGTTACATCATTTTCATTTTTAAAAAATGAACTTATTGTGATTCTAGTTGATTCTTCAAGCGGTAAAAATAGCATTCTTGCAATTAATGATCCATAATTCGAAATGAATGAATAATATCCCTGCGTTTCAATACTTAATAGCGATGTTATCACAAACTTGTCACCAACAGTTAAAAAATTTTTAAATATTTGTTGAATAAAAATTGATTTGAAATAAGTCCACGACTCTAATTCAAACCATGAATTCTCAATTTTTGACGGGTGAACCAATCTAAATGAGAAAGAACGCCAATAAAATACCAATATACTTAATGAGTACACTAACTGGCCAGCCAGGTAGCCAAAAACATACGCATTCAGATCTGAATTTTTCATTCCTAGAGAAGGAGCAATAAAAATGACCGTAACAAATTGAACTAGACACTTAATAAATCCTGAAATACCTTCAATTTGTGTTCTTGTTTTGAAATCTAATTTAATGTATTGGTTAATGTTATAATAAGACTCGGCAGATAATTCAAATAATGCACACAACAAAATAACTGAAACGATATGATATAAATTCAATGGACTTAATGAAGTTACTAAAATTGAATCATTTTGCCGAATTATTTTCCAATATATTATAGGCAAACCCAATATTACAAATATTATCATCGAAAAAAAAGAATAGTTGACTGTCCATTGTACTGTATTATTATTTTTAGGTAATCTAGCAATTGATAACCTACATGCTTCTCTTGATAAAAAAAACGTATAATCAAGCACGAATTCGATTAATTGTGTTATTCCCAATGCGCTTGGCGATGTAAATGAAAAAAGAAGTTGATTTAATGAAAATGTAAATACTTTAGATACTACTTGTCCTGCAATCAAAACAGCAGCATTTTGCACCAGTGACATTGAGCATCAGATACATATTGTCAAGAGTTTTTACAAGATCAGAAAGGATTAGACAAAAAACAAAATACAAAAAACAAAAAATATGTCTAATATGACAAAACATATGTCGCGCTTTTTCATTGGACGATACTGACAATTCAATTTAGTGTGTGTAATTAATTTTGGATGCTTTTTGCAAACAACACCGTTATCAAGGATCTACCTACATTTGGAAGTGATTGTGAAGCTTTTCTACAATAGTAATCATGACTGGACAGGAATTTGAGTTACGTGAACAGGATAGATGGCTTCCCATTGCAAATGTTGCGAGATTGATGAAGAATACGTTACCATCTACTGCTAAAGTTAGTAAAGATGCCAAGGAATGTATGCAAGAATGTGTTTCTGAGTTTATTTCATTTGTCACGTCTGAAGCAAGTGACCGTTGTTTAATGGAGAAACGTAAAACGATTAATGGTGAAGATGTTTTATATTCATTACATACATTAGGATTTGAGAATTATGCAGAAGTTTTGAAAATTTATCTTGCAAAATATAGACAACAACAAGTTTTAAAACAAGAACGTGGTGAAGTACGTACAAAAAAGAAGAAGAAACCAGTTGAAAATAATACTAGTAATGCTAATAATGTTGAAAATATAGAAATTAGTAATTTGAATCCGAATATAATAGAATCAAGTGAATTATTTGAACATCCTATGGATGAATCAATAGCTGTTCTAAGTGAGCATGTTGATAAAACAGCAAATGATCAAGATGTTGATTTAAAGAAACCAGTTTATGAACAAGAATATGTTTCCCAGTTATATGAACAAAACTATGCAGGTGTACCGTTAAATATGTCTAATCCAGATTATCATGGAGGTGGAGCAAGTGAGAGTATATTAGTTAAAAAACAGATTAAGGATAAGGACCATATTAACGATGAAACTATGCAAATAAAAACAGAAGATAACGATCATGAAATTGATAGAGCGCCGGGGCTAGATTTGGACATTGGTGTTGGAGTAAATGTACATTTAGGAAATACAGAAAGCTTAGATGAAATAAATACAAAATTAAATAAAAGGGCAGAAGATGAAAAAGCGATTAAGGATAATAGTACCAACTTAAATAATAGTGCACGAGATTCCATGGAATCCAATTCTGATTCTATAAAAGAAGATCATGAAAATAAATCCAATGAAGACAAAGATAACGTACGACCATCCAAGACACCTGCAACTACAAGTACATCTGAATTATTGTTATTAAATGATAATATCGCAGGTATTTCGGAACGAGAGGAAATTGTTGGACTTACGAATGGACATAGTGGGATGTATTCATTCGAATAGAAGAATCGAATATGTACTGTGGTAGTTTTTGTATTAAAGATAAAATGTATTTGTATTATAGCACAACTGTTTTTATTTTTGTAGAGTAAACAAAAACTAAAAACGTCATATATATTGAAAAGTACATGGCGAGAGCTTCAAACTTCATTAAAAAATGAAAAATAAAAAAAATGAGACAATCGAGAAAAATTAAAATTGAAACTCAATTTGTTTGTTGTATGATGAATCTTCTTCATTACTCTTATCTTCGTTAATTTTAGTTTTTGTTCAAGAAACTGTTTTACTTGGCTTATATCGCTTAGGTAAGATTTAGTTTTTGTTATTCTATTACTCTATCTTCAAACTATGTTAAAGAGTACACTACAAAGTCTAATTTTAGCATTTTTTTGCTTGTTCAATTCAACAAATGCTATTGATCTTGATCTTTCATCTGATCAATCAATTTATGATGCATGTAAATTAGTTGCATCTGGTCTCATGGATTATTACTGGGGTAAGGATTATGGTGGAACGATTGGTATGTTTACACATCCATATTATTGGTGGGAAGCGGGTGGAGCATTAGGCAGTGTTATGGATTATTCATACTATTTTGATAATGACACATACGTACCAACTATTATTCAATCAATAATGTATCAGAAGGGTGATAATTCTAATTTTATGCCATTAAACCAGACAACCACGGAAGGTAATGATGATCAAGTTTTCTGGGGTATTGCAGCAATTCAAGCAGCTGAGAGAAATTTTACAAATCCCGGTGGTGATTACCCAACTTGGTTTGAATTAGCAACTGCTACATTTAATACAATGAAAAATAGATGGGATGAATCATCATGTGACGGTGGATTAAGATGGCAAATTTTCCAGTGGAATAATGGTTATGATTATAAAAACACTGTTTCAAATGCAGGTTTATTTCATTTAGCAGCAAGATTATTGAGATATACAGGAAATGAGTCATACTATCATGATTGGGCTGACATGACATATGATTGGATGGTTGATGTTAAATTTATTAATGAAACTACGTGGTTTGCATATGATGGTGCCACAACAACATCAAATTGTACATTTATGACACCATATTTATGGTCATATAACCTAGCATTATTAGTTTCAGGTTGTGCATATATGTATAATTATACAGGTGAAGAAAAATGGTATACGAGAACAATGGGATTTGTTGGAAGTGCAAGAATTTTCTTTGATGAATATGGTGTTATGTATGAAGCTGCGTGTATGAGAGTTCATACATGTAAAACAGATCAAAGGTCATTCAGGGCTTATTTAGCTAGATTTTTAGCATTAACGGCTGTTTTAGTTCCTGATTCTTATAATACAATTTATAGTAGGATAAATACTACATCAGTGGCAATTGCACAATCATGTGTTGGTGGTACAGATGGTCATACATGTGGTATGAATTGGTCCTATTCAGGTTGGGATCAATATTATGGATTGGGTGAACAAATGTCAGCATTGGAAGTTTTACAAAGTTTAATGATCAGGAGCAAACAAACCATTTTAACTTTAGCAGATGGTGCATCAAGTTCAGGTGCTGCGGAATATGGTAATACAACTTACACACCTACTGCTAGGCTTTTAAATTTAGATAAAGGAGATACAGCTGGTGCATCTATCATTACTGTAATTGTTAGTATTACAATTATAGCATTAGGTTATTATGTTATTGTATAGTTCTTTTATTATTTTTGTATTATTTTTGTGTTCGATTAAACTAAATTAAGTTAAAATAAACTAAATTACATAAACATAAATATAAAATGAATCATGTGACTGTTTATAAAAAAGTAAAAGTTAGGATATAAATTGTGAGATAAGAACATTACTTAGTCAATTAAAGAACTAATTTTTTTGGTGTAAAACTTCTTCTAAAGCTTCATCATCAGCACTAAACACAACTTTTTTCTGTCCTTTGTGTAAGTTTTCTTCATACATACTCAAACCAATTGAACCCAGTAATAAACCAACAGTTAAAAATTGAGCATACATTCTAGCAGTAACGAATTTTTGAGTCTTTGATAATAAAGGATCTTTGTTAACGTAAACCCAAGAACCCCACATTGATGCAGCCCAAAGACCTGTGATGATTGAATATTTTCTAGTTGAAATAATTTCTATAGCTTTATCAGATGGCGATAACGCTTCCCAACGTCTATGTTCACTTAGTAAACGCTTTTGAGAAGCTTCAGAAGAGTACATTTTATAATCAAATTCGTTTGAGCATAACTCACCATTAACTGAAGCTGTAAAAGCAGGTGGGATGATAAAAATTGCAGTTTTAATTGACCATGGCAGTTTGAAAATACCTGGATAGTGTTTTGGTCCAAATGCAAAAACACCAGTTGAAAGAGCAGTACCCAAAATTAAACCTTTGAGACCACCAACCAGTACGGCATTATTATGAGCATGCTTTTCTTCTTCACTGACCACTTTCATTGTAATTTTTTTATGATGATAAATATAGGGTATTTAAAGAAATAGAAGATATCTGATAAGGTAATGTTAACAGTGAATAAATTTGTTAATTAGTTTTATAAAATACAATAAAAAAATAACAACGAATGTAGATGAACGTATTGGAAAACAAGTTAAGATGCAGAAGATGAACTCGATGAGAGAAACGTTGACGTTTAAATAGAAACGGAGATGTTACTTGAACGATATTAACCGATTTAAGACAATAGAAAAGTTTAGTATGAAAATTCTATTCAAAGTTAAGACCACTTTTGTCGCAGCCAATCGGGATTCAAACCAAAGACGGGATCTGATAACGGGAGGCTCCTCACGAGTTCGGGAGGGGGCGGGGGGTCATTTTGGTGGGACGCTTCTGAAATTTTCATGGGCCGCGTCTGAAACTTTCATGGGAAACCTTTGGTCGGGGATTGTTTTTCAGTTTCCATGGAGATCGTTTTTTCTTTTTTTCTTTTTTTCTTTTTTTCTTTTTTTCTTTTTTTCTTTTTTTCTTTTTTTCTTTTTTTCTTTTTTTCTTTTTTTGCATGATTTTAATTTCTGATGATCTCATTTTTTCAATTTCCTCGATTTTTCAGATGATTCATCGATTTTCCATTTTTCACTTTCCACGAAAGACTGACTATCAGTGTACAAAGACTGTACCCGTAAGTAAATCGAACTTTTTTTTCGTGTTCTACAAACAATGGCTACTGTTTTGCTACGTCCTACCTGTTTCTCTCTACGCAGTACTTGGGTGAGATACAACTCGTCAATTGCCGAATCTGCTAAAAATGCAGCCTATTTCTTAAATAAATTTCCAACATTAAAAAAGTCAGATCTTCGTGAAGATGGTACACCGGATTATTTCAAATTAATATTAACTTCGAAAGTTTATGATACTATTGATGAAACTCCAGCTAGCTATGCACCTTTACTATCAAGTAAAACAAATTCCAACGTTTACCTCAAACGTGAAGACCTTTTGCCTGTCTTCTCATTCAAATTAAGAGGTGCCTTTAACATGATTGCGAATTTACCGCAAGATCTAAAATCAAGGGGTGTTATTGCATGTTCTGCCGGTAATCATGCACAAGGTGTTGCTTATTCTGCTAAAGAAATGGGTATGAATGCAACAATTGTCATGCCTGTTGCAACTCCTTCAATTAAATTTCAGAATGTTTCAAGAATGGGCGCAAGAGTTGTTTTATTTGGTGAAGATTTTGACTCTGCAAAAGAAGAATGTGAACGTATGGCTGCAGAATTTGGTTATACCAATATTCCTCCATTTGATCATCCTCTAGTTATTGCTGGTCAAGGTACAATTGCTTTAGAATTATTGAGACAAATTAAGTCAAACAAATTATCTGCTGTTTTTGTTGCAATTGGTGGTGGTGGTATAATTGCAGGTATAACCTCATATTTGAAAAGATTAGCACCGCATGTCAAAGTTATTGGTGTTGAAACTTATGATGCAGATGCAATGTATCAATCTTTACAAAAGGGTGAAAGAGTTGCGCTTGATAAAGTCGGTTTATTTGCTGATGGTACAGCTGTTAAATTAGTTGGTGAAGAAACTTTCAGAATTTGTCAAAAATATGGTATAGATGAAATTGTTCATGTCAATACCGATGAAATTAGTGCTGCAATTAAAGATGTTTTTGAAGATACAAGATCTATTATGGAACCTTCCGGTGCAATGACAGTTGCTGGTATGAAGCGTTATATTCAAACTCATCCTGAGATTGACCATGCTGCTCAAACTTACGTTCCTGTTTTATCAGGTGCAAATATGAATTTTGATAGATTAAGATTTGTTTCAGAACGTGCGGTTTTGGGTGAAGGTAGAGAAGTTTTCCTCTGTGTTCAAATTCCTGATATTCCGGGTAGTTTTAAAAAGTTACAAAAAATTATCCATCCAAGATTTGTCACCGAATTTTCTTGTAGAATCTCAAATGATTCTGCTTCATTATCTGAAGTGTATACCTCATTTACTGTTGTCGATAAAGAAAAGGAATTAAAAGAGGTTATGACTGGCATGGAAAATGAAGGCTTTAAGGTTTTCAACTTAACAGATAATGAAATGGCAAAATCTCATGGTCGTTATCTAGTTGGTGGTAAAAATTCTTTAAGAGAAAGAATTATCCATTTTGAATTCCCTGAAAGACCGGGTGCTTTGGATAATTTCCTTAATTTATTAAATGATGATTGGAATTTAACTATGTTTCATTATAGAAATCATGGTGATGATATAGGTAAAGTTTTAACTGCTATTAGTGTTCCTGAAAATGAAGATGAAAATTTTAACAACTTTTTAAATAGATTAGGTTACAAGTATACTGATGAAACAAATAATGAAGTTTTCCAGTTATTTTTAAAGAATTAATCTTAAATATTTACTTGCGTTATCTTATTCTATTCTATCCTATCCTATTTTGTTTTCTTAATTTTATTTTGATATTTTACTTTTTTTGTCCATTCGTTAATATACACTATTTATGCATAATAAAGATCACTCAAATTAACTAATTTTTTTAATAGTAGTGCAAAAGTTGTAGGTAAATTTTCAGTTTTCAGTTTTTACAATTCTCGAAAATAAGTTAAACATATAGAGTTTTCAATACAGTTAATCTGTTTTTTCTCTTCTACTTAATTCCTAAATGAGTAAAGTACAATTTTGGAGAAACCCTAGTTTAAAAAATTATGCATTGGAATTACAACCAAAGCCAGTTAGAACTCTAGTTAAGATTGGACGTGAAAATTCAATTTCAGGTTCGGGACCAAGAACTTTAGATAGTATAATATCATATTTACCAACAATCAAATCAAAAATTAACAAAAACTATGAACATTTAACCATTCCTAAGATTGATTTTAAAAATAAAGTTATAGATGATTTAAATAGTTTTGAAAATAATTTGAATCATGAAAACTCAGTTAACAATATTATAATTTGTATTTCACAACGAGATTTCCCTATAAATATTCATCAAAGAATTTTGTTACTATTCGCATATAAGGGACTTGATTTTAACAATATTCAATGGGTCATTACAGATATAGATCAATTAAAACTTAAAGATAATGAAAAGTTAACATTGGAAAATTTAAACTATTATAAGAATAAATTTAGAATTCAATTGCAAGAATATTTTAAATATTTTAAAGAAAACAGATTGTTAAAGCATCCAATAGATCATGAATATAAACAAGAAAATGATGAAAACAAAATTTTTAAAACCTATTCTGTCCATCATCGAGATTTGCATAATTCAATCCTTGAGAAAGTTAAAGCGTTTGATGTTGATAATAATAATATTCATTTATATTCTAAATTTTACTCTTGGACTCTACCACCAATTATTAAATCATTAGAAACAAATTCGGCAAAAAATGTTAGAACTTTTGTTATTGGGCAGACAAATTCCGGCAAATCGACGCTAATCTATCAAATTTTGAAATATTTTGAAGATGATTTACAAGAAACCAATTTTGAAATGTTATCAGACTACTTGAATGTTAAAGTGGATGCAGCACCCTTTTCATCTAAATTTGAAACTTTTAATGCACCAGGGATGAAAATAGTTGATACTCCAGGTTATGTTAGGCACAATGGTGGCATTTGGAGTCAATTTAATAAATTTGGTGCAGATTACCTTAGGATTGAACATATGAATACTGGATTAAAAAATCAAACTGTTAAACTAATACCGCATATCTTCCATTATCCCAATCAAACTCTAAAAAAGAGTTCACTTACCGTATTGAGTGTGGGTCACCTAATTTTTGCAAAACCTTGGATAATGCTTTCTGGAAATGACAGTGAAATTAAAAATGAAATTGAAAATCTTGAATCTTTTAAGTTAGAATTGAATGTTGAAAGAAACATATATGGGAAAATTGCTAAACTTACAGATGAACAACTAGCTGGCAAGGTTCAACTTAAACATGATAGCAAAAGATTTGTTGAACCAAAATGGAAAAAATATTTGATATCAGGTCAGAATTTTGAGTTAATATTGGATAATATTGGTAGCTTCAAAGTGAATATTCAAAATGCATCAAAATTTCAAAGTATTTATTGGGAGGTTTATGCTCCATCAAACGTTTGTATTCTAGGAAGGAATTTCATTGATGAAGATAACGTTAAATTTAGTAGAATTCAAGAAATTGAAAAAAAGTTTACAAGGGTGCTTGGGGAAATATATGAAATTAAAAAATTTAATGAAGAATAGTAATACAGAAGGAATTTCAATATTTAGTTTTATATAGACAACTTGATATGATATACCTCTAATTTGTAATAAAAGTAGAACTTTTGTTCAGTATTGTTTAATGAAAAAAAAATGTCTCGGACCTGAATATAGTTTAGGCTTTTCACTTTTCATTCTTGGTTTTTAATTTTTAAGACTTTGAATGTCAAGCCTCAGAAAAGATGCATTTGATTTTTCAACGTTTTTTCTGATGTAACAAAAAGCAGACATAATAGATATTTTTTGTTGATCTTCCTCTCGTTTTTACTACATAGGCGGTCCAAGAATGATGCCTTTAAGTGATAAAGAATTTGTTGTTCGTCCTTTCAGTGAGAAGATAATAAAATGTTTTGTGGGAGGACCTATGCTAATATTATACCTTGTTGTTTTGATAATTTCCACAACTGGATTTCTACAAATCCTGAAAAGCTTTAATAAAAATTCACAACTTGAACTTGACAAAAATATAAATGATGAAGACTTGGAGTGTGTTACTATATTGAGGCCTTTAAAGGGTATTGATTCAAAAATGGAATGGTGTTTAGAATCGTCATTTAAGCAAAAATATCCAATCAAAAAATTAGAAATAATATTTTGTGTTCAATCAAACACTGATCCATCAATTCCCATCGTTAGAAATCTGATTTCTAAATATCCAGATATTGATGCAAAATTATTAATTGATGAAGATCAAGAACACCTAGACTATTTTGGGCCCAATCCAAAAGTTAATAACTTAGACAAAGGTTATAAAAATGCAAAATACGATATTATTTGGGTTTTGGATTCAAATGTTTATACATACCCAAATACTTTGAGAAGATCAGTCTATACATTACAAAATAATATTAATAACGGATCAAAATTTACCACTGTTTTAGGAGATTGCAAGAAGGTAAAAATAGTTACACATCTACCAATAGTTATTTCGACTTCAAAACATAGAATTAATTGGGGTTCAAAATTAGATGAAATGTTTATGTCAACATCACATGCAAAATTTTATTCGGCATTGAATAGGATTCAACCAGCCCCATGTATTAATGGTAAATCCAATCTATACAGAATATCCGAGCTGGATTTAGCTGTTTCAAATATAACCAACCAACGAATTGATAAAGGTGATGGTTTTAAACATTTTGCAAAGTATATTGGGGAGGATAATATGATTGGGATTGCACTCTGGGAAGGGGTCGATGGATGCTGTGGTATGAGTAAAGATATAGTGCTACAACCAATAAGTGGACAAAACAGTATCAAAGACTATATTGATAGAAGAGTCAGATGGTTAAGAGTTAGAAAATATATGGTTTTAGCAGCTACCTTACTTGAACCAACAACTGAAAGCTTATTATGCGGCTTGGTTGGTAGTTTTGCAATTAATTTAATTTTCAATTACAACTTTACTATATTATGGAAATGGTTCTTTTTACATATCAGTGTATGGTTTGCTATCGATTATATCCAGTATAATAAGCTGTTGACATTGACTAATGATGCATTAATGGAGAATCGGGTTTTTCAAATGAAAGAATTTGCTAAGTTTTGGATTCTTAGAGAAATCTTGGCGTTTCCTATCTGGGTTATTGCGATGTGTGGAAGTGTGATAGAATGGAGAGGACAACCAATGCGTATTCTTCCTGATCTTTCGGCAGAAAGATTGTAATTTTTAGTAAAACATAGAGTATATGTATAAAGTAAATATATAGAGTAAAGGTCCATAGGAGTTAGTTGCTGGGATTAGTTGCCGGCGTTAGAAAAAACAAAGCCTTGTTGCGAAATCCGAAAGCAGAGAAGGATTTCCTCTGCATGAATTGGGAACAAATGGGTGGAATTTTGAACATTACATGAGGTTGTTCAAGACAAAATCTAGTTTTTTTTGTTTAATTCAAAACGGTATATCGGCATTAGATATACGCAGTTGTGAAAGTTATTGATTTCGATTTCTATGTATCCTTCCCAAGGAATAGATTTTCAAGGTATCTATTTAGCTTTTTAGTTGTTTGGAATCATACATGTTGTCAAAATCAATATGACAAGCACCAAAATTAGTAATGACAAAACAAATGACAAAAATTTATTACGAACAACACTTGAGCAAAAAATTATGATCATTGACTACTTTAAAAATTCAAATAAACCACAAAATGAAACTGTTGAACATTTTAAAGATCAATTTTCAATATCAACTTCAAGTTTTAGTGATTGGTTAAAGCATGAAGATGAGTTGAGAGAGCGTTATTTGAATGCGTCAAATAGACCTATTAAATTAGCACAGTCCTTGAAATGTTCAAAAAGAAAAGGTACTTTCAAATATGGTGCAATTAATGAGGAAATGTTGAAAGTTGTTAACGACAGGCTAAACAATAATCTACCCGTAACTGAACCAATTCTAAGAGAATATTGGTCAAAATTTGCCAAGGAGCATGGCGTGACGGATCCTAAAAGGTTGAACTCTTTTAGTCATGGCTGGTTAGCAAATTTCAAGAAAAAAATAGGTTTAACAAAATTGAATTCTATTCCTAATCAACAAATAAAATCTGAAACAAAGTCTCAAAGAAAATCGCAAATAAAATCATTGGTTTCAAAACAAGATGCTACGTCAAAAACAACGTTACGAAATAGAACTGAGAGAAGTACAAATAAAAATACCAATCAAAATGAGAATGAAGGTGAGAATGCCTTCAGACATAGTGCAGAAATTTGTAGCAATCTTCATTCAAAAAGGAGCTTTAACCAAGCTGATTTGCACAAAGCTGATTTGCACATCAGTAAACAAAATTTTATTCAACCAATTGGAACAACTTTAGAAGAAGAAGATAGAACTCCGATGGGGTTTTTGTCTCTTTCTATTGTTGGTAAACCCAGGGATATTACTCAAAAAAAACTATTCACCGAATCTTCAATTAATGATTATAATGATTTTAATCATACACACAATCAAGAAAACATAAAGGCAAATACTAATGTTAAATCACCAATTACTTTAGTTACACCATTGCGTGAATTAGAGTTTATGGGAAGACAGCATAAAAATAGCAGTAATAATAATACTCATAATATTAGTCATAGCAGTGATAATAATAATAAGGGTATGAATAGTGTGAATAATATGAATAATAATATTTCTAAAATCTCAAATTATGCGGATCCAATCCCAAATAACAATCACAATGAAGCATACAATAATATTGATAGTTTTAGACTACCATCAAATTATAATAAACCTAGCTCATTTGGAACAAATTCAATGTTGTTAAGTGTGAACACGATGTATCCTCAGACTAATCACAATAGCAATACGGGCAATAATAGTTTAAATTATCAAGCGTTTTCACCAAACCAGAACCAAATAATTGTTTCAAGAAATCAGGATGGCAATCATAGGAGCAATGCGAACAAGAATGTAGATAATAATAATAGTAATAACAAAATTAATAAACATTCATACCAAATAAAGGAAAGAGCAAATGGTAGTATTACGGATAGCCAAACTGTATCCATGCCAAATATACTTTCTGATAATCAATTGAACCCGGATAATAATGTTCCTAGTTCAACAGCGGTCTTAACACTTAACAGTTCAGACCCGAACGTTAAAAACACTGAAAATAGTATGTCAATGCTTTCTAATGATAGAAATGCGTCAACAATTAACGAAATGGAAAAATTATTGTTTATTGATGCAAACGCTTTTTTCAAAAAGTTCAAATCAACGAGTAACTTTAAAAAATCCCGGGATTTATTTGATGAATTTAAGAATCAATTCATGACTGACAAGTTAGAATTCTTGCAAAACCAGGAGATTCATACTATTAATCCTGGTAACGATAATAATAATAATGCTAGTGATGTTAATAACAGAGATAATTGAACTATTCATGTTTTATCACAGCTTTACCATATATAAACTTTTCTAAATTAATGATGTAAAATATTTTGTACATTAAATAAAATGAAAGATAATTTATATTTTCTTCATTATAAACATTAAACATTTATATCTTGTACAAATATGGAAAAGTTTTGAGACCAAAAACTAAAAAAATAGAAGTAAGAATGTAAAAATATATTTCTTTGGTGAAAGCGGTTAAAATATACTGTTATAAGCCATTAAATTAAGTTTGAGTTTGATGATGTGAGTTGTTCGCTTGATCTAAAGCAATATTATTTTGACCTTGTATTTGTTGTTGTTCTAATATTTGACTTTCATATTGTTGTAGATTTACATTATCTAATGCACCAGCACCCTCAATTTCATGGAAGTCCAAAATTTCCGAATACATCATAATTTTCCAATTTTCAACTGGCAAATCAGCATTATTAAAGGACCAATCGAATTTTTCTTCAGCAATTGGTTCATCGGTTGGATCATGATAAGGTGCTAAATAAGGATGTGATAACGCTTCTGCGGCAGTAATTCTTTTACGTGGATCAAAAACTAACATCTTTGATAATAAATCAACTGCATCGGATTCAACATCTTTAAATCTTTCAGTTAATGGTATTGGGTCTCTATGTGGTAATGATTGAACAAATTTAAGAGTGTTTTCGGAACAAATTGTATCAATAACGCCAGACGGTGGAGAACCTAATAATTCAGTAATAATTGAAAATTGATGAACATGATCTTTACCAGGGAATAAAGGTTTACCTTCAATCATTTCAGCAAATATACAACCAACTGACCAAATATCAACTTCCGTATCATATTTTTGCCAAGTAAGCATTATTTCAGGTGCTCTATAATAACGAGTTGAAACATAACCAGTCATTTGAGGATCTTGAACTCTGGCTAAACCAAAATCACAGATTTTTAAATCACAATTTTCATTAACTAAAATATTAGATGGTTTCAAATCTCTATGGATAACGCCAGCTGAATGAACATATTTCAGACCTCTTAAAATTTGATAGAGAAAATATTGAACAAATTGTTTTTCTAATGGTCTTGAAGTCAGTAACCTGTTCAAATCAGTACCTTGTAAATCAGTTACAAAATATATATCTTCTAAAGGCGATAAAAATATATCTTCAAGAGAAATCAAGTTTTCATGTCTTAAATGATTCAAAAGTTTTAATTCTCTATATGTTCTCTTTGCTAGAATAGGAGTTGAAAATGGTTTCATGACCTTTTTGATTGCAACGTTTTGGTTCGTAAGTGTATCTTTAGCAGAACATACCAAACCGAATGCACCCATCCCAATTGGATTAAGGTCTGAGTAACGTGATGTTGTTTCAAACACAGTACCAAAGATGTTGGATCTAACAAAATCTTGTGATGTGGACATGGGGTATGTTTGTTTGTAAATGTTTTATAGATGATAGTCTGCAATAATAAACAGCTTGACGAACGACTGACTACCTTTCAACAGAAAACAACAAACAGACAACCAACACAGGTTTCAAAATTGGGAAGCGAGTGTGAAAATCGATTTGTGTACGAGTGACGTATTTGACAAGCTTTTTCACAGCTAATAACATGAGATTACTGTTGGCTTCTTTCCTATTTGGGACAAAAAGAGTTTAGAGGATAGAATGGCACAATTCAGGGTGGTTAAGGAAGAAGCTACACGGTTGGATGCCGAACACGGTACAAATGCCGATTTATTTGCGTTTCCTACACTAAAATCTATGGGTATTGCCGACAAAAATTTGGATTTAGATCCATCAACGAAAGTTAACTATTTGTGTGGTAATTCGCTTGGTTTGATGCCAATCCAGACAAGAGATTATCTTAATAGGGAATTGGATGCATGGACTGCAAGAGGGGTGGAATCACATTTCAGAAATGAGATTACAACAAATTGGGTCGATGTTGATCTACCATTAATTCCTAAGTTATCTAAAATTGTTGGTGCAAAGGAGTCAGAAGTTGCAATTATGGGTACTTTAACCATGGATTTAAACTCTTTGCTTATTAGTTTCTATCAACCTGATATAAAAAGCGGTAAAACCAAAATATTATTTGAGAAGGGTGCTTTTCCGTCCGACTACTATGCTCTTTATAATTTAGCAAAATTAAAAGGCTTGAATCCAGATGACACTCTTATCCAACTTGCTCCAAAAAAAGGTGAATATACTTTAAGAACTGAAGACATAGTTGATTACTTAGAAAAGGAAGGTGATAAGGTTGCACTTGTTTGCTTTTCAGGTATTCAATATTACTCGGGACAACTTTTTAATATTAAAGAAATTACTGCAAAGGGTCATGAAAAGGGCTGTATTGTAGGGTGGGATTTAGCACATGCTGTTGGTAATATAGATTTAAAGTTACATGATTGTAACATTGATTTTGCTGCTTGGTGTAGCTACAAATATCTCAACTCTGGACCTGGCGCAATTGGTGGTATTTTTATTAATGAAAAGCATTTCGATAATAAAGATAGTTTAAATCGAGCAAGATTGGCTGGTTGGTGGGGTAATGATGCAGCAACACGATTTCAAATGTTAGAAAAATTCAATCCAATTGAAAGTGCATTAGGATTCAGGCAAAGTAATCCAAGTGTACTGGACGTTTGTTCTTTAAACTCATCACTTGATGTTTTTGAAAAGGCTGGTGGTATTCAAACTTTAAGAGCAAAATCAATTAAACTAACTTCATTCTTAGAAAAATGTTTAAAGTTAAGTAAATATTATAAGACAATTGAAGAAAGTGAAAAATATCATGGGAACTCAGCTCCACATTTTATAATTATTACGCCATCAGACCCAACTCAAAGAGGTGCACAATTGAGTTTATTATTCAAGCCAGATGATAGAGATGTAATGATCAAAGTTTTTGATTATTTGAATCAAAGGGGTATCATTTGTGATGAAAGACGTCCGAATGTAATTAGATTGGCCCCAACTCCGTTGTACAATACTTTTGAAAATTGTGTTAAATATGTTGAGCTTCTGGAAGAAGCATTTTCAGAGCTATTTTCTTTATAATATCTTGTACTATAGACCAAGGGTAGAATTTAAATAATAAAGGAGTAGTACATTAATCTATCAAAAGTTGAGTACAAAAAAAAAGCAAAATAAAAAAAAGTAACTAAAATAGTAAAATACTACAAGATATAAATTAAAATCTAAAATCTAAAAGCTAAAAGCTAAAATCTAAAACTTCAAAATCCAAAGTTTGCAGGGAAAATCTTTAATTTGAAACCGTTTTCTTCGGACGACCACGTCTTCTGTTTAATGCTTCCACCATAATTTCTGGCTTTGTTTCAACATCGTTAACAGAAACAGTAAAGGTTTTTTGATCGGACTCTAAATCGGCCACCGAATCAAGACCATCAGCAGTTGAAAAAATTGGTGGTTTAATTTCATCATCACTGTCATAACCCATCAAACGTACCTCTAATTCATCATTTGGATTATCACCTTGTTTTTTAACATGTGATATTATACCACTTTTTTTGTATTTCCACACTATCATTGGTGTATTTTCTGCACAACCAGGAACATGAGTAATAAAATCTTTTGCATGATCAAAATGTGTATTACATGAGAGGCAATATCCACTATCATTAATTTCTTGTTCATCATTATCACCACCACTGTAATAATCGCTTACCTCATTATCATTACTGTTAGCAGTAGTGGAGCTGTTATTTCTCTTTCTTCTTTTAGTTTTAAATGCATCCTCAACATCTGCATCATAATGAACAAGCTTTAAATGTCTTTTTAACACATCTAGTCTATTAAATGAACCATGTTTTTTATGTGGGCATGTTGCATATTTTGCATTCCAAAATGGACAATGATATTGTGGCCTATTATGAGATTTTAAATGTCTTCTCAAGTCACTAGGCCTTGTAAATGACCACGTACAGTGGGCACACCTATATTTTTTGGGGTCTAGTGGATCATTTGATGTATCTTTTGATTTTGACTTGGCAAACCGTTTTGATTTTTTATGGTTATTATCTTTTAGAATAGAATATGATGCTGATGGTGTTGATATATTCAAGAAATTCGGAAACAATGGCATGGGCAATGATGACCCAAATGATGCTGCTAGCGCTGGAGAAAGCATTGATAAATTATTGCCATTAAAAGTATTTTGTGAAGTAAAGTCAGACATATTAAATGAATAAAATGTATTATTTGCACCTGAATTGGTACTTAAGTTTGAATTTAAAGCCGGATTCAAATCTTGGGCAAAAAATAATGATGCATTCGAATTGCTTCTTGATTGTGAATCAGGCTCAGAAAATGATGGATGTTTCAGTTGGCCTTGGCTGTTGTTAAGTAATTGTGACTGTAATAAGTTATTATTTGATTGTGTTTGATGAGAATTTTGTTGGTGTGATGATGGTGTTGACTGTATCGAATTATTCATTTGATGGTCTTGACTCATATCGTACGGCAGACTGTTATCAAAAGAACTTAATAATGACATTTGATTTGGTTGTGCATACATTTTCAATTGTTGAAGTTGTTGATACTGTTTCAATTGCTGCATTTGTTGGATAGAATATTGTTGCATTGATTGGTATTGTTGAAGTTGCTGAGAGGGAACTACATATGATGATGGGAATGGAAGCGATTGTTTCTTGTCTTTTGTGTAACTATCATGACTTTTAGATGTATCATCATTTGACATATCGTGTTTTAAAGCCGATCTTTCTGGATGAAGAGATGAAGAAATAATTCGTTGAGATGGACTACTGTAATGCTCAGTTTCATTTCTATTTCGACAAGTGCTAGATTTTACAATATCATCTGGAGAATTGGAACTGTCTTCCTTACTAAAATTGGATTGGTTGTCTTCATTACAAAATTGAGAATCTAATGATTGCTGTTTTAATAGCGATTGGCGATGATAATAATTCTGTGATTCATATTGCTGCTGCTGCTGCTGCTGCTGCTGCTGCTGTTGTTGTTGTTGTTGTTGTTGTTGTTGTTGTTGTTGTTGTTGTTGTTGTTGTTGTTGTTGCTGCTGCTGTTGTTGTTGTTGTAAAAGTAGTTGGTTTTGTAACTGCCATTGTTGGAAATGTTGAAGTTGCTGATAATTCGTCGTTAATTTAAATGGATCAACTATTGAGTTAAGTAATGTAGATGGCTCTGTATTAGGAGAAGGTTGTTGCAGTTGCTGAAGCTGTTGTAATTGTTGTAATTGAAGTTGTTGAAATTGCTGAAACTGTTGCAACTGTTGTAACTGAAGCTGTTGAATTTGCTTATATTGTTGCGTTTGATAGTCTTCCTTGGTCTTCAAAGCATGACCATCGTGATTTTCACTATTTTTATCGTCAGATCCATGATTAGTTCCTTCAATATTAACGTTTTTATCTTTATTATTATTTAGGTTTATTTTATCATCTTTTGAAGTTTCGGTTAGTATCCTGGCTGATTCATTTGACAAACCTAGGTTTTGTTGTAGAAACAATGGATTCGCTATTTGTTGTAGTTGTGATTGAATTTGTGAATTATTCATAGACATCGAAGGAACAATAGACGGACACAGCACTGGCATTCCTGAAAAAATGTTAGGATATTGCCAATTGTTTCCTGACTGCTGACAAAGTTGTTGTTGTTGTTGTTGTTGTTGTTGTTGTTGTTGTTGTTGTTGTTGTTGTTGTTGTTGTTGTTGTTGTTGTTGTTGTTGTTGCTGTTGGTATAGTGGATGTAACTGTTGTATTTGTTGAAGTTGTTGCAACTGTTGTATCTGTTGCATTTGTTGGAATGAAAGAGTAGATGTTTTATTGCTGTCATTATCAACTTTGGGTCCTAACTGATTAGTCAAATGGTTTTCTTCTTCTATGCTCAGCACTTCATTGCTGTTTTCTCCTCTAGAGTATTCAAGTCCCAAATGGTTCTGATCTAGTGATCTCAAGGTGCCATTATTATTGTTAATATTACTATCATTACGGTTATCATTAATAGTATTTGTATTTGCACTTTTCTGGTACATGGATGAATATTGCTGATTATTATATTTAGATGATGTGGAAGATTGATTTTGCTTTGGAGACTTGGCTAAATTTGAAACGGGTGATGCCTCTATTGGTTTGTTTCTACTATTTAGCTCATAGTTTGTATTAACATTATTGTTATTAGAATTGCTGTTCGTATTATCAATAGTAGGAGAACCTTTTATAATTCTGTTATTAATAATAAACCTAGATTGAGGTGAATCATTTTGTTGAATATTAACACTGTTTTCTTGCACTGCGTAGTTAGAGGTTGTGGTATCAGCGTTTACTTCGTTACCGTTATCAGTATTTGGATAGCTGTTAAGTGAATTCAGATTTGGGACCACCACTCCCTGATTTACGAATACACCCATCAAGTTATGCGTATTATGGGTGGACGTCTGTTGACTGTTATCGAGCATTGTTTGAACCTTGATGGCTTTTCCCAGCTCAAGTGGACAGCTACTGATAAGAACTTGCAGTATACTCATATCGGGATGCCGGGTTTTGTGAAACGGTCGAAGGTAGATCTCATCAACCAGTAAAAGCTGAAAAACCTGCAAGGAATTAAGATGTGCGGTTTATGGCGCGGATTTTTTTAAGTGTGGTTTTTTTTTTGATAAGACAAGTTACAATTTAAACCTGCAAGCCGGAACATGAAGACTTTGTCGCAATGATAATGCTTTGTTGCAATTTATTTTGTATTCTATATTAGCTATTGTTTGACTATAAAAATTAACTAAATTCATAAGAGATTTTTATAACGGATTTCTCAAATTTATTTAGTCTATAATTGAAAAATCTTCGAAAACGTATATGCAAGATAAAAAAAAAGACAAACAATCTACTTATATCCCCGAATAAAGTAAACAGCATGTAGCTAGCAATCATAGTGCCTAAACTTCATTGTACCGACACAAAAAAACCTTTTTTCTAGTCTAACTGAGAGATTCAAATCACGTTTGTTATTAATGCTGTAAATTTAACCTTTAATTTTCTTTATTTATTTTTCTAACAATTAGGTTACCAAGAAAATTATTTGTCTTTCGTCTTAAATTCACAAAAACTGCTTTTGAAGATTAAATGATTTAAAATATTATCTTTTTCGACAAAAGGAAGAAAAAAAATAAAAAAAACATTAATACACAACTTTTATAAACAACTATAAAGAAGTTCGAAATCTTTCAAAGTGTATTAATTAATTTTTTGAGAGGAGATTTGATAAAAAAACCAATACAAACCTGTTATGCCATCATAAAATCTAGATTGAAATTGAAAGTAAAAATAAGATGCCGAAGCTGGAAAGAGTATATAATCAGATGTAAAAGAACAACAAGGGATAATTGCAAAATAATGCTGTTCATACCAACTAATATAAGGATGTAACATTTTATGAACTTCATAATATTAATAATTATTGTTATGAAAAAAAACATTTTACATGCTTGCCAATATTTTTTTGACTAATTCATCGAAATTTTATTATCTTTAAAACTATGCACTGGAAACAAGCTATTCTTGCTCCAACTTGGAAAATCCATAGTTTTTCATTCTATTTGAAATTGAAGCATGTCAAGCAATTGTGTGCCATATCTTCTTTTGAGCTCCCTTAAATCATTTTTCTGTATTTTCCTTTTATCTTGTTCATGTGGCAGTTCAGGTAATAACAGTTGTAATGCATTGACTTGTAAAGTAGGTTCCATAGTAAGTAGATAAGTTAGTAATTAAATAAACCATAAAATAAACTAATTAGAGTAAAATAACTAGAGGACCATGGCTCCTTATATAAAATCAAATAAAGTGTATAATTATAATAAAATGAATAAGTGTTAAGTGTTAAGTGTTAATTGTTAAAAGATAGGTGATAAGCGGCCCGCTTGTTACTAGCCCGCTTATAATGGTACGGTATTCATTTCGACAATATCTGTACTCAACCGTAAAGAAATTAATTTACTTATTAACTTTGGTTAGTTTGAAACTTTTAGATTCTAGTAAACCTTTATATATATATAATTTATATATATAATTATACTTTTTTATTATAATTTTACTATAATATTTCTTATTATACTTATTTTTAATACGTATGGTAAGATTATAATAATTTAGTATTATCAAATATAAGAAATATTATGTTTATAAGATGTTCTTTACTTGATATAACAAAGTTTATGTGAGATAGCTTTTTTCATATATTGCTTGGCTGTTGTGCT
Organism: Pichia scutulata; assembly: GCA_030560845.1. Classification (NCBI taxonomy): domain Eukaryota; kingdom Fungi; phylum Ascomycota; class Pichiomycetes; order Pichiales; family Pichiaceae; genus Pichia; species Pichia scutulata. The sequence goes on from JAKTWB010000019.1 coordinate 80,772, forward strand.
TGAGGCTGTTGAATAAATAAGCTTATATCATCACACCACCGTAATGACGCCTTTTTGATTTTACTTGGAGGCAAAATGTTGTGACAAACGCTATCTGAGTGGAGGTAAAATGTTGACCTCAGCTACTCTCACTAATTAAGAAATTCCAGGAATACTACACGTATCCAAAAAATTTCTAATGTTGTGAAGCAATTGTATATTACCTGGGTGAATTCAGTCTGTAGCTCTCACTGAAGTTATTAATGAGAGTTTCCATTAGCGCTACAGATATTCTAGAAGTTCCTAATTATATCACTCTTTGAAACAAGACAGGGTATCAAGATAAGAGCCAAGATAATGTTACGTGCTCATATGAAGGACGGTTTCCTTTTCCTGTTGCTTATCAATCTAGTCTTTGGGTGGTTATCAATTATCAGTTTATCATCTTTTATGGGTACACAGTCAAAGTCCGTTATATAACAACACAATCTGCTATATGCGGAAGTGCATTCACTCTGAAAATAGAATCCATGATTTGTATGATAAGTAAGTTATAGAAAGAAAAGATATAAATCAATATATAATTATGGAAGAGAAGATATATGGAAAAATACCTCCTTTTATAGAGAAATGAGAGAGTGTGGTAAGAATGTAAAATAAATCATACCACGCTGGATGTTGTTGAGCTGAGAATCTTGAATATCTAGCCAGAGTCATGAGTTGACTTTGAGGTTAATAACTTACCATATAGGGATAGATATTCTAGATGTTTCTTTAACTATATCACTCATTGAAATATGTTTTCTAGATGTCGCTGCCTATATAAAGAGCACGATTTCCCTCCTGTAGTTTATTTATCTAGTCTTTATATAGCTACTTTAATCATCAGTTGTCATATAATCTCAAGTACACTGTCAAAGTTAGTTACATTTCAACAGCTGTCAATATAATTAGACAATAGGATTTTTTTCAACAAGGGCCTGTCTATTTTCAATCCGGCATTTCTTTCAAAGCGTTCTAAGGTTAAAAGGTGTTTCTGAATAAGAATTAGTGTGTCTATTTACATTATATTGGCATTTAGTAAACATCAGCACTGCAACTATTTTAACAATTGGAGGGATGGCCGAGTGGTCTAAGGCGGCAGACTTAAGATCTGTTGGGCGTATGTCCGCGCGAGTTCGAACCTCGCTTCCTTCATATTTTTTTCAGTGTCCCATTTGTAAAGTTGTTCAAACCGCCCTCAATTTTGACGCGTCGTGTAAAACGCACAACTTTACCTATTGGTATACTGTATACTCTTTTTGGTTCAATGTTTCATGTGAACTTCCACTTCATAATGAAATAAAATAGAAATGAAATTTAATATTTTTTTATGAAAGTATAGGTTTTATTATATCACAATAATGGAATTATATGCTGAAAAGTTAGAACTAGGAATTGAATACATTCATTTATTCTAAATGAATTCCTGTGGTTAATGTTGTTCTATAACTTACTTTGATAAGGCACTCAAAAAAGATGATAAACTGATAATTAAAGTAACTATACAAAGACGACATAAATAAGTGACAAGGAAGGGGAACACGTTCTTTACAACCTTATCTTGATAATCAGCCTTGTTTCAATAAGTGATATAATTAGAAACTTCTAGAATATCTGTAGCGATATCGGAAATGCTAATTAGTAACATCAGTCAGTCAAGACACTGATTTCACTCAATATCCTCAGATTGCCTCATAAAACAGACCCTACTATAAAACTCAATGCATTACAACATAAAGCGCACTCACCTGTTACTAGTGTTTCCGGATATTAATTAGTCTGTCTATTATTATCGTACTGACATTTGATTAAGATTCACACGATCAGTTTCAAAACCTATAACGGATCGTGTGGATTTTTAATAAATGCCAGTGCATTATAATAGACACAATAATTAATATCCAGAAACACTAATAACAGATTTGTGCGCTTTAGCTTAAAGTAGATTGGGTAAAAGTTAATGTGTCTATTAATATTATACTGGCATTTATCAAACATCCACAAGATCCGTTGTATTTGGTAGTATCGGTTTCTTTTGCATTGTGTGGTTGTTTATTAAATTTTGCTTTAGGCTTTAAAGGTGATCTATTTAATTAATTCAGAAAGTGAGTCAGAAAACTCAGTTTATTTCAGTATGGACGAAAACTTAGTACACTCCATAAGAAACATTGCGGTTGCGATTCAAGAGGTGGTCAACCGGGAACAGAGACATGATTCCCATGATAGGTCTACACGAGTAGATTTTACACCATTCAAAGGCGATAATAAAAATACTAGTGAAGTATTGGCATTTGTTACAAAATTAGAAGGCTGTTTTACAATTAAAGGCTGGAATTCGGGAAATTACCAAGAGAAGACCAACTACTTTGCAAAACATTTGGAAGGTCCTGCGTTATTATGGTGGGCGGCAGTAAAGCCAGATTTTGAAGAGGATATGAATAGTACATTTGAGGATATCTTAGATGCATTTAAAAAATACTTTATTGATCCAAATTACATGGCTTTGACGAAAAGAAAATTCTTCCATATGCAGCAACGTACTCATTCTGTTTCAGATTACGTGAACTATTTTAGAAGCATCGTAAACCAAATAGACAAACACTATTTATCTGATGCTATTAAAATGGATGTTTTCATTGATGGATTGAATGAGAGAGTGGC
>JAKTWB010000020.1:8036-77317 GCA_030560845.1 Pichia scutulata
GTTCAAAATTTCAAGACGGTGAAAAAAAAAATAAAAAAAAAAAAAAAAATAATAAAAAAAAATTTGTAATTTTTTTTTTCAAAAAAAGGACTTTTTTTTTTTTTTTTTTTTTTGATACAAAAAACGTCAAACATACTGTACACAATATGCCAAGTGAACTTGAAGAACTTGTTGGATTTTTACATGATAAACAATTAAATGTTAAAGAATTAGCTCTTGAAAATTTGGTTCAGTTTTCACCAGGTGGACCAAATAATCATCAAGATATTTTCAAGTACGATAACTGTAGAGCAATTGAAGATTTAATTGCATTAACACATGAAAAAAAGGGAAAAACAGTTAATGAAGCACTTACTATTTTAGTTAATTTATGTGATGATGACGATTTAAGAGAATTAGTTTCACAAAATGAAGGTTTTTTAAAGTCATTAATTGAAAAATTACCAAACCAAACAAACTTGAATGCTGATTTAATGTGTATCTTATTAGCAAATTTAGCAAAATCCGATAATATTTTAAAAATTTTCCAAATTGAGATCGAAATTTCTAAAAATCAAGAAGATATTTTCAAAAGTACAAAGGCAATGGACTGTTTAATGGATATGTTTGTTAAGGGTGCTGAAAGAAAGATTAATAAATATGCGGTTTATGATTATTTATCATATTTATTTGCAGATTTATCAAGATTCAAAGAAGGACGTGAATATTTTGTCACCGAACAAGCATATGATAACGTTATTCCGTTAACCAAATTATTAGTATTTACTGAAAAATGGGATGCAAAAATTAGAAGAGAAGGTGTTGCATCGACAATTAAGAACTCATTATTTGATCTTGAAAAACATTCAATCTTTTTAGAAGAACCGGTTAACATGTTATCATATATTTTAGGTCCAATCGCTTTACCTGGTAATAAAGGTTTAGACGATGAAGAGATTTTGGATTTACCTGAAGAGCTTCAGTTCCTTGATGAAGACAGAAAAGTGGAACCATTAAAAGATATAATAGCTGTTCATCTAGAAAGTTTGTTATTGTTATGTGCAACTAGAAAGGGTAGAGAATTTTTAAGAAGTAAAAGTGTTTATCCGGTTGTCAGGGAATTACATAAAGAATCTAAGGATGAAGTGATTACAGATTTATGTGATCGTCTCGTTCAAATGTTAATGAGAGATGAAAGTGATCAAAAGGCGGATTCAGAAGAATTAAACGAAATCAAAGATATGTTAGAAAAAATTGAAGTCATTGATGATGATGCCGATGATGATGATGAAGGTGTTGTAAATGATAGTGACGATGACGGACAAATGGTTGTTGTTGTCTAAATAAGTAATTATACGTATAATTAGTAACAAGTGTTTTTTTTTTGTATTCATTCTTTGAATTTCGAACTAATAATCCATGAAAAAAAATTTAATGTTAAGATATATTTCATTATATGAAAATTTTGATGAAAATTTATTGTATAAAAAGGATTAAACAGAATAAGAATAAATAAGAATAAATAGAAATAGAATTTAATAATTTAAAATCATAAATATTAACATAAATTGACAACTACTGTGAAAAGATTCTATTTTTTATTTCATTGATTGTATTTTATTGTATATATGATATTTTTCGTGTTAATATGGTATTTGCGTTAAAGTAATGAATAAGTGAAATCAAATGAAAGCAATTGATTTATTCATCATCTTCTTCTTCAGTTTCAAAACCAGCTAAAACCTTTGGTTTTAAATCAGCCCAAAGTTTACCCTTGTTTCTTGCTTCATACCATGAGGTAACTGTTTCATCAAGACCAACTTGGAATAAGAAAGTACCTGCAAAAATAGATGCAACAAAAGTGGAGTTTCTCTTGAAAATTAAGTTGTAAAGACCTGCGTACATTGTGTGTTTGCGAATGTGATAAGGTAAGACAAATACTGTTATATTTGCCTACCACTAATGCCTAAGATTAACATGGTCTGTCCAAGTATACAATTTCGCTATTTTCGTCAAACCGCGAGTTTTCCGTTTTGAAATTGCCGTCTTTTCATTGGCCGAAAACATTGCGACAAAGTGGTTTGTCGTGGTATATGTAAAAAGCTGTTTAAGTGGCACTTCAGCAGACACTTATGCAGGAAAAGACGTAGGGTTTACAAAAGTATAAATTGAATACTCTAATGTACATTCTCAATGACGATATTGAATAATTAATCAACCAAAATCTTTGGTAATTAATTGGAAGATGTTTAATTGTAAAATTTCTAAATTGTTTCGTGTTGAAAAATGATATAAAAACCAAGAAACTAAAATTTGATAGACTAGTAAGCCCAAAAGAGGTTCATATAAAAGCTAAAACAGTTTAAACTAAATACTGGAATTTAATATGCAATTACCTTATATATTCATAAAGATATTAACAATATAACAAAAAATCAAGCTTAATTACGTAATCGGAATTCAATGGTGAACCTGATGTTATACTTTGCTATTAATTACTCAAAATGATTAAAACTAAAAACTAAAAATTAAAAACTAAAAACTAAAAACTAAAAACTAAAAACTTAAAACTAAAAACTATAAACCATAAAATATGAAGTTAGTGTAAAATATAAATCAGTCCATTGTTAAAATTTAAATGTACCATTTAAATCTGGATCATCACCAAACATCATCATCAACTTCCATTGCATCATAATAATCAGCATCATTTTCACTATCATAATTGTCACTGAAATATCCATTTCGTTCTTGAACATCATTAACTTCATTATTAATTTCATCATCGCCTGAATTTTCATAATCCGTAAAATTCTCTCCAAAAGTTGCATTATCTTCGTCGTCTTCATTAAAATCTTCGTTTTCTTCAAAATCCTCATCTTCATCTTCATTATAATGTTCTTCTTCTGCTGCTATATTCCATGTATCTACTCCGGGAGTCACATCGTCACCATCACGTAGAAACTCAACAATGCCATCGTGATTACCATTATTGATATCCATCTGCGCTCTTTGGAATAATGCCCTTAAAAATGCTTCCCTACCAATATCATCATTTAAAACATATTCATCATTATCATCAGTTTCTTGAGCATTAGTAACCGATTCAAACGCAAAATTATTATCAGTGTTTTCTCTCTGATTAGGCCCGGTGTTATCCTCGGATTGTTGATCTTCTCTATCAACAAACGAAAAAGGAATTTCATAATTATTATTTTCTTCATCAAGACCAGTACCATTAAAACTACCATCATCATCAAGATCATCTTCAAAATCTTCGTCAACATTATTCTCATCTTCAAAAAATCCCTGTATGCCAAATAATCTTGCAATCATTGAATTTTGTTCTTCTCTTCTACTCCGCTCTGCATCTGTTTCATCATTATCAGCAGCGTTATTCAAGCGTTCAAATATTCCTGGAATAAATGCATCACCTGTTGATTGTGGATTTCTGATATAAAAACCAAAACGATTATGAGTTCTGAGAATAGTCAAGAAAACTGTTTGATTAAAACAACTTTTTTCTAAATTTTCATATCTTTTAGTATTCAATGTACCTGAATCTCCATTACCAATCATACCTTCAGATGGTTCACCGTGATTATTTAAATATGGTGATTCAATTTTTTGACTTGCTGATACATACGTGGAGGGTAAGAACAGCTCGAGTTCATTTTTAAGTGGGGTAAAAATAATAGTAAAAAATGAACTTAACTTACATTGCAATCTATGGTGTTGAATGTTTTTGGTTAGCCATTGACCGCAATGTAAACAAATATGATTAAAAGTCTTGTTCTTTTTCGGTACAGTACGTACAAACAACTCTCTTTGAGGTGGTTTAATTTCTTTACTTAAACCAACCAATGCAATATCCTTTAACTTTTCAGGTAAATCAATTAAATGAACTGGTTTTGGATATTCAATAAAATCAATAGCTCCATCTCTTCTATGTGACTTATCCAAAGTTTTTTCATGTAGACCAATTCTTAGTTTATTAATTAAAATTTCTTTAAACTTAAACTCAACAGTTGAGTGAGTAAAGGAGTTTGCCAGAATTGCTTCAATATCAGGTAACAATTTTTGAGTTTCATTATCAACCGGTAAAGTATTCAAAAATAATGAAATATAATTAACTTGTCTTTCATAAATTTTATAATTTGTTTTTAAGATTTTGTATAATTTTTGAATAAATATTGGTTTTGATGAATAAAACTTTCCATCTGTCTTTACGAGTTGATCAATGATTTTTTCAAAAATATCTTTAATTGATGCATAAGTAATTGAAGTCATTTCTAATTCATTCACATCATTGTCTAGAATTGAATCAAATTTTAGATTATTTTCATTAAATGAATATCTTTGAAGGATTGATAAAGAAATCAAAACAATTCTTTTCATTAATGAAAATTTAATGCAGTCAATTAATGGGAATCCACTTTCAATGAATAATAACATTATAGTTTCAGTAAATCCTAAATATGGATTATGAACTAAAAATTCAAAATAAATTTTCTTCTGTGACTCATCTTTTGTTGGTTCATAGTTGTTTAAGATCCTATATTGCAACAAAGACTTTAAAGTTGACGATAAAATTTCAGAAATGAAAATGCTCTTCCCTTTCCTACTTATAATTTCTTCCATTTCTAGTGTTGAACCAATTAAAATCGACATTGAAAATTGAGAGTAACAATCATATTTCAAATTTTTATAAAATAATTCATGAATTTTCTTTAGAGGCGGTAAGCATTTTTTAACAAAAGAATTTTCTCTGTTCAATTCAATAATTTCATTCATCAGCTTTCTGAAACTTGGAGTGTTTGGATCAGATAAAACTTTAAAAACTGATTTATCAAATATTTGTGTTGTTAAAGCCGAAATGTTTTCACCATAGATTGAATCACTTATTAAACTTTCGCTATAGTTAATAGGTTCAAATATATTTGGATCCACTTCAAATTCATTTAATTTAAATGATGGTATGAAAGAATTAAATCTACCCTTACATAATGGACAATAAAAATCCGAACATTTTGTTTTTCTTTCATTTAACATGGTTTTAAAACATTTAAAATGCATACCATGTGGACATCCATTAATAACCAACTTTTCTCTGGTACAACCTGAAAGTGCAAATTCATTTGGAACTTTGATATTTTTAACAAATTCATTAAATTCTTCAACCATAAATTCAGGTGGTTTGTCATCGATGGTTGGTATATTCCAAAAACAAGATGATGCAGTAATTAATCCAGGAGATCCAAATAATAAATGATTAGATTCAGAATTCTTACATAAGACACAAGTTCTTAGTTCACCTGAATTGTTTTCTAGATGAGAAGTCGATAAATTTGAACCTTGTCTTTCATTATTTCCACCATTATTATTACCATTTTCATCATCAAAAAAAGTCTTATTATTTTCAACAAAATCAGTTTGTTGTCTCATCATTTTTTGTAATACCATTTTTTGTCTCTTCAGAGCCAATCTTTTCTTTCTTTCAGTTTTAGTTTCTAAATTCTTGCCATACTTCGATTTTTTATACTTTTCGATATGTGCAATACCAAAACAATCCAGTAATGAATTTAAAACATTATCATCTTTTAATAATAAAACTTCCAAAATATTTGAAGATTTTTTTGTTATATACTTTGGCAATTCTGATTTTTCAGCAATTGATAATAATAAATTACAAATTGGAATATCAATAAAGTTTTTCAATCCATGATTATCTTTATTATATAATTCATCATCAAGTATAATTGCATGAATCAAATGTAAGGCTATATTTAAATGAGAATCATTGTCTGTATCAATTGCAAACCTCAATAATTTATACAAAACTTTAACAAATGTTGAAGTTTTCATATATTCTCCAATTTTCTTAAATTTATTTAAATCATCAGGAATTAATTGATACATATAAGGCGTTATAATTATATCACTAACCTTTTTATGTTTACTGTTTGATAAATTTCTAATCAAAGATTCTTCTAATTCAGAAAGTGAAGTTTTATCAACAAAATAATCAAATGGATCAATCCTTTCCCAATATTCTTCCTTTAATGTATAGCGACCATAATCATTATAAGTTTGCGGCGGTAAATAAATTGAAATTTCATTTAAAATTTGGTCGAAATTTGAAATATTATCAAATTCTTTCTTTAAGTTTGAATATCTCATTGGATATTTAGCTAATGTTATGATCATTCTGACTTTATTTTCATAATCTTCTCTATCATTATAAGTTAACGTTGAATCGTGAATAAATCTTAATGTTAAAATGTAATAAATTAAAAATAAAAACTCCTCAATTATAATTGTAATTTTTTCTTCGTAAATTGTATTTTCAAAACTTTCATCAAAAAGAATACATCGAGACAATAAATATCTATTATATAGATACTCAAATGGTAATTCATCAATTAAAATTGCATTTTGCAAAATGAAAATAATATTTATTGGTTCCAAATAATTAAAGAAATTAGCTGCAAGAAATGAATCAACCCCATTTCTAATCCAAAAATTAGATTTAATTTGAGAATCTAATACCCAAGATTGTAACATCTTATCAGCACAATAAGTAAAATGTTCTGATTGAGTAGTATCAATGGTATAAAGGTTAGGTTTAATTTCAGACTCATTTATTTTGTCATTATTATTTAAACAAATTGCCTTATTTAATAACATTTTTGGATCAAAAAATTTATAATTTTTAGAAATTGAACTTAACAGTGAACAAACAGGATGAGAAATTGAAACGGCATCAGTTGAAATATTAAATGGTATAAGATTGAAATAAGTTTGAGGTGCATCCTTTCTTAAAATGGTTGATATCAAAATAATTGATTTTTCAACTTGTAAATTCGGTTCATTAAAACCAGAAACAATTTTACCAACACTTGCTATAATTGAATAAATTGGTAGAAGTGATAAATATTTACTATGAACAAGTCTTTCATTTTGAAATTCTTCATGATTACCAGTTTTTCTATACAATTTAATGAATTCATCAAAGGGACTTAAAACTCTTAAAATTTTAATAAAAAACGAATCAATGAAAACTTCCTTTGTACCAATTTGAATAAACTTTAAAAGAGTATCAAGACCTTGAATTTGATGTAACAAACATTTGATCGTTCTAATATTTTTCCAATTAATACTTGGTAAATAATTAAATTTGTTATCAACAGTTAAACAGTTTAAGTGTGGTTCTTTGAAACATAATAATAAACTGTTAATGACATTTTCTAATAAGCCAAGTTTTAAAAGTTTAGTGCCTAAATTTGGATCATGATAAATCTGTAATCTGAAAGTTTCAATTATACTTAAATGCCATTCTCTATCAAATTGAACTAAATTCAATTCATAAGTTGGTAAATATTTTAAAACTTGTTTTGCAAATGTTGATCTATTTTCCATTGTATTTGTTAAAATTGGTATGATTGATTTTTTAATTTTATTTCTCATTGCCTTTGGGTATCTCATTTCAAAGAAAATTAAATATTGTAATCTTGAAGATTTTGAAAAACCTAAGTGATCTATGCCACTATATGAATTAACTGTCATATCGACAATTGATTTAAAACTATTTTTTTTTACTTCTTGAATTAGAGGAATTACCAAAGAATCACTTAAAGTATAAGACAGATGATTATATTGATCAAAATAAGGGATTTTATTTAAATGGAAATTTGAGTCTTCAAACAATGTGACAGATAATTCTTGTTTAATAAAATCAGTTAAAATAACATTTTTATTTTTCATTATAACATCAAACCAATTAATAATTGATCTTGAAATAACTAAATTGGAATATTCTTTACCAGTAAGGATGGAATAAGTTAAACCATTTCCGGCAGCTGACTTCATGTCTCTCTCCTTTGAATCAAATTTTTTAGCTTTTTCAAGAATTTTGGAAATTGATTTGGATCTTGAATAACAAACATAACCATTTTCATCAATTGCCTTTGCCAAATTTGTATATATATCATATTTTTCATCTAAATTACTTTTACCATCATAAGTGAATTCATAAAATGGGAAATCATCAGATGTATGATCATTCGTTGATAAATCATTTACAGATAAAAAGCTTTTTGCTTCCTCATAATTATGAAATTCATCATTCCAAACAATTAAATAAGTATAATCAAGGAAATCATTTGTATAAATTGTATTTTCTTCAAAATCTTCATCAATATCAAATGCTTTATAATTATGCTTATAAGTTTGTTCAGCTAAATCATTATCAAAAGGTAAAGTAGATGTTACAGTTTTAATCTTATCTGAAAGTTCCTTATTATCTTTAACGACAGGTAAAGTTGATACATTTGTTACTTGCATATCCAATAAATAATCAAACAAAACTCTAATTAAGATTTTAATATGAAGTTTTAAATCTTGAGGTAAATCAGGTAAAGATTCCTTCAATTTCACTTCAAACAAATTTGCCATACAATTTAAATCAACATTCCAAGAACTCGTATCACCACAATCACAAATGGCATCACCAGTTGATCTATGTACAGAAACATTGTGGTCTGAATGTTCTTCCTTATTAAAACAATGTTCACATAAACAACAAGTTGCATCAACACCACAATCATAACAATTATAAACCATACTACCATTTGGAATTGTAAGTGAACAAATATGACTTAAATGACCATAAGTTTGATTATTTTTTTGTTCTAAATAGAAATTTTTATTGAAAGTTCTTTCATTTACATCATCGTAATTTAAAGGCAAGCCCATAAAATCACCTGGACGTTTAGGTAAGAAATATTCATAATACTTACCATGATCAGATAAAGCGCAATAAAGGGTTCTGAATAAACACTGTTCAAGATAATGTTCAAAGGAATGAAGAGTTGGGATTCTAATCAGTTGATTGATCAATTCCTTAGCAACCTTGGTATTCTTATAGTGTTCAATAATGGAAACATCCGACATACTTAAAATGTATGCATTTAGTTTATGTAAAACAGGAAAGAAAAAGAAAAGGGGATGGCTAAACATGTCAGAATAGAATATAGTTTTGCCCTTTATGGATTCACGCCAATTAATTAGAAAATCATGAAATGAAATAATATAATAATAAAATAAAATGAAAAAATGAGAAAATAAAAAAATAAAAAAATAAGAAAATAAAAAAAAAAGCAAGGTCTGTGTCCCTGCGTCGATCGTCGTGCTGTGAAAAAAGAGAAAAAGAGAAAAAGAGAAAAAGAGAAAAAGAGAAAAAGAGAAAAAGAGAAAAAGAGAAAAAGAGAAAAAAAGAAAAAGAGAAAAAGAGAAAAAGAGAAAAAAGCCTATTTCCATTTCCGATCGTCACACGTTGCTTCCAAAAGGGGAAACACAATTGAATTTCCAGCTCGCGACTATTGTAAGGCTGAGCCCCGTTCGCACGTGGGTGTCAATTACTCCCAATTTACAACAATCCAATTTGCAAACTAATCAGTACGTGCGCAATTCCATTAATTAAACCGAGCTTTTGTCGCACGTGGCGGGTGCACAGCCCGAGCCGCACCGCGAAAACTAAGCCGTCCCCTCTCCAAACTGAACCGCTGAAAGGGTCTTCGGAGTTGCACACAAAGCAATTCGACCCCTATGTGAAATTACTGGCAAATTTATAATTTATGAATTATACCAACCACGTTTCTGGCACTTGACACTTTGAGCTCCACGTTGTCGCTTTATGACAATGTGCTTTTTGGCAGTTCTGCACGTTTCCTGTTATTCACGTACAATGTATCAGTCTCTATAAAACTACACTCTCTTCCACTTTCTTCTTTTTGTGTGTTTCTCTCTGTTTCGTTTCTTCTTTAATCAGCATACTCATCTCACATATTCAAACTTCAAAGCTTTAATGTCTCAACCAATTAAAACTGTAGGTGGTAATGCCGCTTTCCATAATTTCATCAACGATTTTGCAGATGTTGAAGATCCATTAGAAAGAAAGAGATTAGCATTAGAAAAAATCGATAATGCTCCTTTCTCTTGGTATCATGTTAGAGCTATTGCTGTTGGTGGTGTTGGTTTCTTAACCGATTCGTATGATATTTTTGCAATTAATATGGCAGTTCCAATGTTAGCTCATGTTTACTGGAACGGTCACATCCCTGAATCAACTGAAACGTTACTTAAAGTGTCAACTTCGGTTGGTACCGTTATTGGTCAAGTGGGTTTTGGTTGGTTAGCGGATGTTGTTGGTAGAAAGGCCATTTATGGTGTTGAGTTAATGATCATGATTGCTGCAACCATCTTACAATGTACTGCAGGTCATTCTCCAGCAATTTCCTTCCCAGCTGTCTTAACTTTTTACAGAATCATTATGGGTATTGGTATTGGTGGTGATTATCCTTTATCTTCTATTATTACTTCTGAATTTGCAACCACTAAATGGAGAGGTGCAATCATGGGTGCAGTTTTTGCAAATCAAGGTTGGGGTCAATTAACTGGTGGTATTGTTGCCATTGTTTGTATTGCTGCTTATAAATCTGATATTAATGTTGCTTCAAATAGTTTATGTGATGCTGATTGTGTGAGGGCTTGTGATCAAATGTGGAGAATTGTTGTTGGTTTTGGTGCCGTTCCTGGTATGATTGCATTATATTTTAGATTAACCATTCCAGAATCTCCAAGATATACTTTTGATGTTTCCAATGATCTTGAAAAGGCTGCAGCCGATACTGGTAAGTTTGTTTCTGGTGAACTTGGTAACGCAGAACAAAGTGATATTGAATATTTAGGTAAAACTGAAACTAGAGATGCTGAAGTTGATTATTCTCCACCAAAGGCTTCTTGGAATGACTTCTGGGGTCATTTCTTACAATGGAGATATGGTAAAATTTTATTAGGTACTGCTGGTTCTTGGTTTACTTTAAATGTTGCATTTTATGGTTTAGGTTTAAATTCTGCAAATATTTTAAGAACCATTGGTTATGCATCCTCCCCCAATGTTTACGAAGCTTTATTTAACCAAGCTGCTGGTAATTTAATTTTAGTTTGTGCAGGTGCAATTCCAGGTTATTGGTTATCGGTTGCAACTATTGATACTTTGGGTAGAAAATTTGTTCAATTCTGGGGTTTTGCAATCTTAACAGTGTTATTCTGTATCATTGGTTTTGCTTATCACCAATTAACAGAAGGTGGTTTATTAGCTTTATACATTCTATGTCAATTATTCCAAAATTTCGGTCCAAACACCACAACTTTCATTGTTCCAGGTGAATGTTTCCCAACTAGATACAGATCAACTGCCCATGGTATGTCTGCTGCATCTGGTAAAGTTGGTGCCATTCTTGCTCAATCTTGTATTGGTACTTTACAGAATCATGGTTGTGCTGCTAATGGATTAAGACCAGGTTGTTACTTAAACCATGTTATGCAAATTTTTGCATTATTCATGTTATTAGGTATGGGTACTACTTTATGTATTCCTGAAACTAAGAGAAAGACATTAGAACAATTATCTGAAGAATTACACGGTGAAATAGATATCACAAAGCGAAGAGATGTTGTTGTTTCATCTGATGATGAATACAAACTTGCTGAGTCTGTTTAATTATGCATTCGTCATCTTCATTTTTTTCATTTTCTAATAATCTTTAACCTTAAAAAAATTATCTTTTAGTTCTTTATTTTGTTTTTTTATTAACTCTTTTCTCAATTATATATACAGTATACTATTTTTCTATTATTGACTATATATAAATCGCAAATTTTTTCTAACAATCTTATCAATTCAAGTCAACTAGAGTCGGATCAAAGCAAGTCCGATGGTTTCCAAAATAATTACAGTAACAATGACGGTAAATTAAATGGCTTCAATGGGAGTTTAAAAGTCGGATCCCCACAAACGCAGTCATGTAGTTGGTATCCATTGATGGGTCAACTCCGGTGCCGGATAGTCACACGACTACTTTCCTTCCCATATTCTTGCTTCCTTCCTTCACGGTCATCGTCAACACCATAGCTCTGAACTACTCCTTTCTATGGATGGCCCCTTAAGGAAACGAAGAGAATGCGGCTTACGCAGGGTGCACTTGCGATGTTTAACTGTGAATTTTATTACCACTCAATCTCCAATAATGCACTATTTTTAATTTCCGGTATTCCTTATTTCTTTTTCTTTTTTCACCTGCTTTTTTTTTGCTACCGAAAACTTTTTCGTTCGATCGATTTGTGAAATTCCGTTTTCCTTTTGTATTTAAAGAATGAAATTTCTGCCTTTTCTTTCCACTTGTCAAAACTCTAGTTCGTTCTTAGCCTTTGTTTTCTTCATTCCCTTTCTCTCTTTTCTTTCATTCTTTTTTTTCCAGTCTCAATTCAACTCACTCAATCACACTACACATACAAAAAAACAAATACTTCAATCATGGGAAATAAAACAGCTGGTGGTAATGCAGCATTTCATAATTTTATGAATGATTTTGCACACGTTGATGATCCTTTAGAAAGAAAAAGACTAGCTTTAGAAGCAATTGACAATGCCTCCTTTTCTTGGTATCACGTTAGAACAATCATGGTTGGTGGTGTTGGTTTTTTAACCGATGCTTACGATATTTTCTCAATCAATTTAGGTGTCTCTTACATGGCTCATGCATTCTGGAATGGTAACATCCCTGCATCAACTGAAACGTTAATTAAAGTCTCAACTTCGGTCGGTACCGTTATTGGTCAATTGGGTTTTGGTTATTTAGCTGACGCTGTTGGTAGAAAATCCGTTTATGGTATTGAATTAATGATCATGATTGCCGCAACCATCTTACAATGTACTGCAGCTCATTCTCCGGCAATTTCCTTCCCTGCAATTTTAACATTTTATAGAATCCTGATGGGTATTGGTATCGGTGCCGATTACCCATTATCTTCTATTATTACTTCTGAATTTGCAATTACTAAATGGAGAGGTGCAATCATGGGTGCAGTTTTTGCAAATCAAGGTTGGGGCCAATTTTTGGCTGCAATTGTTACAATGATTTGTGTTGCTGCTTATAAGACCGATTTAGATATTGAAGGTGCAAGTAATTGTGGTCATTCTTGTATGAAAGCTTGTGATCAAATTTGGAGGATTGTTATTGGTTTTGGTGCCGTTCCTGGTATGATTGCGTTATATTTCAGATTAACCATTCCTGAATCTCCAAGATATTCAATGAATGAAGAAATTGCACTATCTGAAGAAAATGCCGAAGCTGCAGAACATGAAACAACTCCAATCAAAGGTCAAGAATTTTCAGAGATTGAAAGAGAAGTTAATTCACAACAACCCGTTAGTCCTCCAAAGGCATCCTTTAAAGATTTTTGGTCACATTTTTCACAATGGAAACATGGTAAAATTTTACTTGGTACTGCAGGTTCATGGTTTATGCTAGATATTGCATATTATGGTTTAGGTTTAAATACTGCTTCAATTTTAGAAAGTATTGGTTTTGCATCTTCTTCCAATATTTACAAATCTTTATACAATCAAGCAACAGGTAACTTAATTTTAGTTTGTGCTGGTACAATTCCAGGTTATTGGTTCACAGTTGCAACAGTTGATACAATTGGTAGAAAACCTATTCAAGTTGGTGGTTTTATCATTTTAACTGCATTATTCTGCGCAATCGGTTTTGGTTACAACAAAATCAGCTCTCATGGTAGATTTGGTCTTTACATTATTGCACAATTTTTCCAAAATTTCGGTCCAAACACTACAACTTTCATTGTTCCAGGTGAATGTTTCCCAACTAGATACAGATCAACTGCCCATGGTATGTCTGCTGCATCTGGTAAAATTGGTGCAATCGTTGCACAATCTTGTATTGGTACTTTAAAGGATCACGGTTGTGCTGCTAGGGGATTAAGACCAGGTTGTTGGTTAAATCACGTTATGGAAATTTTTGCATTATTCATGTTGTTAGGTATTTTTACATCTTTATGTATTCCTGAAACGAAGAGAAAGACATTAGAACAATTAGCTGAAGAATTGCACGGAGAAGTCGATGTTACGAAACTCAATTATAATCCTTCAAGTGATATTAAAGATACAAGATCTTCTTCAAATGAAGATACGAATGATTCAATTGTTTAATCATAGAAGAACAAACAATAAAACAGTTTACACTTATGCTTTTTTTTTTCTCGTCTTATGTATTATTTATTTTTGTCTTTTTTTGTTTCCCTTTCAATATTTTATACCGATCAGGCTACAGATCATCTCCACCAATGTTATGCTATTAATTGGTGTTTTCTTTTGGTATCTTTTATGTTTTTTTTGTACGGTTCTATAGATCTAAGTTATTTGTATTATTAAAAAATTTTCTCGTCGCGTCGATTACTTTTCTCTTTAACTATTGGTAAGAATTTTATATTTGGTTCACCTGGATACCCTCTGGTTCACTTAACAAAGCCAAATAACTGCTCAATCAGACTATCAAAATCATGCAGAATGCTTCATCAATGCAGAAAATGGGAGATTTACCTGCATCGTTGCCAGTTTTACGTAGAAACAGACCAGATTCAAGAAATGGAATAATAATAAATTCATTTGGTACAGAATCGTGTCCATTTTGGGATAAAGTTGGTGCATGTAGACACGGTCATAGGTGTTCAAAATATCATCATAAGCCAAAAAGATCTAAAACTGTTGTGTTTTGGAAGATTTACAGAAACCCGATTAGAACACTTTTTTTGAAATCCGATGATAAAGAAAAAAATAAAGACAGTCATGGAGAATTTGTTAAAAAGGATATAGAAATCGACGAGTCAAGACTAGAAAAAGAAGCAACAAGATTGTATCAAGATTTGTTTGTGGAATTTTCCTTGAAATATGGTGAACTCGAGTCAATTATAATTTGCGGTAATTATAATCCTCATGTCGGAGGTAATGTATTAGTTCAATTTAAAGACGAAAGAAGCGCAGTACAATGTTTTCGTGACTGTAATGATCGATGGTATAATGGAAAGCCTATATTTTGTGAATTGTCGCCAGTTGTTCATATTGATGATGCAATCTGCAAAGATTTTCCATATGGTAAATGTGAACGTGGCGATCAATGTAACTTGATCCATGTTAGAAGACCACCTTATGATTTACAACGAACTTTATTTGCAAGCCAAAGGGCCCATTATAAAGATCAAGATAATGTTTAATACTTACTTTATATAACTGTATAATACTAGCGATTGAATTCGAATTGTCTAATTAGAAAATATAAAGATGTGCGATTCATGTTGAAAAATCTCACTACATGTTTTTAACAACCATGCAAAATCAATGTTGTGGTCAACTTTGAATAATAATTTCAATTGATTTGTAAATTGTACAATATCTAAGCTTTTAATCATGTCTACGACAGATACATCGATTAATTATGATTCAATTATTAATAAAACTGCAGATGAATTGCTAGTGGAGTATTCAGTTGATGAGGTAGGACGAATTGTTGAAAAATTGAATGAAGATGTCACAACAAAGAGACAGAGATTAAAAGTATTAGTTGGTAACAAATATAGAGATTTATTAAATGTTGCTGATGATATTATTAAAATGAACGATATAACAACATCGGAAAATGAGAAATTAATGGATTTAGCATTTAAAAGATCAAACTATAACTCAAAATCGTTATCAAATTTATCTAAATTTAATAAATCTTTAAAATCATTCAAAACTGAAAAAGTTCAAGTTCAAAATAGAAAGATAGTCCTACATAATGTTGTTCACGATTTAAACTATTCATTAATAACTTTAAAACATGAAATTACACTAGAAAATCCAATTAACAATAATGATAAATCATTCGTTGACTCAGATGATTTAGATGATCAAGTTGATAACTACCAGCCAGTTTCGAACAATTTCTCAAATACTTTTGTGTTGATTGCAAAACTTATATATCTAATTAAGTATTATTTTGAAGATGAAATCAATGAAAAGAATAAGGCATTTGCTAGTACAAAATTTGATCAACTATGTGAAGAATTCAATAATCTTATAGAATCACATCTGGTCAATTTAAGACATGAATCAGATTCTGATTTTGTGCTCAATCTTCTAACATCTTATTTGGTTTCAAATAAATCAAATCCAACATTAACAATTCAATGGTTCTTACAGAAAAGATTATCAAATATTGAGATAATGACTCATTCAAATATTAAATTTAACGATTTATTAAATTATATCTTCATAACCATTGAATATGTGAATGTAGTTAAAATCCGTATTTCTTCATTATTATTTAGAATGAAAAGTAGCTCCAACATGTCATCCAATTGGGTTAACCAGACGTCATTTAATAAGTGGATTAAATGGCTGAAAGAAATTGCGCATATTGATTTGAATGATGAATCTAAATCATTGTATGAATTTAACATTGATTCATATGATATAGATAAAGCAGCACTTGAGATGGAGCTAAATCATTGGAAGTTTCAAATATCTAAAGATTTACTGATTAGCTTTGATGAAAAACTTGAAAAATTGAATGAAAATGAAAACTTGTCAGATTCGGTGAATTTATTAAAGTACATTTTAATTTCTTTCAAACACTTCACATCACTAACCAATTTGAAAGTAGAAAATTACAATGGAACTATAGTTCAATATATGATTAATAAGTGGCACAAATTGTTTTCAACTAAGTTAGATAGTCAACTAAACAGGTTTAACAACATTAAAAATTTAGTTTTGAAAACTTTTAATGATGAAGAATTGATAACTAAAATCATAAAAAGTTCAAAAGATTCAATGTTGACTGAATTTAATGAAAATTTTAACGTTAACTCGTTTTTGAATTCTTCAAATAATGATAATTTTGATGAAGTTTTTGTTTTAGCTGAAAGATTTAAACTTTATTTACAATCCATTGTTAACTCGATTGAATTACTAAAGTCATTAAGTTTAATAATTTTGAAACCTCTTATTTCAATTGATGACTTTGAAGATGATGCTTCTTGGTTAAATATATCCAACAACCTTAAAGAGATACTCAGTATAAATGTTCAAAATAGCATTTCAATATTAAACACGTCAATTAAAGAATTTTTCATGGAAATTTCAAATGTACTAGGTATAGATAAGTCAATTTCAAATACTAGGATATTTTATATCATTCGTATTTTGGTTGAGCTTGAAGAGAAAATACAATTAAATGAAATTTACGCAACTTTTTCTAAATACTCGACAAGTATAAACAACAGACAAATTAACCTAGAAAATTTAACTGAACCATTATTAGAAAGTTGCTTTGAACAACTTACGAATTCTATATTTGTTCAATATGAATCTAAAATCAGGGACTCGCTTAATTTAAAAACAAATGATGAAAAAACTGAGTATGCTGAATGTATACTTTGGGAATCATTTACCTCAGAAAATTTACAAATTCCAACATTATGCTCAATTGATTATTCAACATTGATTTTAAAGTTTTGTAATGATTTGATAAGATCTGATAATTTGAGTCATTCGAACCAATTTACATTGAAATCATTCAATAATCCAAGGATAAAATTAGTTAATAAAATTATAAATATCTTGGAAAGAGATATAGATGAATTAGATGATTCAATTAATCAAACTAATTTATTACTGTACTATTCTAATTATATATTCACATTATGCTTATTAGATTCAACATCATATAAACCAAATAGTAAAATAATTGAAAAATTTGGTATATTAAATAACTGCTTTAAAGATGTTGAGTATACCACTAAAATTGAAAGTGCAATTCTAAAAAATTATAAAAGTCAATCATTATTATTTTACCCCTTATCAAAATGAAAATAAAAGTACTTGTGTAATTCCTTTTTTAAAATAATTAATTGTTTCTGAAACATAATTTTTTGTTAGCATTATATTCCCCATCTAATCGGTGATTGCTGTCTTCAAGTATTTCGTTAATTTTCTGTCTTGTATGAAAAATTAATGTTGTGCATAATTCATGCGATTGATCGGAATAATAGAGTTCAAAATCTCTGACTATTTTGTTATATTGTAAATTAACTTCTAAAATTTTGGCGTCTCTTTCTTTAATTATATCCATATCATTATTGGCTGATGTACGTTTCATAACGATATCATTATTTATCTTATTAGAGTCATCATGAAAAGAAAAATTGATCATGTCGTACATAAAATATAAAAATCAATGCGAAAAAAAAAGTTTTGTTATGGGTTTACACCATCCATTCTTTTTTTATTATCAACAATACATGTCAGCTTCAAACATACCGAAAGATATAACGATTCCACCAAATGAAGTTCGAACATTAATAGGGAAGACTGCAGTATATGTTAATAAGAATGGTACAATATTTGAAAACAAAATTTGTACAAAGGAAGCAAATAATCCTAAATTTTTATTTTTGAATTCAAAGGATCCATATTATTCATACTATCAACATTGTTTACAAACTTTGAAAACCATAGGAAAATTGCCAGTAATCAATAAAGTTGAAAATCAAGGATCCAATGATTCAGCTGAAACTTCTAGTGTTGAAAAAGCAGAAGAAGCTAAAGAACCGTTAAATAAACCAAAAGATTTTCGTTTTTTAACACTTGAGAACAATCAATTGGTTTATTTAGAAGATAAGATACCTAATGAAGATTTAGAAATCATTAAGATGGTTTCACAATTTGCAGTTGTCAATGAACCTGATGTATATAATAACTTTAAAGATTATGTTTTGAATAATAATAAATTATCAAAGCAATTTCAATTTTTGAATGATCAGCATTCATTACATAAGTTATATGAGAAATATTTACAAATTTATAAAATTATTTGGAACGATGAAACGAAATTGGTTGATGAATTTAATAGTAAATTTAATAAGACTGAATTTTTGAATAAATGTTTTAATAATGCAGAATATTATGAAAAGGAAGATTTAGATACCGACAAAATTCAAGAACAATTGTTATTAGAAAAGATGAAATATGGTAGTATAGATTGGCAAGATTTTGAAATTGTTGAAACTATTGAATTTACTACTTTGGATGAAATTGCTGAATTAAATAAGCCATATAATAAATCTGATTTAGAATATAGATCATTAATCCAGAAGGGTGAAAGTAGTATATTTGATGAAATAGAAGAGCAGAGTGAAGATGAAGATATTAGCAAAGAAGAAGCTGAAGAAGGTGAGAATGATGAAGAAGGAATGCCAGAGTATGCAGAAGCTTCCAATAGTGAAAATGAAGAAAATGATGGAACAGATAAAGAAGAAAATAAAACAGGAGACGAAAGGCAACATACAGAAGAAGAAGCCAGTCCTATTCAAAGAATTCCAAGAGGAATTAAAATTAGAGCAGCAGGTGAATCAAGAATATTGAAGAGGAGATATCAGCAAACTAAAGAAGATATAGCTATGGATCCAGTTACGAAAGAAAGGCTACTTCGTTGTCCATTAACTAACGAATTGATTCCTGAAAGTAAGTTTCAAACTCATATTAACACATTATTGAGAGATCCAAAATACGCAGAAGAGAGGCAACGATATGAAGATAAATTTAAGTACGGATCAGGATTAAATACACAGTATGTTTATGAAAATATTTCGAATTTAGTAAAAGATAAGAAAAGAAGTAAAAATATATAATTTAAAACTTTTTTAATACGTGACAATCTTTAGTTTGAATTAAATTAATATTAATAAAGAAGTAATTTTTTTAAAAATTATTTATTTAGGAGTTATAAGTTTTTATATAAAGGAAAAAGAGTACAGTTAATGAAACACCAAAATCATTAGCTAACTTAATTCTTTAAAGAAGAAGCTCTTCTCTTTCTGATTTCAGCTCTTTCAGCCTTTCTTTCGTGTAATCTTTGAGCTAATAATTGAGCATATTCAGCAGCAGCTTCTCTTTGAGCTTGTGCATTCTTGATCTTTAATGACTTAACAGCTCTCTTTCTTTGTAATTTTTGAGGAGTAACTAATCTTTGGATCTTTGGAGCCTTAGTGTAAGTTTTTTCACCCTTGACGATTTCTCTTCTAATAACGAATTGAGTAACATCATCTTCCTTGGTTAAACCAAAGAATTTTCTGATGTTGTTAGCTCTCTTTGGACCTAATCTCTTTGGAACTTGAGAATCTGTTAAACCTTCAATTTCTTGTTCACCTTGTTTAACAACGGTTAAAGCTAAAACTGATAAATCGTTACCAACAATACAACCTCTAACGGACTTTCTCTTTCTTTCACCAGATCTTCTTTGTCTGTAACAAGAGTAACCCTTAGCTAATAATAACTTAACTCTGTTTGGGATCATAACACCTTGTTTCATTGGGAAACCTTGTTTATCGTTACCACCAGTAATCTTGAAAACGTAACCCTTGAATTCATCACCAACAGAATCACCATCAACTTCTTGGCCCATTCTCTTTTCGTAGAAGACCTTTAATTTTTGTTCATCATCAATGTCGATACATTTTTGAGTACCATTTGGTGGGTAAGCAATATTTAACTGTAATTAAAAAAGGAAATAAAAAGAAAGGAATTCATGTTAGTATTTGCTACCAATAGTTATAAACAAGAAAAACGGATGACTAATGAAATGTAACTTATTGTTTAAAATATCTTATTTGATATACAAATTCATTTGTTTTTTTTTTCAATCGTAAATTTCAATAATAGTCACAAACTTAAGTGATTCAAATGTTGGATGTTGTAGATTCAATAATAAACTCAGAGCATGCTGCTAGTTTTAATAACGTGTGCATATAAATAGTAATATTCAAAGGATATATTTTATTATTCAGACAATTTTTCAATCACTTGATTTAGTTTCTTGATATTTTGAATAATTATTCAGGGATTAAAAAAGTAATAAATTACATCTGGTAGTTCCGTTAATGATAGTAGTGTGTAATGTCTTAGATACGTACCTTCATGGTTAGTGTATGCTAATCTGGATTGAACGATATATAGAGTCAAAGCTTAAGTCAGATTGAAGTGAATTTGGTATATTCTAGTTGGATGTATTTTTTTTCACACACACTGCTGGACTCGCACCTGGGACAAAACACAGGGAGAAGGCCAGACACAAGCACGTGCGGTGTGCGGGTGTATTAGACGTTAGCGGTGTGCGGGTGTGAAGACGCGCAAAAATGGCAGCATCTAGGGTTTGGCCAGCAATTATAGACCCGTAAACCAAACACGTGATACTGTGATAAAGCTAATGACAGGGGCTCAATTTGGCATAGTAAACTAGACTCATATTTATTACTAAACCACCAAATGCCATAGATCAGCTGAAGTTATTATACAAAATATATACAGTAAAAATCATTAAAGCTTACTTCATTTCTCTGGTTCTGGTTTCATAACAGTTTCTTTCCCACTAGATTCCCCCGTACCGTAGCTACTGGCTGTAGTATTTGCAGTTTTCTGTCCCGCCATTCCAACATTAATATTATTACTGCCTGAACTACTACCCGAGCTACCATTAATACCCGATACTGGTGGAGGAAATGCACTTAATGGTGTAGATCCACCCAATTGCCAATCGCCATTAAATAATGCACCTGGAGATAATCCATCTGCGAATTTAGATGGTAGACCAAAAAATTCTCCACTACCTAGTGTTGGTGTTTCTGTCAAATTTGGTAGTGTTATATTCGATTTTGGATTTGTGTTTGTATTTGTAGTAATTATATTATTAGAACTTGCTGGTTTTCTTAATTGGGGAAATTGTGATTGTGTTGCTGAACTAATCCTCGGGAAAAATGATTGCCCCGGTGTTTGTGGTAATGGAATTGTATTATTGGAAATTGCAGGAAGGGGCACATTACTGTTAGCGATACCATTAGCACTATAAATGGTATTAGCAGCAGGATGATTAGTAAAATTGTTAATAGAACTATTGATTGTGTGTGGGTTACTAGTATGCATATTGTTAGTACTACTATTGATACTATTAGCAGCATCAAAAGCAGCAGTAACATTATTATTATTGTTTGGTAAGTTTGGATATGGGCTATACATTGTTGGTGACATATTATAATTGTTGAGATAAAGATTCATTTGATTTAATGATGCTAAACTACTGTTGGGCCCACTATTTGGATTTATATTATGAATATTATTTAACATGCTAGAGATTGGTGTATTGATTGTGTTCCTCTTATCTTTGAATAATGCGCTTGGTAATCCACCTAATTGATATTTATTTTTACTACTGTTACTCACATTATTTGTTAATCCTGAAGAGTCTGTTGAGGTATATAACGAACTTGGAAATGAAGCAGACATCAACTCTTTTTTGCCACTATTATTATCAATCTTTATATTATCCTTTTCATTAATGTTAGTAACGTTATTATTTTTATCGAGATCACTATGATTACGTTCTTTACTTGACTTATTCGAGGATACAGCTGCAGTAATTGTTGACGGATTGGAGATTGCATCTCGTGTTGGAATTTGTATACTTAATGTTGGTCTATCTTTACCTTTAGAATTCATTCTGTGTGTATTATTGTTAGTCGTACGGTAAGGTGTAACAGCTGCACTTGATGAAGCTGAATTTCCGTTATTAAAAGGGGGCATATGAGACTCTGGGGTATTTGGTCCTATTATTGGTAATGATGAATTGCTATTCATTCTGGACCTCTTATTTGATTCCATTAACTTAGTATTATCACTGATTCTCCTTTTCTTATTTATTCCATGTATTGAAGATGAATCAGTATTCATACTTACAGTAGTATCATTTATGACGTTATTTTTAGAACTTTCATACTCATGAACAGTATCTTTTTGGTCATCATCATCTACCTCTTCATTGTCATCATCATCTTCTTCGTCTTCTTCATCTTCACTACTATGATTCAAATACATTTTAACTCCATTATTGATTGGAATATCACTTCCTGATCTTTTATGATTCTTAAAGGTATCTGAGTTATTTATTTGTATACGAGGAACAGCTAAGTTTGAATTTAATTCTGATTGTGATTCCTTAAGGCCTCTACTACGTAAAGAATTTTGACTTAGAACTCTACTTTCCGTTAAATGGGCACCATAATTCCCGGGTCTTTTGGATTCAACTACATCTTGGGGATTTTGTTGAATTGTGTTGATAATTTCGTTTGGCTCATTTGATGAAAATTCATAAATTTTATGGTTTCTTCCAATGATAACAACTGATATGTCCAGTCCACATAATATAGACAATTCATATGCTTTTTTGAATAACCCAGCTCTTCTTTTGGTGAAAGTGGTATTTCTCACCCTGTCATCATTGATGAATTCGATATCAATCTTTCTTCTACCCATTTTGACACTGTTTTTGCTTATAACTGTCAATGATGTAAAAATAGAATCAGCATATTATTTGAATCAGGAAAACGAAAAATGGCAAAAAATAAAAAATAAAAATGAAGAAATAAAAAAATAAAAAATAAAAAATAAAAACTAAAATAAAATCATCTTTAAGAATATTGATTACTACCGGTCCACAATTTACTGTTTTATTTCTACAATCATCTAAATTGTCTGCTACTTTTCGTATGTTAGAGCAATGGCACCACAACAGTTTGCAGTCGATGTCCCCATAACGAATTTGGATTTGGGGGGTGAGATTGATGATTTTCATATTCAAGATGAAGAGACAGAAAATGACTTTCATAGACAATTGGATTTACGTGATTTAAAGTTTGGGTCAAGTCCCAATATACTACAGCGTTGTACAAATGCAATTGGAAATATTTTTAAGCGGAGTAACAAGCACTTTAGAACTTTGAGTTCAAGTATCAATGGTGATGAATATGTTGATGATATTGAATTATTAAGTAGAGGCAGAAGTGATAGAAACAGTTCGTTTGATTTAGATTCAGCTTTCCAAAATTTTGAACAGTCCAAAAGAAGTATATTCTGGAAATATACTAAAATTATATTATGTTCAAAAGTATTGATAGTTCCACTATTATTATCGATTCTAGGCCTGTTAATTGCGTTGATTGTGATTATATCAAAACGCTCAAAAACAATAAAAGAACATAAACCACTGGAAGAATCAGTCTTATCAGTGTCATCTCTGTTAACAATTGTATTATCTATTGGTGGCTTACATCCGCATTTTATATCTTTTGAAAATATGCCATACCTTTCGAATATGATTAATTCAACAACATCAATTTATTCACCATACATGCTATCATCAAATCCAACTTTGGATTTACCAAATTTATGGACAATTTCAACTGGTTTGAAACCTTTCAAAAATGGAATAATCGGACAATCCTTTTATGACAGTGGATTTGATGAACAATTTAATATAGAAAATTTAGATTCTAAGTGGTTCAATGGTAAACCAATCTGGGATTTAATTAGTGAAAATAACCTAAAATTTAAGTCATTTGGTTGGCCTATCATAAAGGATGATGATGATGATGATGATGATGATGGCAATGATAAAATCAAAAATGGAGAGCTCTTTGATCAATTGGAACAATTTAAATCATATATTTCAAAAAACCAAACGAATTTAATATTATCACATGTCAGTAATTTAGGATTAAGAATTCAATCCACGGGGTTGAATGGTAATGAATTAAAGAAAGAATTATTATTAATTGATCATTATATTCAAAGCTTGTTTGAGGTATTGGAGTCAAATCAACTAAACGCGAACTTTATTATTGTCTCAGAGGGTGGTTATGTACCAATTGCAAATAGTAGAACAGTAAAATTAGAAACAATAATTGACTCAAATAAATTTCAATATATTGAAAAATCAACAATAGTAGGTTTATATCCAAAAGTTGATAATAACATTGATATACTAATAGACGAAATTAAGTCTAACTTAGCAAGCATTTCAATTGGTGACAATTTTGCAGTATTTAAAAGTGATCAAGTTCAAGATCATATTTATGGCGGCATGAATACTAATGATAGAATTCCACCCATCTTGATTATACCGAGTGTTGGGTATTTAATAGATTATGGTATTAAAAATATAAATGGTTTGAAATGTATGCCAGGGTATTTAACTGATGAAGTACTATCACGATCTACGTTTGTTGCAACTGGGCCTTTTTTTGATAATTATAATAACCTAATTCCATTTGAAAATACTGAAATTTATAATATTATTACAGATAGTTTAGAACTTTCAACATCCAAATCAATTCTTTCAAATTCTGATTATTTGTTACCAAAAGATTGGATGGATGATAAGGAATATCCAGGAATAGAAGGTTATGAAGTGGATATCTTAGAAGAAAAATCTGTTTTTGAGTCGGAGTATGGAGTGAAATCATTTAAACCGGTTATAAATCCAGAACCTGAGGATATCAATGGTATAGATCCGATCAAAATGGTACCAGAAAGTTCTGAATCAGAGTCAGAGACAACTACCGCCGATAATTCCAAACAAACCAACGATGCTCAACTCGGTTATGATAATAAGAATCAAGATGATGATGATGGTCATGATGGTGATGGTGATGCTGATGCTGATGATAATGATTATGGTGATGACGATTATGGTGATGATGATGATGATGATGATGATGATCAAGGCGAAAAATCATCTCTTCTTTCGGGCTGGTGGGACCGTATTTCTTCTGCAATCGATCATGTAGTTCAAGATGTCGAAAACAAATTCAGCCATGAACAGGAAGAATCTGAATAACTACAATTTACCTTGTTTAATTTTTGTAAGTAATGACTACAATGAACTGAAGTTCTTTAATCTTACATATTTCATGTTTCTTATCAGAATAAAAACTGAAAAATTTTCAACTTTTTCTCACATGTTTTTCATACACAATGATTTTGTTAACAAATTTTTTACCTTGATCACACAACACTTAAGCTGTTTTTTTCACATCACAACCAAACATCGACGACTACAACAAAACACCTTCAAGAACTGACCATTATATGTCGGTGAAATCCTTCCCTCATTCTCCGGAACTGCCCGCCTCTTTACTAACGTCTCCTATTGTCCTAGCTGTTCAAATGGCTCATCAACCTCCACAACAATTTCAGGATATATCGCTTGATTGCCGTAGAATGTCGTTATCACCACAATTATCAACATCATCTAAAAGAAATGGGTCTTTCTCTTCAGATGCATCAAGTATTACGCCATCAAAGACACCTAAAAAGCATGTATCTAGTCAAAACATCACAAATTTAACATTAGATTTAGTTAAACCAAAAAATATTCCACAACAATCGATAACGTCAACAATAGAAGACTCTCCTCAATTACTAGCAACTTCAGTTGGTGCTGAGATTGGTAGTCAACTTGTGCCTTCAATATCTAATATTTCATTATTGTCTTTAAATCAACACAGCTCTCCGACCATGGATACAACATTCAATATTAATGAAGACAACATTGCAACATCTTCAAGGTTAAACAATTTAGCTCAAAAAAAACATTTGAATTTGCAAAGAGGGTCTACCAGCTTACAGCCGATACAACACCATAATGCACAATTTACAATTGGTAGTAGAAAATCATCATTCCACTCACCAACTTTGCAAGGTGCTCAATTTTTCAATTCACAATCAAGGCCAATCATAAGAAGACCGAGTTCATATCAACAATTTCCAAATAAACAGCCAATTCAGATAAGACAAAAAAGAGAAAGCAATAATAGTGAAGCAATTTTAATTGAACCTGATTCGCCACCACTTGACCCAACTTCCCTTGCTGGTTCACCATCGAATTTTTTACTATCACATTCATCACCACCAAATTCTTATAAATCATCGTCTGGTATGTCCTCAGTCCAATTTCCATTAGCAAGGTATAATTCTAATGTTGCAAATTCAAGACCAAATTCACATAGGCAATCACTGCCTTATGTTAATACATTTCAGCAACAACAAATATCGTCCCAATTAACACAACAGAATCAAGCGTCACAGCTGAAATTATTAATAAATAGATATACAGATGATACCAATAATAATAAAAATATTAATACGAATTTTAATGATATTGACAACGATAATAATGATAATGATAACTTACAAAATCTAGCAAATGCATCTATACGATTCGAGAGAGAGAACTCAATTGTCAATTCAATTGGTGGTAGATCGCCTCAATTGGCTCCAATCTCGACAACATTACCACCAATGACTCCATTAGTTCTATCAATGCCGGCTGAACTAGAATCAAGATCAAATTCAACTGTATTGATCGATGATGAGGATAATGATGCTCATGATTCAAGCACTGATCAATCAGATGCCAATAAGGATAGTAATAGTGGCGCTAATGTTGCCACCAATGTTGGCACCAATGTTAGTGGAAATAATAACTCAACTGTTGGTGATGTTGATAATGATTGTATTTTTGAACAAAATCTTGATGATTGAATCATTCATGATATTTATTCTTATTTGTCAGGTTGAAAAAAAAAACCGTTAAAAGCATACCATAATTTTTAAAATATGGTTGGTTTTACAGCAAAAGCTCAGTGTGTTCTTTTTTTCTTTTTCTTTTTTTCTTATTTTATTATTTTGACTAATACTTGTGTAATAATAAAATAAAAGTTTGTTTTCAAAAAATTAATTTAAGATCTAAAAGTTTAGTAATTTCGTAAACAATATAAACGTTTTTTTAAATTCAAACTATGAATTAATAATTAAATAAAGAACTAAATATTTTATTTAATCATTGTTGTCCCATAACATCAACATAACCCCTACGTGGACCTCTTCTACCTGCTGTCCTTTTACCTGTTGGTGTAGATGATTTCATATTTAATAAATCATCAATGCTATCCTTTTTAGTTGGTTTAGGAGCACAAACAGGCGTTGGAGTTAATGAATTACCATCTGATTGTGTTGATGGCGGTAAAGACAACGGAGTCCGTGATGCTGGTACTGAATTAGAATTATTTAGATTTGACATCGACGGAGTTGCAGATTTTTTCATCATTGGAGGTGGTGGTGGTTTACTTGATTCCAATTGTTCTTCTACTGGCGCCTTTTTATTAATCCACCTCTTTAGTTTTTCGTCATAATAAAACGAATTTTCTTCACCTAATTTTGCTTTAATTGGTTTGGGTTTATCATCATTCTTACCTTTACCCAGCCACCCAAACCATCCATTACTTTGTTCATGTGATTTACCTTCTCTTTGCTTCTTTTTATTTTCTTTTTCTTCCTCTTCTTTCTTTTTCCTTTGGATTTCTTCTTCTTTCTTCATCTTTTCTTGAGCTTCTTTAATTTTACGTGTTTCTTCTTTTTCCTTTTGTTTTCTATCTAATTCTTCATCTGAATCATCGATAACATCATCATAATATTCTCCTGTATATTCTGCATGATAACGTTTTTCTTCAGTAAAATGATGTATTGGCGATGATGGACTTTGAATATTTAGACTTGCAAGTGCTGTTGGTGGTGTAAACATATTCTTTAACTTGGTGCTGTCAAGATCAATTGATTTTTTCTTACTTCTAATACCTAGTTGTGTTGGTGGTTTGAACGTTGGAACAAAATTATCAGTATATGATCTTGATGTGGAACCAGTTGATCTCTCGGTTTCAAAATCTTTGGAAAAATCAATAGCTGGAGTTTCCATTTGTTTTGAAACCACAATGTTCGGTTCAGCTTCCCCAATAATTTCTTCTTTTTCCGAAATGGGTGGTTGGGGAGGAGCAACACCATAACCACCAAGGCTGAACATATCAACATTCGTCATTTCCGAAGGAATTCCATTGTTAACATTGATATTTTTATCATTATTAATAGATTCTGTACTTGATGGGGTGTAAACTGAATTTGAACTGGTAGTCTTAAATTGGGAATTTGCATATGAATTATGTGGTGCGTTATTAATTGATACAGAAGAACTTACTGGACCATATCTATTGATTGTTCTTGATGTTGCTCTTGATTTATTTGGTTTGAATGCGTTCTGTGGTAATTTGGATGCAGGGGATTTTTTTGCAATATCAATTGTTGGATTTGAAGGCGTAATAGATGTTTCTATTGATTTAACCAGGCCGCTACCATTAACTGGAATTGGGATGGATTTAGTTTCTGCAGCCTGGGGTTCATTGACAATAACAGCACCCAGTTCAACAATTTCGGTTCCAATTTCATTATCTTCCTTCACAATTTCAGGCTCAATCTCAACGGTTTGGTTTTGCGAAACACTGTCATCGATAACTGCTGGCTCAACTACAGAATTCAGATTATCATCATTTTCTTGAACCTTTTCTTCAATCTGTTCTTCAAATGATTCAGCAACTGATCCGCTGTGTGATTCTTCAGTTGATCTATCGTTGGTAAGTAATCCAATACCATCATTTGAAGCAGGTTGTTTGTCAATAACAGGCGCAACAACATGATCAACCTCGTTTGCAGGAATAATCGGGATATTCTCATTCACTTGAACAGATTCATCCTTTTTGTTTATTTGATTAAACGGGACATCATTGTCGATTTGCTCGTTTGAGACAGATAAATCGTTAATATCGGGCTGAATAGTCGGTTCAATCGGTTCAATTTGAATAGGTTGATTAACAAGTTCATCGATTGACTGAGAAGGTGGCGTATAAAGAGCATATGGATTTTTCATTAATCTCTTCGGTGTTGCAGAGTAATTTGTTTGTGGTGATAAATGAATTTTATTGGATGGTGGTAGTGACGGTGGCACGGGTGGTGATGTTAACAATTGTGAAGATCCAGATGCTGTACCGTTTTCTTGTGCTAACGCTAATCCACTTAGACTCTCTTTTTCGGTTTGAAGATTATAGTTAACATTGTAATGACCACTTTCTGATGATGCTAGTTGAGAAATTGGATTCACTAATGGTGATGAACTTGAGTAATTAAATTTGTTTAATGTGCCATTGGTTGATTGAGCCGATGTTCTTGATAATGAAGTATCAATCGGCTGATATAAATTGCCGGATTTTATAATAGGTGGGGTACTGAATCCTGCAGCTGGCAAACGATGAATGCTTGAAGTGCTTGAAGAGCGTGTATTTGCTACATTTGGTAAATTATGAGGTAAGGCATTCGGCTGGTAATTCGACAGCTTGCCATCAAACTCTTGAATTGTAGTTGTAGAATTTGCAGAAACTGTTGGTAATAAATCATAATTATTTGGTGCATATCTACTTTGTTGTAGAGGTGGAGGCGGTGGTGGTGCATAAGGATTTGAAACATTACTGTCAATTGAAGATTCACGAGGCCTTGGTTTATCTTGAAATGACGGTAATTGTGGAGCATATGCATTTCTAATATTCGATGGGCCCTTACCAGCAACGCCATAAGGACCATTGGCGGTGCTGGAAGAAACGCGATTAGTTGGAGTATTAAACGCTGAAGTATTTATTGTGTTAATTGGTTTCATCATACTATTCTTCACATCAACCAAGTCTAAGGATGATGGTGTTCTTGATAATGAAGC
The DNA here is from genome assembly GCA_030560845.1 of Pichia scutulata. Taxonomy (NCBI): domain Eukaryota; kingdom Fungi; phylum Ascomycota; class Pichiomycetes; order Pichiales; family Pichiaceae; genus Pichia; species Pichia scutulata. Next base: position 38,399 of record JAKTWB010000020.1, read on the forward strand.
TGGTGAAGTAAATTTCGAAAAGATTCCTTCACTTTTTACTTCAGGTTCTGGAATATCTTCACCCGAAACAAACTTGTTAAAAGATTTATCTAAAGTGGTCCAAACTCTATCTAGTTGTGGGCGACTTAATTTAGAACTCAACCATCCAGAGCCAACCTGAGATAACCTGTCCCCCAAACTGGTTTGTTCAATTATAGTAGTTGGTTCACAGAAAAATTTGTTAGATGAAATTGCTGTTTGTGCTGAATCGTAATATTTTTTAGCTTCTATAAAGGAACCAATATCAGCAAGATAACCACCATGACGAATTTTTATTGGAATCATATGAGGGAAACCAATGGCAAAATTGGTTGGAACATTACCAGTTGAAGACAAGATGAATTCATATATTTCCTCAATAATCAAACCACAAATTGAAGTTGGAAGATCAGTTAACACACTTGGAATGATTGGTAGACCTGAAAGAATGTATGCTAGCCTACCATAAGCAACATAGCCAGAGTTTGTTAAAACTTTACCAATTTGAACTAAAGTTTCACCATATTGGGAGTTGTTTGACAAAATAAATGGAATCACAACCTTAAAATTATCAACCAACCATTTTGCTTTGCCCTTCAAATTTTCAGCAGATAAAGCATCTTTAGAATTTGATTGAATAAAAAAATTTAAATCTTCACCTAATGAACCTGCTGGAAAATGTTTGGACGTATATAATTTGATTGTTTGAGTAAATGAAATTGAACCCATAAGATTAGAAATCAGCAAAGCTAATGCCCAATCGCCCTCAGAGATCGCAAATTCTAACGCCGACTTTTTATCACCTACTTCAAGCATTCTATGAATAGAAGATAATTCGTTAGCATCTAAAGTATAGGCATTAAATGGTTTTTTTGCTGTAAAGGATTGTGTAATCCTAGTTAGCTCAACCATATCAAAAGTATTATTGCAATTACCAGCAGCAGCTAATGATGGATTTAAAAAATTTGAAATACCTTTGACGTATTCCATATCTGAAAAATCTCCTGGTTTTTCAATACTTTCTAACATTTTCTTTAAACATCTAAAGGTAAGCTCTTCAACAAGTAAAGGATTTCGATTAGTATCTGCAAACGAAACTAAAACATCATCTAGCCATTTAATTAATTCCTTCTTCTTGCTCTTACCTTTTATCAATGGTCCTGGAAATGCACTTACATTAGATTCCTGTTTTAAAACGGTGGAAATGTCATCAACTTTTATATTACAAATATTATGACTATAACCATCAAAACTTGGAATCATTGAAGCAATCTTACCTTCTGCTGAGAAATTAAATAATGGCCATTGTCTTCTAACCAAGTTTTCGGCATTAATAACAACTGGAGCTGGTGTAAATGAATTTGATGTTGGCGTTAGATTTTCACCATTTGCAGGGTTTGGTGGTAATGTCATACTCTTTCTTGGAGCAGTTGAAGTTGAAGTTGCATTACTTTTAACAATATTTGCACCATAGACCTCATTAATTGAAGAAACCGACAATTTATTTCTACCAACTGTTTTTCCTTTAGTGAATGATTTATGATGATCAGTTAGGAAACCTGGATTATTATGTTGTTGAGATGAGACTTGTTGTTGAGGTGGTACTTGTGGTTGGAATTGTTGTTGAAATTGAGGTTGATTGTGTTGAAATGGCAGTTGCTTTTGATGACTTTGTTGGAAGGATTGTTGTGGCTGCGCTAGCTGGGGTGCATATTTATTTGAAAAACTTCTAACCGGGGTAGTAGACTGAGCTTGTTCATTAATTCCAAATATTGGTGAGTTATGTTGATTAGATGAAAAGGAGCTGAATCCACTATTTGATGGTGTGTTATTTTGCATTGCAATTGGAGATTTCATTGGCACTGGAATGATATTCGGCTTAATGTCTTCTGGATCGGTAACAGTGGTTGATAATTGCCTAATATGACCACCGGCTGCAGCTGGAGCATATGGATTTGATGTCTTCTTCAATGGTGGTAAACTATTCATTACTGGACTCTGAATTGACGGAACAACAGATGCTTCCTGTGGTTGAATGGTGGACTTAACTGGCGGCGCATAAAGATTATTTCTTTGTGGTGGTGCAGGAGATGTGTTATGGAAAGATGTTGAGCTAGTTCTAGTTCTGAACTGATTTTCAACTGCTTCATATGGATTTCTTAAATGAGCACTTGATTTATTTTCATTAATTTTAGTTGTAGGAAGTTCAGCAAAAAATGGACTCTTAGAACTAGATGCAGAACTTGTTCTTGAAAATCTCAAAGTGTCATTTATTTGTGGTGGTGGGATAAAACCATTATTTGGTGATATTATATTGAAACTGGTAGATAATGAGCCATTGGAATTTTCTGCTTGAGTATAAATATTTTGTTTGACTTCTTTAACTTGTTTTGGTTTGTTCTTATTAATTAGATCTTGTGGAAAATCATATGCATCGGATTTCTTTTTATCCTGTTTTAAGGTTGGTAGTTTTTGATGAGATTGAACAGGTGAAAATTGATTAACATTTGAATATGTTTGTTGAGCGAATGATGGTTGTGTAGAAACAAAATTATTAGTATTAGAAACCAAAAATGCTGGTTGCTTTGAAGCTGAAATATATGCATTTGAGTTGATGTTTGGAAACTTCTGCTGCTGAGGAACTACCCCTTCAATTGGTTGTTGCTGAGCTGGTTGATATTTAGATATGGTTGATTGTTTTGGTTGTTTAGTAATAATAACACTATTGGACGTAACATTACTCACATTTGGGAAATCCACAGAAATGTTACTATCTTCAACAGTATTATTGGAAAGAAAATCATCATCATCAGGAAGAAAATCATTATCATCAGGAAGAAAATCATTATCATCTTCAAGAAAATCATCATCAGCAAACAAATCATCTAGTTTCGTGCGTTTAAATGCGTCATCGTTCTGTATACTTCTTGCTGCCTTTTCAGTGGTTAAATCGTCTTGTTCGTTAATTTCAACGTTTTCGGAAGGTTTTACATCATTAAATAAATAACCACCTGACAAATCATTTTTTAACACCTTATTCTCTAGCAAGTCACTGTCTAAATTGTCTAATATCTTTTCTAAATCTTTTCCATCCCTTTCATTCACTTCATTAAAATTTTCAGTAATAATTAATTCGTTTTCTCTTGGAGTTTCATCATTATATGCATTATCCGTAAAACTAAATGAATCTTCTGTTTTGTCATTATCAATCCAATTAATCTCATTTTCCTCATTCTCAACATCACTGTTTATTTCTTCAAGAAATTTTTCATTCACTTTCGTTTCTACTTTATTTACGTCAGAAACAGCTTGACTTTTTTCCGTATCATTTTCAGAAACCTTTACTGGTATTTCCTGATTCCAAAACTCATCAACATGACTGTCATTGACATGGTCGTCGAGGTCAAACACAGCATCTAATTTATTTATATTATGTTCTCCTAATGAGATGTTTTCGACTAATGGTTCTATAATGGTTGGATCTGTAAAAGCTGGTTGGTCCTTAATTGTTTCAGCAGTATTTGGTTCAAGAGAGGCACTATTTTGACTCATCACATCAATTTCTGCTGTATTATTCCATGGCATAATATCATTTTCATCATTGTCAATAAACTCAACTTCATTATTTTCTTGAAAAAAGTTTTGTTCGTTAATATTTGATGATGCTTGTAAATGTTCAGCATGTTTTTTTTGTTCAGGCAACTTTTTGGATGGAACATCAACAGTTTGACCAAATGTAACTTCAATAGGTTCTTCAACTTCAGGTTTGGCTAGTTCTTCAACTGGTTCTTCAACTGGTTCTTCAACTGGTTCTTCAACTGGTTTTTCAACTGGTTGTTCGATTGGTTGTTCGATTGGTTGTTCGATTGGTTGTTCGATCGGTTGTTTGATTGGTTGTTCGATTGGTTCTTCAACTGCTTCTTCAACTGCTTCTTCAACGGCTTCTTCGATGGATTCTTCAATTGGTTCTTCAATTGTTTCTTCAACTGATTCTTCAATTGTTTCTTCAACTGGTTTTTCAACTGGTTTTTCAATTGACTCTTCAAATGATTCTTCAACTGATTTTTCAATTGGTTCCTCCACAATATCAACCACGTTTACAAATTTGCTAACTTGCACAACTCTCGAATCAGCATCTACTTCGGTAACAAGTTCATTTTTTTGGTTAGCTGCATCAATCGCTATTCTGTTATCAGCTGGTACCCTTTCCATCAGATCATTAGATGCTAATGCAGTATTATTTGATTCTGTAATTAGTTCAGATTCAATCACAATTTTATTATTATCATGTGATAAAACAGGTTCTGATACTTCATCAATAGATTGATCAACACTTATTTCTCCATTATTGACAATTTCAGTGTTATGATTTGAAACTTGCTTTGAAACGTTATTTTTGTTCTTGTTTTTGTTCCCTGATTTCCCTTTCTTGTTCTTTTTCGCCATTTTGCAATGAAATATTTATAAGCTTCAGTTGTTGGTAAAATGCGACAGATTGTCCTTGCAAAATGATCTGATGCTAAACTAACTTTTTATTTCCCACCTCTTGCCTCCTCCTATACGTGTCTAAAAATCCTCCAACTAGGCTTGTTTGATCCATCTTTCACATCAAAGGGTGCACGGATGTTCTTTTTTGATTTTATATTTTGTCTTCTATATTTTTATTATTTTATTTTTATTTTTATTTTTATTTTAATTTTTCTTTTTTTCATTTTGAGAAATAATTTTATTTTTTTTCGTCTGAACAAATAAGAACGGATTAGATTGAAATATACTATTAGTTGAACAGTTTTGGTTTTTCCCTAAAAAGATACACTTCTAGAAATTGACATAAAATGGCAAAGGGACCTAAGACACACCAAAAATTGCCTTCCGAAAAGGAAAGATTTATTCAGACATGTGCTGACATCTCCTTAGAACTAGTTGCATCATTAGGTACGTCAAAAGAAGTCAACTTAAATGGTATTATTATTAAATATGCAAAAAAATATAAACTTAAACAACAACCACGTTTGACAGATGTTATAAATTCAATTCCTGATCAGTATAGAAAATATTTATTACCAAAATTAAAGGCAAAACCGGTTCGTACAGCATCTGGTGTTGCCGTTGTTGCAGTTATGTCAAAGCCACATAGGTGTCCACATATTGCTTATACTGGTAATATTTGTGTTTACTGTCCTGGTGGTCCAGATTCAGACTTTGAATATTCAACTCAATCATATACTGGTTATGAACCTACGTCAATGAGAGCGATTAGAGCTAGATATGATCCATACGAACAAGCAAGAGGTCGTATTGAACAATTAAGACAATTGGGTCATAGTATTGATAAAGTTGAATATATTATCATGGGTGGTACCTTTATGTCATTACCTAAAGACTACAGAGAAGATTTTATTGTTCAATTGCATAATGCGTTAACAGGTTATAATGGTACAGATTTGGACGAATCAGTTGCGTTTTCTCAACAATCTCAAACTAAATGTGTTGGTATTACAATTGAAACAAGACCTGATTATTGTACTGAAACACATTTAGATGATATGTTACGTTACGGTTGCACAAGGTTAGAATTAGGAGTTCAATCAGTTTATGAGGATGTTGCAAGAGATACAAATAGAGGACATACAGTTAAAGCAGTTTGTGAAACTTTTGCGTATGCAAAAGATGCGGGTTATAAGGTTGTTTCACATATGATGCCTGATTTACCAAATGTTGGTATGGAAAGAGATTTAGAACAATTTAAAGAATATTTTGAGAATCCTGCATTCAGGACCGATGGTTTAAAAATTTATCCTACTTTGGTTATCAGAGGTACAGGTCTATATGAATTATGGAAAAATGGTTTATATAAGTCATATAACGCAAATATGTTGATTGATTTAGTTGCAAGAATTATGGCATTAGTTCCACCATGGACAAGAATTTACAGAGTTCAGAGAGATATTCCAATGCCATTAGTAACGTCGGGTGTTGAGAATGGTAATTTAAGGGAATTAGCATTGGCTAGAATGAAAGATTTTGGTACATCATGCCGAGATGTCAGAACAAGAGAAGTCGGTATTCAAGAAGTCCATCATAAAATTCAGCCTGATCAGGTTGAATTGATCAGAAGAGATTATTATGCAAATGGTGGTTGGGAAACTTTCCTTTCATATGAAGATCCAAAACAAGATATTTTAATTGGTTTACTTCGACTTAGAAAAGCCTCAAAGAAGTATACGTATAGAAAAGAGTTTAAAGGTCAACAAACGAGTATTGTTAGAGAATTGCATGTTTATGGTTCAGTTGTCCCATTGCATTCAAGAGATCCAAGGAAGTTTCAACATCAAGGTTTTGGTACTTTATTGATGGAAGAAGCAGAAAGAATCGCCAAAGAAGAACATGGCTCTTCGAAGCTTAGTGTCATTTCTGGTGTCGGTGTCAGGAATTATTATAAAAGGTTAGGTTATGAATTGGACGGTGTTTATATGTCTAAATTTATTTAAGTCTTAAGTGTCCTAGATAATTTTTGTATATTATGTTTCTAATTTTCTTTTTTTTTATTCTTAATTGGGCTTTGATTATTCCTTGTTGATATTTTTTCATTAGGTGGGCTTCTTGATACAAGTAAAGTTTTCATTTTTCATTCGGTATATCAAACGAGGGCTCGATTGCACCACATATGTCTTGATAACAGCCTAAGTTTTCTACAGTTAATTCTTTTTCACCAGTGAAAAATAACCTCCATTGGGTATCGGGTATTGAATAATTTGCCTTTGATCTTTCAAAATACCACTTATTTACAGGGTTATTTTTTCTTGATCTCCAAAGTAGCTCATCCTTAAAACTGTTCAACATTGCCTTGAAGACAATATCTGCAATGCCTGGTATTCCTTGTAACTTCTTAATAACTGCAAACTTATCTAGATAGGCAACTGACCTATCATTCATTTTCTCCCATGTTATTATTGCACCACCTTCATAATCGCCTGAAATAATCAAGCCAGCAACATTACCATTAATTCTTTTCAAATAATGGGTCATATTGAGGTCTCTACCAAATGAGTCATCGATTAAAAATTTCAGCTTCTGCAAATCAACTAGACCATCTTTCTCCATTTTAAGTAAATCCAAGCCATGTTTGGAGTCATCACATAAAAATACTGAAATTGGCATACCGTTCTTGACAATTGTCGTATTTAAATGAGGAGTTCGGCGTAATGAAACAGGTAATGATGAAGAAATAGTTGGTCTATCGGTCAAAATATTATAAATAATTGGATTTGTTTCTCTATCAACTTGTTTTTCTTCTTCTTTTGTTGCCATATCAGGCGTTGTTAATATACCTGTAATATGGGGATACTTATCTAAAATTTCTTTCATTGCTTCAAGGTTTGATAAATGTAAAGACTTAATTTCATTTGAAAGCAAAAGTTTTTCTTCAATTTCATTTTTAATATCCTTATATTCTTGTAACATATTAATTAAAACATGGCTGGTATCTGCTCTTTCAACACTTGGGAATCCACCGGTTTGATCTATAAAAACAATTTTTTCAACCGACAAAATATCTTTCGTGTCATTATTTTGTAAAACATTTATTGTTTCCTTTGTCATAGCAAAGCCTTGAGCACAGACTTCCTTGAATGAAGTTTCAGCTACCACAAAAGGAGAAATAATTGGAATTAAACCAGAAAATATTGGCACATTAATCATCTCAGGTATAACAGTTTTCAATTCACCATTTTCTAATAAATCAAAACAACCTTGGACAATTCGTGATGGTATTTGATCACCTAAATAGTTTACAAAATTTTCTATTTTAAAATTAACAAAGTCTTCAATGTCATTTTTCACACTTGAATTGCATCCATTTATTATATCGCCATCAACAATAATCACAGGACTTGCACCTAAACTCATTGCTTTTTTCAAAACAGTACTTAAATTCTCTATCTTTTCATTATCCCATTGATCCAATCTCCGAATCCTCAACACACAAGCCCGTATAGTTTGAGTTAACGTAATTTCATTTCTCGGATCATTAAGTGGTACTTTACTATTTGCATAAGCAACATTAACCGTCTCAACGTCTAAAAAAGTTTTGATATATTTGGAGTATTTTTCATTTGTAGCAACAATATCATCAATATCATTATTTTTATTCTCATCAACAATTTTATCTTTGTTTTTATAAAGATCATTTTCCTCAAGTAATCTATACTTGGAAAGGTATGATCTAACTTCACGTTTAGTTGCAGTTGAATTTAAAATTGTTAAAATTAAATCTCTTTTTGCAATCGACGATCGTTCATGCTTCACTAAATTTGACTCATCGTCACAATTAACTGAAAATAATGAACTATTGAACCGTTTATTGAATTTCACCCTCAAAAGACTTTTTTTCAACTGTACATTAGCATATCGTCCATAATTATGTACAAACATAACGATTATTTCAAAAGATGAAGGATTTTGGTGAAGAAAATCATATTTCATCACTGAAAAGTATTAAAACTTGAAGTTTATGTAATCGCCAACATTTGCATAACAGACTGAGTAAAAAAAAATAAGCGCGCTTACCTGATTAGGCAAGTTTGAGATATATATGGCCACATCTAAAAAACTGATCAACCTACAAAAGGTAACAAATATTACTGCATGTAAAACGAATTACTTACTAAGTAACAGGAAGATATATATTACTGGGTAACCAAAAATCTCTAGTGTCCATTAATATGAACAATGTGCTTCGTTACAATCTCACGTTTAAAACAAATACTAACTAGTATGGGTAAGATCAAACAAATATAACAATAACTTAAATTATAAATCAATATTTATTTAAATTAATTCAGTATTTATATAAACAGTGAAAAACTTTTCTAATTTATTATTCATCCTTTTTGGTTTCAGATAAATAGGCATCGATAGCGCCAATTCTTTCACCTAAAGTTGGGTGGTTATATTCCTTTGCAGAATATAAAGGATCAACAACTAAACTTGATAAATTTTCTTTATGTAAAGTAACTAAAGCAGTTTTTAAATCTTTTGATAAACCTTGTTCAGCTGCAAATTTATCAGCTTGGTATTCATAAGTTCTTGTGATTAAATTCATTCTAAATTCCATAATGGCATCTAAAGGTTTTAAAACATCACCGAATAATAAGAATCCAATTAAAACTGGCATTTCATTGTTAAATCCAAATGATTTATAGAATGATTTGTTTTTAATAAAAACTCCAAAGATTGAAAGTATTAAGAACATATGAATTTGACCAAAAGTCATTAATTTTGTTGTGTGGTTTAATTTCCAATGGCCAATTTCATGGCCTAAAACAGAAACAACTTCATCAATTGTTGAATGATGAATTAAAGTATCAAAAAGAACAATTTGTTTCGAACCCCAAGGTAATCCCATAAAATAAGCATTTGAATGTCCTGAACGTTTTGAGCCATCAATAACATATAATTTATCTAATGGGAACTTATTCGATTTTGCTAATTTTTCAATCTCTTCCTTTAATTTGCCATCTTCTAATGGTGTTAAAGTATTAAATAATGGTTGAATAAATTTTGGATAAACGATGATAAAGAAAATTTGAACAACGAATAAGAAAACTGAAAGATAGTACATAAATGAATCGCCAAAAATATCAGTGATCTTCAAAAATCCAGCTAAAATTGGACCACCTAAAACACATGTAAGAATTAATTGCTTAATTGTATCAGAAATCCATAATTTAATTGTAAGTTTATTAAAGCCATATGATTCTTCAAGCACAAAGTTTTGATAATATTTGGTTGGAATACTACTAATAATTGAAATAATCATAAATACTCCCATAAAAACTAAACTTTGAGAAATAATACTATCTTTGATTAAATTAGTTAATGATGGAACCAGAGTAACCAATTTGTTCAAAAGTAGACCAGAGTAACTCCAAATTTTTGGTAGCAAATCAAACTTATAGAAAGAGTAATTTTCAATCAAACTATAGGTGCTTTCAAAAATTGAAAATTTTAACTTTGATAAGCTATATTTACTTGATTTGATGACTGTTTCAGAATCGATTTTATAATCTTTTAGTTCCTTTGGAATTTTTTCTCCGTTTCTTTCAACACATTTTATTTGACGATACTTAACATAAGTGTCAAATAAATAGTTAGATACTGTAAAACCAATGACCAAAGATTTCCAGTTGAAACCTGGACGATCCATAAAGTCTTTGGTTGTCTCTACTATAGAAAGCATGATGGTTTGTTGCCCAAAGAAGAAATCATGAAGGCAAAAGTAACACATAATCCAGAACTCGACACTTTTGATTTCAACGCGTCTGTTCTCTCATTCTTTTCTAATTTTCACTAAATCGACTACAATTCTTTGAAAACTTCTAATACAAACAATAAATAAATCTTTATTAAAAAAGAGAAACTTAGAGATAAATAAATAAATCACTAGGAGGAATAAATAATCATAAATAAATAAAAAATCATAGTAACGTCAATTATAAATGAATCTAAAATAACAAAAAAATAAAACAAAAAAAAAACTTAATCAATTCTATTTTATTTTTCTAATGAATAACTTTTTTTTTTCTTTAAATCCTTGATAAAATAAAATTCAAACAAAACAATCACTGATTGGATGCTTAATTAGCTTCAGCAGCTAATTTTTCAGCCTTTGCAATAACATCATCAATACCACCAACCATATAGAAAGCGTTTTCTGGTAAGTGATCATACTTACCTCCAAGAACATCTCTAAATGAAGTAATAGTTTCTTCTAATCTAACAAGCTTACCTGGGATACCAGTGAAAACTTCTGCAACTGAGAATGGTTGAGATAAAAATCTTTGAATCTTTCTTGCTCTTTCAACGGTTAATTTATCTTGTTCAGATAATTCATCCATACCTAAAATAGCAATAATATCTTGTAAAGATTTGTAAGCTTGTAAAGTTTCTTGAACTTGGGTAGCAACATCATAATGTTCTTGACCAACAACTGCAACATCTAATAATCTTGATTTAGAATCTAATGGATCGACAGCTGGGTAAATACCTAATTCAGAAATACCTCTAGATAAGACAGTGGTTGCATCTAAGTGGGCAAAAGTAGTTGCTGGAGCTGGATCGGTTAAATCATCGGCTGGGACATAGACAGCTTGGACGGAAGTAACGGAACCCTTCTTAGTGGTGGTAATTCTTTCTTGTAAAAGACCCATATCAGTAGCTAAAGTTGGTTGATAACCGACAGCGGATGGAATTCTACCTAATAAAGCAGAAACTTCTGAACCAGCTTGGGTGAATCTGAAAATGTTATCAATAAATAATAAGACATCTTGACCTTCTTCATCTCTGAAATATTCAGCAATGGTTAAACCAGTTAAAGCAACTCTTGCTCTTGCTCCTGGTGGTTCGTTCATTTGACCGAAAACTAAGGCGACCTTTGATTCACCTTCTAAGTTAATAACACCAGTTTCTTTCATTTCTCTGTATAAATCATTACCTTCTCTGGTTCTTTCACCGACACCAGTGAAAACGGAGAAACCACCATGAGCCTTAGCAACATTGTTAATTAATTCTTGAATGAAAACGGTTTTACCGACACCAGCACCACCGAATAAACCAATCTTACCACCTCTAGCGTAAGGAGCTAATAAATCGACAACTTTAATACCAGTTTCTAAAACTTCTGCTTCAGTGGATTGATCAACGAAAGCAGGTGGATCTTGATGAATTGGTCTTCTTTCCTTACATTGAACTGGACCTCTTTCATCGACTGGATCACCAATAACGTTTAAAATTCTACCTAAAGTACCTCTACCGACTGGGACAGAGATTGGAGCACCGGTATCGTTAACAGCTTGACCTCTAACTAAACCTTCAGTACCATCCATAGCAATAGTTCTAACAGTGTTTTCACCTAAATGTTGAGCAACTTCTAAAACTAATTTAGTACCATCGTTATCCATAATTAAAGCGTTTAAAATTGGTGGTAATTGACCTTGTTCGAATTGAACATCGACAACTGCACCAATAACAGACCTGTAAAAGAGAAATGAAAAAATTGTTATTAATGTTAGTATAATAATTCCAGAAAAAAAAAAGGGATGATATTGATAACGATATTGATATTGTTCAGTAAGTTATTCGTTTATTGTGTTCAACCAATTAAATTTCAATTTGCGCGACGAAATTTTTGCCGACTCTGAAAAAACGTTGTTCACAATATTTCATGATTCGACAAAGACAGCAAGCAATCATAACGGGACATCTCAATGAAGTGGAATGGTAACATAAGATAAATCATGATTTGCAATTGAAACTGGAACTGGAACTGGAATTGAAAAATCAAACTAAAATTGTAATTCAAATCGTGATTTAAATCGTAGGATCAATAGATAACTGTTGTTGTAGATCAAACTAATGAACTAGTAGCAAACAACAGACTGGCTGTACGCTGTGCTAAATGGATATCATAATATCAAGCAATGACGTTGGAAATTGAAGATACATACTTAACTTTACCAACAGCTGGAGCTGCGGTAGCTAAACCTCTGTTTAAGGCTAAGTTTGCCTTTGCTGCCTTGAGAGCAGTTCTAGTTGAAGTAGCAAATAATCTAGCAACCATCGTGGGAGTGAGAGCTATAGTTTAAGACGATACGCAAAAAGAAGAAGAAGAAACAACAAGAACAACTGTCCACAAATCGTGTGGTCTTTGTCTTCGCCCTCGCTGCTGCCCTCTCTACCGCTCGCCTCTCTCGATCTCTCCAGTGAGCACTGTCTGCCAAACGCGCGCGTGTCGCCAAGGCCGCCCTCTTATTGGCCAGCGGCCTTCAACATGTTTTTCACCACTCGCCTGCCGAATGCGGTAACAATTACGATGCCACGGTTACTTACTTACTTACTTACTACAGCTTACACGTCTTCTTCAACAACTACACTCACTGACATCACGCGGTCCTGTTCAGCCGCCGTCAGGCCAGACATTTCCACTCGGAAACATTGTATGCAAAATACATTCTTGCCGAAAAAGCCATTCTCTTGTCTCAGCATTTCTAAGGAATGTCGTAATTCTTGCTTATCTTTGTTTGTATTTGAACCTCTGTTTGTATTTGAACCTCTGTTTGTACTCCTGTTGTTGTTTCCATCTGCAGTATCATCAACCGCCACTTCCATGACGTCGTGTCTACGTTTCTGTAAACGGCGGCTACTACGACGTAACGTAGCCCCATTCTCAACCCCTGCCACTTCTTCCTCTTTTACTTTGGCCTTACTGATGATATCATCCCATTCACTTTCTTTATCCTTATACTGAAATATCCCTAATCCTTGAACTTCATTAACGTTGTCACCATGTTTAATCACTTCTCGTAATTGTTCCATACAAGCTTTGTATAAATCAACAACAATCCAATGGAAATGTACTCGGGTCTTACAATCTGCACATAGTTTGTCATCAACTTCAATTCCTTCATCAACCAGACCTTCACTTTTTCTGACTATCTCTTTACATTCAACTAAATATTCTTTCAATTTGATTTTCGGTATCATTTGCATTATCTTATTAAACTTTTCATCTCTATAGATATTAACAAATTTTTCAACTTCTAAATTATATTCAAAACTAACCCATTGCATTATTCTTTCAACTTCAGTCATTTCGATCCCGGTATCCTTAATCCATTCATTTCTACCCTTTTCATTCATTAAATCAAAATATATTTTCCTTAATAATTTAAAAGTATCAAAAACACATTCTTTGCCAACTTTTTCATATTCTTTCACAGCAGATGTACTGTATTCAACCCAATTAGGTAATGTAAAATTAACTGCTTCATTAACATTGAATCCATAATTGAATCCTGAATGATAAACTTTTGGAAACGTTATAATAAATTCTCCAGGTCTTTGAATTGTTTCATAAATTGGTATCCCCTCCTTTATCTCATTTGGTGAGATCATACTAACTAATTGATGCATTAAATCCTTTTGTTTTGCCTCATACTCTGGTGCAATATCATTAATAATTTTTTCAAATTTTTCACTAAATTTAGATGGTATACCATACCATTTCTTTGGTGATCCTAAATGTGAATAATTTGCCGATAATGTATAATGATCTTCCTTATGCCAACAAAATGTTGATAAAGGCCCCCCAATATATAACCATGGAACTGACATACCTGAAATCTGTCCTTCTTTTTGTACATTAACATTATTATTTACTAATTCTTCACCTAAACTATGGCAAACATATTCTAATAAACTACCCTTTGCAAACGGTAATCTAGTTAAATTCCATTCATCATTAAAATATATAAAATCTTCATTAGTTTTTCTCGGATTATCCACCGTTGGGAATCCTGATATTTCTCCTGGTATACTACTGTTTATATCTGCACCATACCTAATTTTTAATGTATCAAACTCTTCTTCTGGTAATGTGATAATACCATTTGCTAAATTCCAAAACATTCTACTCATATTATCTTCACTAAATTTGTTAGCTTCTAATTCTTTTTCACTTATTTTAAACCCTACATCTAATTTACCCTTTTTAATTAACTGAAACACTTTAATTTCCCACTCATCACAATATTTTTTAAATTCTTTCAAACTAAACTGATTTTCAAATTCTTCTTCAAATCCATAATCTGAATAAACACTTGTTGATCCAATCAAACATTCATTACAAAACCAATCATACTTGGGTATTTTTTCTAACGGTATCGGTAAACATTCCATGTGATAACCTCTTGAACATCCATCACAGATTAATGTAGTTTCAGGGGATTTCGGGCTATAACAAATTGAACACGTTTCATCTAATTTTTCGGGTGTTAAAAAATCAGTCTTCAATGCTGTATTATAATTTTTTTCATCTTCTCCATTTCTTGATTCTGGAAACGTGCTCAAATTTTCTGATGGTGGCGTTATAAGATTTATTATTAATGGTTTTTTAGATGCGTTATTCATCTTTGAGTTCATCTTCATACGTTTATTCGATATTTCCTTTTTTTTATCAATTTTGGATATTTTAGTTTTCATTCTTTGTAGTTGTCTCATATTTTCAGGCTGTACAAGCAAGGAAGCAGGATATTTCATTAACTTTTGTAATGTTAAATGATTGTTAATTATTGACTCATCAGCCTCTTCTAAGTTCAACATACCTGATAAAATTTTACAATACATTGACAAAATTTTCAAAAAATCATTGTCTTCATCATTTATTTTATAAAACCATTTCCTAATTTCCCTTTTACTTATGAAAATATCATGAATGTGAATTTTAGAACTGTTTTTCATTTTAATCCACCCATTTAAATGATTCTTTAAATCGATTTCTGTAAGAGGATAAGAATCGGATACTCCATAACATAAATCATTTACAATAGGTAACGCATTATATCCTTTAGATTGTAAGTAGCAATTAAAACCTTCAGTAAAGCAAGCCCTGGATCTATTTCTTAGATTTAATTCATGTAATTTTTGAATTCTTGTGTGAAATTTGAAAGTGTCCCAATCTAATGAAAAGTTCGGTTTCCAATTTTCGGGTGGAATAATCTTCAAAATACCATATTTATTTCCTAGTTCAATAATTTCAGGTCTTGACAAATATTTGATTGGATGAATAAATTCCGTTTCATTTGGATGTAGTTCAGGCACCTTTTCTAGTTTAATAGTAGACATGATGGTCCTGTTTTATATCTATATATACAACCTAGCCTTTTATCAAATAGTGAGAATCCGAAGCTGCTATATTTATGCCGATTCAAACGAAATATTATAATTTACCGCTGGTTATATTTCTCTCCCTCCACTATCCCCGTAGGCATCAAAATCGTTCCTCCCTTAATTTCTTTATCGCTCGCATGAATCTTCTGGGCCCACTTGAAATTTGAAATTTGTAGAATGTCGATTGTCGACTGTCGACGCAAACTCGGCTCAGTTGATCAGTGAGTGGTATAACTAATAAACAAGAATACTGGAAGCATATGTAGCTGCGGGTATGAGGTGGTAATGACAAGTATTTATTGGTTGGTCTTGAATTGTCATGGCAAAAAAAAAGTATATTTTCGGTGTTCAAACTTGTAGAGTATTCATTATTGCATATTTAGTCTTTTGATAACTTACTAAATTGATACCTAAAGCTGCTCAGATCAAAGCATAAAAACCACCCCCATCGACATATTTCATAATAGTGTAATTGTCAAAGTATCCATATCTGGGCAGACTCCTTATTTGTTCAATAATAAAGATCAAAAATAATTTCAAACAAACATAACACGTCTTTATATGAGAACATGAATTTTCAACTTTTCGTGTCGCCAAAAAAGTCTTCTCAAGTGGCAACTTTTTATTCTTCATTTTAGAAGTTAAATTTCAAGAGGCTTGCATTAACAACAAAATATACTTGCAACAATGGCCCTTTTTTCATCCAGAGTACTAATATCCGCAAGACTTTTGCTATTATCCTATGTTGCATATCAACTAATGGTCTCACCACGTACAGTGATTGAGTATTCGGGTGTTGTGGTTCTTGCATCATCAATGAACTTGCCATTACTAATGGTCAACGATAAATCACCAATTTATGGTACTATTGGTATAGTCATGATATCATTAGTTTTAAATGATTTAGGTCCTTTACTGGAAGGTAACCATTCATATTTTGAAACAACTGTATTTGCAAGACTCTCATTCTTCTTCGGATTATGTGCTTACTGTTATCTCGGTAGCTGGGTTGTTTTATGTAATAGTGTTGTATTCACTTACAGTTTTTTTGAAGTTTGGTTTGGTATCTTGACATTTTCTGTGCTGAAAGAAGAAAAACATTCGAGAGCTAAACAGGATATAACTACAGAAGCTGAATATAGAAATAAATATGAAAGAGGTGAGCTGCCAGAAGATGAAGCTGAATCATATGAAAAGAAAATTAAAGATGATGAATATGAAAAACTTATGAGTGAATTTAAGAATTAATGTAAATTAATATAAAGTTTATATATAAAAGACGAAATTGGTACCACAATACTTTGTAGATAATGGAAACAATCAATATTATTTCTTACCTAATCTAGATGCGATTTCAGCTGCTTCTTCCACAGATCTTGAAATTGCACCTCTAACTCCTTTATCTTCTAAAATCATGAGGCCTCCAATAGTTGTTCCACCTGGTGTACAAACCATACTTTTTAAAGCTTCGGGGTGTAGACCACTTTCCATAACCATTTTTGCAGTACCTTCCATAACTTTTGCGGCACATTTTTTAGAAACTTCATATGGAATTCCCATACGAACACCACCTTCGGCCAATGCTTGCATCATAAGTAACACAAATGCAGGACCCGATCCAACTAATGAAGTTGCTGCATCCATATTCTTTTCTGGTAATTCAAGCGCCATGCCAACAGTATCGACAATTGCCATGATTGCATCTTTAACATACTTGAAACTATCTCCTTGTAAACCTGATGAAAAGGAAACAACTGCAGTACCACACCCATATTTTGCTGGAGTGTTAGTCATAACTCTTGCAATGTACTGTGTACCTGTAACATTACTAAGTTGATCAATTGTCCAACCAGCTAACAAAGAAATGATAATCTTGTTTTCATTTAATGCCTCTTTGACTTGATTGATAATTGTTTGACACATAAACGGTTTACAGCCTAAAATAATAACATCTGCCTCTTTAACTGGATCAATATTACCTGATCCAGAAGTAGTTATAATTGAATCTCCATATGTTTCTTGTAAGCGTTTTGCTGATGTTTCTGATCCTGTACAACAATAAATCTTACCTGGGTAAGGACTTGGTTTGGATTTTATCACTGCTGAAAGAACAGCTGATCCCATAACACCTGCACCGAGAATAGTTAATGTATAGTTTTCTGGAATAGACATATTGATGTTGTGATACTCGTTGCTTTTTGGAAAGAGAATAGAATGTTTCAATTGTCCATTCTGAGTTGCATTTAAATACATTCAACATCAAGTGGAAACAAAACATTGAAATTTTTTGGTGTTATCAGCGATCGCTTATACTTGCTAAAGATTGTGTTGCAAAACATTTTGTCGCATGTTGTCGTGCCATGACAAGTAACCGTGTTGTAATTTTGAATTCGTACCTGTTAGGTCAGGCAAATATACTTCTGAAATTATTTGGTATTGCGAATGCTTACTGTACAAAGGCAGTGTATATAATACTAGTATTAGAGTAAACATTTCAAACCAGAAATCTTTATTTTTAAAAACATCTAAAAATTAACCATTTTTATTTTAGGAAGAGTAGAACAAAAATCAAAAATTTGAAGACATGACAAAAACAGCAATATTCTATAACTTCAAAAAATTGCTTCAAATCAATAAACTTTACCTTTCAATACAAAATTTAATGTTTGTTATACATAAAATTATTTTATTTGAACAAAAAATGCCTAAAAACTTGTAAAAAGACAAAGGTTATTTTTGTGATTGTTAGTATATCTACATACATCGATTACATAGCTAATGAAGTCAATCACGCCGGTGTAGAAACTAAAAACCAAAAATTAAAGTTATAAGATAGTGGTTAACTTCAAAATAATATCTAATATAAAAGTTTTATATTGAAGTCTAATAAGTCCGAATAGGACATAATAAATTACCTAGAAAAGTACCCATGTTTGACAAAAATGTTGTTGGAAATTCCAAAGCAGTTCTTAATGTTTGTTTA
Source organism: Pichia scutulata (assembly GCA_030560845.1). Taxonomy (NCBI): domain Eukaryota; kingdom Fungi; phylum Ascomycota; class Pichiomycetes; order Pichiales; family Pichiaceae; genus Pichia; species Pichia scutulata. Next base: position 57,126 of record JAKTWB010000020.1, read on the forward strand.
ACAGTACCATCCAAAGTATTAATGATTAAACCATCTAAGGGTGGACTCCATTGATCCCTGAAGACCATCTTAGTGTGGTCAGTGCTATTGGTAATATGAATGTTGGTCCCAGCTTGTGAAAATCCTGATGACAAAACTGGGAACAAGGGAGTTGCGTCACCATCTCTCGTAACTCTTAAATAAGTATTGTTTGAATTTGTTGCTAGATCTTCATTAATGGTTTTACCATAATGCTGGTCCATATATTGAGACATAGCAATGTCTGCATATTTTGCACCACCAAATGTAATTAAACTAACAGCATTTGATGCAAGCGCAACCTCATTACCTGTTAATGCAGCAACCCCGGCACCAAAAGCTTTACCAGCAATAAATATTGAGTATTCTGGATTAAGTGTAATTTCTCTTAGGAATAACGGTAAATCCTTTAAAATTAAATCCATTGCTAACATTTGACCTTCTTGAACCATACAATTTGGACACGAGAAACTAACTTTATTTAAACCGTCTAATACAATTTTTGGGGTATAAGAAACGAGTCTAGGTAATAAAGCAATTGTGGGATTATCACCAAAAACTGCCCATAATTCTTTACTATTATTATCTTTTAAGAAAAAACCTTTTACACCATTATCTGAAACATGAAAAACATCACGGCCTGCATCAAGTGTACCCTTTTCAACGCAATCAACTAAGGAAACTAATGATGAGTAACGTGTAATATTACTATATAAATCTTTAGGAACATCACCAAGATTGAACGCATTTTGATTTGTTGGTAAGGGTAAAATACCTTGTAAGTATTGTAATGGCGTGTAGCTAGTATCAATGGCGTTTTGAATGACTGGTGCGGCCGATGTTATAGCAACTGATAAAAGAAAGAATGTATTGAATAACCTCATCTAAGTGATTGTATAAGATTGTATACTTTGTCTATCTAAAATTTAAAATTTAATACCAAAAGGTAACCATTTTGAATCACAAGGAAATGAACTCACTTTCATAATAAAGTGTTGGAGCAAAGATTTAATCTTAAAAAAGAACAATGCCATTTTAATAATGAGTTAATAAGTAAAATTCAGGTAATCCACTAGTTTGTATAAGCCAATAGAAACGCTTATCGGCTCAATTTACAAAAACAATATACAGTCTGGCACTTTATGCATGATTTTCAACCTCAAACAATAAAAAGAAACGAAAAAACACCACATTGATACTTTTTGCCTCAAATTTGATGAAGCAGAAAATCACTATCCTCTTTAAGAATACTAATTAAGGTATTCATTGATAATTACTTACAAGAACTTTCAATTATTTCCCAAACAATATGCATCTCAACTCTAGGTATTAAAAACCATTCAGTATGAACTCCTGAAATTTTAGTCAAAACTTTCCCACTCTTTTCATTATTTTTATTTCGTGAGCACCCATCACAATACATTTTGCCAGTTCCATATTTGTCTCTCAATACCCGGTGGATTTTCTGTTCTGTTTGATAAGGATTTGTCGCAACAAAACAAGTTTTTTCCTGATTCAAGTTTGCATATTTTTTACCGGTTGAGGTTCTATTTACCTGCAACTGTTTTTTCCCTCCTCCAATAGTAAGTTTTGTAAAAAGTTTATTTAGCTTATTAACCGATTTATCCTTATTTGTGGTGTACGTAGGCACTAGACATCCAGGATAAACTAAAATAAAGTCGGAATGACCACATTGTTGTCTCCATTCTTCAACTCTAACTTCCGGCCTTTTTCTTGTAAATCCAATTTTCAGAAGTATTTTATCCGTCGTATCAAATGGTGTAATCAAATTGTAATCCATCCAATTGTTCTTTGTTGGTGCAGCACTCTGTAAATACGGTGTTTTAGTTGGTCTAGCATTCATCATATGAGCATACGTGAAAACATAAATATGTCCTGGCTTATCAATATTTTCATAGTCATGTCTGAATGGATTAATATTGAACTTTGTTTTTATGTTTTGTTTATTATCTTTATCATCTTTTTTTCTAGTAGTCGTCTTGTTTTTATCCAGTTCTTTATTGTTATTTCGTGCTTTGACGTGAATGTAACACAATTTGTCATTAGGTAGTGCATAAAGTTTACAACGTGTTCCCTTTCTAGTAATTGCCACACATTGTTTCCTTTCTACGGTCATAAAACTACTTTGCAAACAGCAAACTAAGGAAATTGAAGCTATTTCAGTTTTGATGCATGGAAAATATATAAAAAGAAAAATTGAAAACATGGGTTCGCATAAGTTTCCATAATAGGCATGCATCACCATTAACGTTTTATTCCGTTGTACTACATTTCTTTCTTTTAAAGTTTTAACAACGGAATATACTTATCTTTTTTGATGACCATGTTGGTACGGATACTATCATTATTACTGCTTACAATATACAACGATGCATTTCCGTTCAACGAATTAGCTGATACTGAGAGGGAGAACGATATACAATTATTATTGGAGACTAAAGCTTCTTACAAAAATTTACCTAAATTAAAATCATATCCAAAAAAGGAAGAAATGTCCATAAAGGCAGGGGAAATACCTCAATTTGTAATAGATTATGCACCATTGGTATTTTTATATTCAGAAGAACGATATTTACCTTATGATATTGAAGAGTTTGTGTCTAATTTTAGACCCACTTGGAGAAATGGAACCACTATAGATTTACCCGGTAAAGATCCAAATGACCCTTTATATATTAATCAAACATTGTTTTTATCAGATTTAGAACACTTGCCCAATTCAACAAAAGAAGAAAAAGTTTTTATGTCATCCTTAACAGATTTTGATGCTGATCCAGAATATATTACAGGCAAATATAATAAACCAAATTATTACAACGGAGAGATTAAAAATGCACCTGCAACATTAATTGTGACAGATAAAGGTAATGGTTGGGTTGATGCATACTGGTTTTATTTTTATTCATTTAATTTAGGACCCTTCGTTATGGGATTTGGACCGTTTGGCGATCACGTTGGAGATTGGGAGCACAGTTTAGTCAGATTTTACAACGGTGAGCCAGTTATTGTTTGGATGTCAGCACACGGTGGTGGAGGTGCATATTTTTATGATTATATGGAAAAGGAATCATTACCTTCCACAGGTATTTCAATTGGTAATGGTAAACAACCAGTAATATTTTCTGCAAGAGGTACACATGCGAATTATCCAAGTACTGGTCAACATAGTCATGACTTACCATATTCAATATTGAGTGATTTCACAGATAGAGGAGGACTTTGGAATCCAGCACTTAATTATCTAGCATATACTTTTACTCCAGTTGAGAATAAACATCATGAGATGGAATTAACAATTGCGAATGGTTCTCATCCTTTTAGAGAAGCTAAATACGGCAAGTGGCTAGAATATAATGGGGCATGGGGGGATCCAAAATTAGACCCGCTAGATGAAAGACAACATTGGTCACCATTTGAATGGAAATATATTGACGGACCATCAGGACCATTAACGAAAAATTTAGTACGTACAAGTGCATGTCAACGTGCAAAATGGTGGAATTTCTGGAACGGATGTAACGTTCGTAATTACATTCAATATGGTCAAGGTGTATTTGATCAAGAAGGAAATAACAGTTGTGGGCATTTATATTCACATTTCCAAAATAAATGGATAAGGAAAATTGTTGAGACGTTTACATGGGGTGGTTGGATTTGCTTTATTATTGATTTGTTTTATGGTTAACCTTTATAGAACTACAAAAAAATATATACTACTATAATACCCCCCTTTTTTTTACTTACCAAGTGGAACCACCATTCCCTTCGTAAATTGTTCCCAAGTATCCCAGTAACCAGGAGCAACAATTGTACTATTATGATTGGCATTAAAATCTCTCCAAATTTTAACGGATGTTCTATCAGGTTGATTTTCGCCGACTGTTTCATATAAAACTTTCATATGTTCGGGTGGAACAATTTCATCCTTTGTACCAGCCAAAAATAAACACGGTATATCTGGACTAATACGTTTAATTTCTTCTTCACTATTCCAATTTTCTGAGCATAGCCAACTAACATATTTCAGAAATGGGAAAATATGCGGTACAACCTTTGGTATATTAAGGAATGTATTCTCTAATATCATTCCTGAAATTTGATTCCCATAATTAGCAGTTATGTAAATAGCAACAGCACCACCAAGTGAACGACCATAAGTTATAATTGAACTTTGAGCCAATTGTTTATGAGAAAATATGAATTTCATTATAGCATCAGCATCTAGTTTTAAACCTTTTTCATTTGCTGAACCTGTAGAATGCCCATAACCACGATAGGAATATATAAGAACATTATATCTTAAATTTTGATACAAGTGTTGGACAACTGGTAAAAATAATCCAATATTGCCAGCATTTGGAGACAATACAAGTATTGTTTTATTTGAATAATTTATGTTATTTTGATCATGTAAGAGCAAAAAAGTTTGTAATGATTCACCATCATCTGTTTTTATTTGTATTTCTTCATAAGGTAGTCCGTACTTATCCGGGGTATCGACGCTTTCACGTGCATTATTTAAAGCAGAAGGATACACCAGTTTACGTTGAAAGATGTAAAGCGCAGCCATTGTTATAACCGATGCGGAGGAAATCAGGTAAAACCCTGCACTGGCTAACGTACGTGTAATTTGAAAAAGAGCAGCAACTGATAGCATAATATATGAGTGTTCTTGACTTATAAATAGGGTTGAGTTAGAGTTGAAAAGTGTTGATAAGACATGAAGCAAAAAACTTAAAACATAAAATATACAATATGGAAAATAATTGAATTTTGCAATCGTTGCCTGTTTTTGTTTTTGTTTTTGTTTTTGTTTTTGTTTTTGTTTTTGTTTTTGTTTTTGATTTTTTTTTTAATGACATTAAATATTCCTCCTTCTTTACTTCTTTAGCAAAGCAATACACTCGTTTAACACATCAAAACTATGCTTTCCATTCAAGCCCTTGCTACTAGCATTATTGCATTAGGTGCTAGTTTGCAGCCCGTCTCTGCATTATTACCTATTGAAATTAAAAGTAACAGATTTATTAAACCTATCGTTGATTCAGATGAAGGTTCAGTTTTCTTCATTAATGGTGTTGATTATCAACCTGGTGGATCATCCGCTTATACTTATAATATGACATCTGATGTTTTAACTGATCCCCAAGTTTGTGCAAGAGATGCAACGCTTATTCAGAATTTAGGTGCAAACACTATTCGTATTTATACCATTGATCCTGAGTTAAATCATGATGAATGTATGTCTATTTTTAATGCTGCAGGCATTTATGTTATTTTAGACGTTAATTCCCCATTAGGCGGTGAAAGTTTAAATAGAGATGATCCTGAAAGTACCTATAATGCATGGTATATGTCAAGAGTTTTCAAAGTTATTGAAAGTTTTAGAACTTATTCAAATGTGATTGGTTTTTTCATTGGTAATGAAGTTATTAATGATGGGAATTCTGCCGATATTGATCCAAGATATTTACGTTCAATCACAAGAGATGCAAAAGAATATATTTCGAATCGTTTAAGTGAAGATGAAGATGCAAGGAACGTTTATGTTGGTTATTCTGCTGCTGATGTTGTTGAATTAAGAATGCCAACTTATGAATATTTAACATGTGATTTAGATACAAATTCAAATGACTCTAGCATTGATTTTTTCGGATTAAACTCGTATGAATGGTGTTCTGGGGTTAATAATTGGGAATCATCAGCATATGGAGATCTTCAAAAAGATTTTGCAAACTCTTCAGTCCCAATCTTTTTTTCAGAATATGGTTGTAATACCAGAAGACCACGTACTTTTGAAGAAGTTAGTGGTGGTATTTATGATGGTTTAATTGATGTTTTAGACGGTGGATTAGTATATGAATATTCACAAGAAGCAGCAGATTATGGATTAGTTGATATTGATGACGATGAAGTCACTTTGTTAGGTGACTATTTTAATTTTAAAAGTCAATTAGCAGAGTCCAACATTCCAACAATTAATGAAACAAGGGTTGAAGATTACGAGCCAGCTAAATGTAACTCCACATTAATTGAAAAATATGATGATACATTTAGTGCAAATTTTACATTACCGTTAGCAAATGAAGACACTCAATGGATGATTGATAATGGTGTTTCAGTTGACCATCAAGGTGAATTTGTCGATGTTGATAAATACCTAAGTGTTTATGTTTCTGATGGTACAGTTGCAGAAAGTTTAACCAGGGCCCAGTTTATTGTATCAACAGGATCAGCTACTTCAACAACAGAAATTTATTTAACCATTGATCCTACTAACTTAATCAACAGTAAAAATGTCGCAAGGCCATCATCATTCTCATCATCACCTTCTTCTTCATCATCCTCATCTTCATCATTGACTACATCAACCACCGCTACTCAATCCACTTCAACGACCGTGTCATCGATTAGTTCGTCTTCATCCCAAAGGAATGAAGTTGGTAAACTTGATGTAAGTAAATGGACAGCTGGATTCTTTGGTGTTGTTTTGGCACTTGTATAAATGTAAGTTTATTGTTCGATTCATGAATTCGTACATTTTCTCTTTTTGCTTCTTTTTTTTTTATAATTCTCACGCACTTTACAATATTAACAAAATTCAAATAAGGATCAAAAGAACACGTTTTGTTGTACTTCTTCTTTTATTCATTCATTCATTCAACAATGTTACCAACAGAAAGAAACCAACAAGCATTTACAATTGGATTTATTGTAATTTTTTCAACTTTTACCTATTACGGAAACGCTATATCGACAGTGAATTATGAAATTCTACATTCACTAGTCCCAATTATATTGTACATGAATTTCAACGGATTACCATTAACACTCTACAATACGATTTGGTTTGTTTCATGTATAGTAAAAACGAATGGTATTATAGACATCTTTAATATGTTTTTAGTATCTGCTCACAATAGATATTATAAATCCTTTTTTAAGACTCAGTATTGCCGAGAGTTTGTGAATAAGCTATTCAAATTGGTTATTATTAATATTATGAAAATATCATTGGGTTACAAGTTTTTAATTGCAAATAAACGAGATCTGAATAAGTATGATTGGATTGTACTTCTATTACTCTTGAATTTATTAGCATGCGGAGTGTATGTAACTTATTCTTTCATGTGTAAAACCTTTTAACTATAAAAATAGAGACCAATACTAAAATCGAACACAAGGCGATAGTGATTAGGAACTTCAATAGCTTGAACAAGTGAATGGTTATCTTGAACTTTATATATCTGACACGTATAAATTATATAACAGTAAGGAAGAAGAAGTGTATGTGAAAAGAAGAACAAATATGGTAATGAAAAAACCGACTTTCGTGAAACACAGAACTTTCTCACGCAAATTTCTGATTTCCAGTTTCAACACGTAATCATCATACAATAGAAACAGAGTAAAACAGAGTAAAACAGGACGAAACACAACGCAATGACCAAGGCATCAGAAACAGCAATCTATGCAGTTACACTCACATTCATCTATTTCATTCTATACACAGGCATAATCCCAACAGGTGCTATCTTTCAAGATGAAATCTTACCCGTGATTCCATTCTGGTCATTAGTTGCATTTGGATCTTATGCATTGTTCAGTTTAGGTTATGGTGTTTATACATTACAAGATAAGGAAGATAAATATGTTGAGTTAAAGGAACAAATTAGTGAAGCTAAGGAATTTTTGAAAACAAAAGGTATTGATTGTTAGTTGATTTAATTGTATATACATTTTATATTAAATTCTAAATAATGATAATATTATAGTTTTAATAAATAAATAAGTAAATAAATAATAATTTTACATAGTTGCAGTTACGGAAATACGTTTTCTAACACAATTATCCTTTAAATGACTCTTTTTCTTCTTCTGTTCTTTCTTCTTCTTTTCAAACATTGCAAACACTTGTAATCCTACAGGCATGCCACGGACTTCCTCGACGTTATTATCAGCAGACATACCTTTAGAAACAAAGGCTCTATCCAGTATTTTAGGAGGTGATTCCCAATCAGCAGGCCATTTTTCGAAGTTTTTATTATTTTTATCTTGTTTCAGTAATTTCTTTGCTGCTTTAGCTCTTTTAAACTTCCACTCTTCCAGATCGTCATTAAATAACTCCCAAACACAATTAACGCATCCACTCATACAACAATTATCAGGTTCAATTGGTCTTTTAGGAACTTTAACACCTGCAATATTTTTAGATTCCAATCTGTAGGAGATATCACGTCTTGAAGACTTCGTTGCAGTTTTGGAAGATCCACCGAAAACTTCAACAAATGTGGGTTTATGATCCTTTACTCTGGGATCAAAAACAAAGCTTGAAGGTCCGTCTTGTTGTTTTCTTTGACGTGCTATGTAATAAGCATCCGATCTGACCATGTTCAAATGTCCAATTTCAACCACTGAATCATAGTATGCGTATTTTCCAAATGAATGTAGTCGTTGTGTTTTTTTGATAGAATTCGAGTAATGACGTATGGAGTTGAATGACATTCTATTAATCCAAAAAACACATCCAATATCTATATCTCTATCTGTGATATCTATGGAAGTCCCATTAGTCAAGCTAGGAATGATTGTTAGTTTCTTACCGAATCGGAGCGAATTTTTAACTTTTTTATTAATTATTGAATATTTTATTTTATTTTATTTTATTTTATTTTATAGGATGGCAAAAAATCAAAAGGCAAACAGTAGATGATCTTTCTTCTTTTCTAGAGACACACCACACATCACACGTTTACAATGTCATTGATTATCAGGTTTCGTTCTAAGGATGGTCAGTATCGATTAAATGCGACACCAACCACTGCATTTGGAGATTTATTGAATGAATTGATCGTTTCGAAATTGCCAAAATCCATAAGCACGGATTCGATATCCATAAAATTTCCAAACGGTACTTCCTATAATTGCAATGATGTAAATATGAAAACTCTTGATCAATTGATGTTAAAAAATGGTGATTTATTAGTATTGGATTATTCAGCAAACAATACTGCCAGCAACGTTGTCATAGGTAAAAGCATATCAGGTAAAGTTATGGATACCGTTGCTATAAATACTTCTAATAGCGTCACATCCAAACAGTCACCGCTTGATGATGAATTGGATCAAGATCCGGGTTTCATTCCACGTAAGAAGGGTTCATTATGTAAACACAATGATCAGGGCATGTGTGAATATTGTTCACCATTACCACCATGGGATAAAGAGTATCAGTTGAGTAATAACATCAAACATATCTCATTCCATTCTTATGTTAAAGAGTTGAACAGTCATGTCAACAAGGGAGACAGCAGTTATATCTCACCACTAAAGCCAAGCAACTTCAAAATTAATAAAAAGTGCCCATCAGGTCATGAACCGTGGCCAAGAGGTATCTGTTCAAAATGTCAACCATCAGCCATTACATTACAAAGACAAGAGTTTCGAATGGTTGACCACGTTGAGTTTGCGAACAGTGAGATTGTTAATGATTTTATAAATTGTTGGAGAATCAGTGGTAGCCAACGAATTGGATTGTTGTTAGGGAAATACTCAAGGTATGGTAAGATTCCATTAGGCATCAAGTGTTCGGTGGAGGCGATTTATGAATTCCCACAAATAGACAAAGACGATGGTATTATTTTACAAGAGTGGGAAGATGAAGATAAGATTCTGGAACTTTCCAAACATTTGGGATTGGAACCAGTTGGCATTATATTTACAGATTTATCAGATTCAGGCAAGGGAGATGGTAGTGTTATTTGTAAGAGACATGTGAATTCGTTTTTCCTATCGTCATTGGAAATACTATTTGCAGTTAAGTGGCAGTTGAAGTTTGCCAACAAATGCAAATGGAGTGAAAGCGGCGAATTCAGCAGTAAGTTCATCACGTGTGTCGTCAGCGGTAACACAAACGGAGAAATCGAAGTCAATGCATACCAAGCAAGCGAAGCAGCCGAAGGATTGGTGAAGGCGGACCTAATCTGTGCCTCGACCCACCCAGACCAGATGTTCATCAAGTCCACCACCGACGAAAGGTACGTTCCGGACATTTTCTACCAGAAAATCAACGAGTACGCCTTGCAAGTGAAACACAACGCCAAACCGTCCTTCCCCGTGGAGTACCTCGTGGTGTCACTGACCCATGGGTTCCCGGAACAGGCAGCAAACACCACGTCCGCCACGAGCAAACCGTTCACGGTGGAAAACCGTGCCTATCTGGGCGAAACACCCACCCTGGCCCAGCTCCAGCACCACTTTGTGTCTGGCTTCAGTGGCCACCCGGACCCGTCCACCTTCCTCCACGAGCTCTCCAACTGGCACGTCCTCTACTACCTGCTGTGCCGGCTGGACGTGTTGAGCCCCGACGAGAAGACCCTCGTGTGTGGCGCAGTGGCCGCCCAGGACGGCGACCGGGCCCGCGCGGTGGCGGTGCAGCCGGGCTGGAAAACGCTGCAGACGCTTTCGTCTCTTTAGGGAAGAGAGTGAGATTTGGACATGCGGGCCTTGGACCTTCCAGAAGCTTCCAGGGCTGCAGACGTGGGAAATGAAAATTTTTCATTTTTCAGCTTTTTCAGCTCTCCGATCTACTTATTTCTTCCAGTTTGCCACTAAGCTTAGGCGTCTACTTCCGGCTTCACAACCTTTCCTTTCTTTTTTCTTCCTCCCCCCCCCTCTCTTCTCTTACCAAGTAAAACATTTCTAGCTAGTTATAAAAATGTCCACTCCATTCGGTGTCGATTTAGGTAACAACAATTCCGTCATCGCTGTTGCAAAAAACAGAGGTATCGATGTCGTTGTCAATGAAGTCTCAAACAGAGCAACTCCAACCATCATTGGTTTCGGCATGAAAAATAGATCCATTGGTGAGTCCGGTGCAACCCAACAAACTTCCAATATCAAAAACACCGTCACTGGTCTCAAAAGATTACTGGGTCTCTCTCCAGCATCTCCAGATCTCAAAGTTGAAGAAAAATACTCAACTGTTCAACTGGTTGACCAAAATGGCCAAACTGCCGCAAAGGTTAGATATCAAGGTGAACAACACGAATTCACCTCTTTACAATTAGCGGCAATGTACTTGAACAAATTAAAACAAACCACTGAAAAGGAAACCAAATCAACCATCAAAGATATCTGTTTAGCTGTCCCAGTTTGGTACACCGAAACTCAAAGAAGAGCTGCATTTGATGCTTGTAAGATTGCCGGCCTTAATCCTGTCAGAATCGTCAACGAAGTCACCGCAGCTGCTGTTGGTTATGGTGTTTTCAAAACCGATTTACCAGAAACTGAACCAAAGAATGTCGCCTTCATCGACATTGGTCATTCATCCTACACTTGTACCATTGCTGCAATCAAAAAGGGTGAAATGAAGGTTTTAGGTGTTGGTTATGATAAGCATTTTGGTGGTAGAGATTTCGATAGAGCAATCACTGAACATTTTGCTGATGAATTCAAAGAAAAATACAAGATTGATATCAGAACAAATCCAAAGGCTTATTCCAGAGTTTTAGCTGCATGTGAAAAATTAAAGAAAGTCTTATCTGCTAACACAACTGCTCCAATTAATATCGAATCCGTCATGAATGACGTTGATGTTTCATCCCAATTAAAGAGAGAAGAATTGGAAGAATTGGTTCAACCTTTATTAAACAGAGCTGCAAATCCTGTCAATGACGCATTAAAAATGTCCGGTTTAGAAGAAGTTGATTCCATTGAATTGATTGGTGGTACTTCAAGAATCCCATGTTTGAAGGAAACAATCACCAAAGTTTTCGGTAAACCATTTTCAACAACCCTTAATCAAGATGAATCCATTGCAAAGGGTGCTGCATTCATTTGTGCAATGCATTCTCCAACTTTAAGAGTTAAACCTTTCAAATTCGAAGATATCAATTTACATTCTGTCACTTATTTCTGGGAACAAGGTACTGAAGAAACTGATCATTTGGAAGTTTTCGGTAAAGGTTCATCTTACCCATCAACTAAAATGATCACCTTATATAGATCCAAAAATTTCGAAATCGAAGCAAAGTATACCAATGTTAAAGAATTACCACCATCTACTAATGAACTCATTGCAAAATGGTCAATCACCGGTGTTCAAGTTCCAGAAAATGAAGAAGTTGCAACTGTTAAAGTTAAGGTTAGACAAGATCCTTCCGGATTCTACACCATTGAAGAAGCACACATTGTTGCAGAAAAGGAATTCAAGGAATTAGTTGAACAACCTCAAGTAACCACCGAAGAAAGCAAGGAAGGAGAAGAAGAAGAAGCAGAAGCAGAAGAAAAAGAACCAGAATACAAGATTGTTAAAAAATTAGTTAAAGTTGCCGACTTAAACGTTGAATATTTTGGACAAAATATCTCAAATGTTAAATTAAACGAGTTCCACGAACAAGAATTCAAGATGGTTGCAGATGATAAATTAGTTGCAGAAACTGAAGAAAGAAAAAACGCATTGGAAGAATATATCTACACTCTCAGAGGTAAATTAGAGGAAGAATATGCACCATTTGCAAGTGAACAAGAAAAGGAAAAATTATCAAAATTATTAATGGATACCGAAGAATGGTTATATGACGAAGGTTATGATTCCACCAAGGGTAAATATGTTGCAAAATATGAAGAATTAGCATCTTTAGGTAACCTCATTAAGGGTAGATACAATGCAAAACAAGCTGAATTGAAACAAGCTGCAAGTTCAAAGGCTAGTACAAAGAAAGAACAAGCTGCAGCTGCTGATATTTTTGCTAAAATTGCTGCAAATAGAAAGAAAGATGCCGATGGTGATTCTGAAATGAAATAGATTTAGTGTTTTTATTACTTTTATATTTATATTTATATTTATATAGTTATTTATTAATATATCATCTCACTTAAAATGTCGCAACTGTATATAATGGTTTAAAACTGGAAGCTTAGCTTCGAACGTAAAAATGAACACCTTTTTTCGATGCGGTCATCGCATTGAGAAACGCAGAAAAAAAAAATCAAATTCTTCGTTTACTCAATGCTTGATGATTACTTGATAAAAATACAATACAAACTATCTGTAAATTATCAATCATCCAACAAGCATCAAATGTCTTCCAACAGAGACAACGATATATTTGATAAAAATCCAATACCTCAAAGTATCCCACTACAATCATCAAACCAACAATCCAAGCTTTCGCTTGCTTTCCAAAAACAGGCCTCAAATCAAAACCCCGCATCAAATAATTCAAACACTGAATTACTAAAAGCTTCTTCAGTAGAGGTGAATAATGATGAAGATGATGAACGAATAAACGAACAGTTAAACAGGAAACTATTGATTCCACCATTTAAAAGCAAAAATCAAGATCAAACTCAAAGTCTAAGTCTAAGTCTAAGCCAAAGCCAAAGCCAAAATTCCACCCTTACTACAGGATTGAATGTTTTAACAACACCAATTATTTCTGCCCCACAGACTCAAATTCAATTGGACAATAATATAATTATACATCCAGAAAAATTCACTGAAATAAATAATCTTAAATTAAAAGAGAGTTTGCAAGAAAGTTTAAAATTTGACCAGCAACAGAATAGCAATGGTTTTAACCTTAATTATAACAATAACCACGGCCATAGTAACAAAACTACCAAACATGCACAATTTGAATTGCACACTGATACTAACAGTCATAACCAATCCATTGATTCCAAGTCGTCTTTAGCATCAACTCTTAATGAAGACGATGAAAATGTCCATGTTGTAGATCTATCACTTATTAATTCTGATGATGATGATGAAGAAGAAGAAGAAACAGGAGAGAACAACCATAAAAAGGCAGAAGAAGATCCAGCAGATTATAAACCCGGTGGTTATCATCCAGCATACATTGGAGAATCTTATAAAAATGGTAGATATTTGTTGGTTAGAAAATTAGGATGGGGACATTTTTCAACAGTCTGGCTTGCCAAGGATACTAAATTGAATATTCATGTTGCAATGAAAGTAGTTAGAAGTGCACAAGGATATAGAGAGACAGCAGTTGATGAAATTAAATTATTAACAAAGATAAATATAACTGATACATCACATCCCGGTCGTCAATATTTAATTAAATTATTAGACTATTTTGATCATATTGGTGAAAATGGTACACATATTTGCATAGTTTTTGAAGTTTTAGGTGAAAATTTATTAGGTTTAATTAAAAGGTATAAACATAAAGGATTACCAATTAAGTTTGTTAAACAAATAGCAAAGGAAATCTTATTAGCAATTGATTTTTTACATAGGAAGTGTGGTATAATTCATACCGATATTAAACCTGAAAATATATTGATTGGAATTAATCAAGTAGAAGCATTAGTTAATTATTTGGAAAATACTGAATGGGAACGTCATATATTGAAAAAAGTTTCAAGTAAATATTTAGTTAATAACAATGATAGTATTGATACTAAAAGTTTAACAAATCTTGCAAGATCTAGAAGTTTTGGTAAAACAAGGTATGGGAAAGGTAGATCAAATTCAATCATAACTGATTCCCAACCATTACCATCGCCATTAAGATCGTATTCAAGTAATTATTTAAATTCACCATTAACTAAAACAAATAGTAATAATACAATAAATGCGGGTCACCATTCACATAACAATAACAACAACTTACCAACAATTCCAATACCTACGAGTGCAACATCCAATTATCCGATGTCAAACTCTTTGGTTTCACCAACTACTGAATTACCAAGTAAAATGTCATTTAAAGATATTCAAAATATAATGAATTTACAAAATGAAACCGAAAAAAATTTATTCAATTATGTTCCACCTAATGAAGATGAATTAATAGATGAAGATTTTATAAATATCAAAATTGCAGATTTAGGTAATGCATGTTGGATAAATAAACATTTTACAAATGATATTCAAACAAGACAATATAGATCACCTGAAGTGATACTTGGTAATCAATGGGGGTGTTCAACCGATATTTGGTCGATTGGATGTTTGATATTTGAGTTGTTAACTGGTGATTTCCTCTTTGAGCCAACCGAAGGTACAGGGTTTAGTAAAAATGATGATCATTTAGCACAAATTATTGAATTATTAGGTGATATTCCAGAATATTTAATCAGGTCAAGTTATTACGGTAAATATTATTTCAATTCAAATTTTAAAACATTAAGAAAAATTCAAAATTTAAAACCATGGCCATTAGAAAGTGTACTATTAGAGAAATATAAATTTAGTGATAAGGATAGTTTAGAAATTTCCAAATTCCTAAAATGTTTGTTAATTATTGATCCAAAATTACGGATGGATGCGGCCGGGTTATCTAATCATTATTGGTTAAATGATTCGAATGTCGAAGGCCATTTAGATAGAGAATTTGGCACCCGAGGTGAAGATATTGGCGAAGGTTGGTACCGTGAAGTCAAAGTGTAATTAAATTGCGACCGTATTGTACTAAATAAATGTTAAATGTGTACTACGCGCTTTTATATAGACAAAGCACAAACCTAAATAACTTTAAAAACATTGCTTTCTGAAAAAAAAAAGTTGATGATTTATAGTTTATATTATTTGCTCAATAAACACAATCAAAAACAAAAAATCTTAAAAAAAAAAAAAAAGAAAAAATCACAAACCGCAACTTTAAAATGAAAAAAATTATGTTTTGTGAATTCCATCATTTTAGATACATTGCATATTGTATATGTGTACCACTAATACTTATATGCAACTAAGAGCTAAGATACAATGTCCAGCTTCACAGCTACTGAATTAGACGAATTGACCATCTACCTTCGACAAGAAGAGAATAGATCCCTTGTTCCAAGAGCCAAGATCCAACAAATCTACGAATTCTTTCTAAGAGTTGAAGTAAGCAGTAATGATGACTTAACATTATGTTCATTGGCACTGAAAGTTTTGGCCAATTATGTCGCAGATGCGCCAGAAAATGCTAAATTTGTGTTTAATATGGCGAAGGAGGAGTTGCCGATCATACCAAGTGATGAAACAATTAATGATATATCCATCGAGGTTGAAACAGTTAATTTTTTCATTCAGGTCCAATTAATTTTATTTAATAATATTTTGACTACAGCTAAAGATTGTGTTGATAAGTTAGCCTCTGAAAATTTGGTTAATAAACTTTTTCAATTATTAGAAGTTTGTAAAAGAAATTCGATTGAAATAGATTTTTATTTAATTATTGAAATTTTTGAGGAACTTCAATCAATTTTAGGTGAGCTTGAAAGTAAAAAATTCTTAGTTTTAAGAGAAATATGTTTAATGATTAGAGACCGGGCGATTTTAGAAAATGATGAAGATCTGAAAAATAGTTCCATGGATTTATGCTATAAATACTCGATTAACTTAAGCTGGTCGGATTTAACGAATACCGAAAAGAAAAAAATATTTTTTGAAATTTTCAATGAGTTGACAGCTGATAATGGTGACAGTGATGAATACAGTGATGAAATTAGTGAACAGATTTTATTAAATATATCATATCAATTAAGAATCAATGAAACAACATTTGTAGAAAGTTTCGTAAATTCATTATTCAAGAATAAAAAATTAGCCATAGATAAACATGTTCCTACATCATTATTACTATTATCAAATGAGATTATGAATGAGGAAGAAATGATGAAGTTTTTGAATTTAGTTGATATTGATTTGTTAATTGATGAATATTTTAATAATGTCTATCCACAATTGACATTAAAGTTACCATGGGAATTACAAAGTATTGTAATATTTAACAAAATTCCAATAAAATTAATCAAGATATCAAAAAATTCAATAGTCAGTTACATTAGTAAATTAAAATCTTTGATTAATACAACAACATTACAAATTAATTTGGATGTGATAAAATTACAATTGACATTTTTAAGTAAGATATTCGGCTCCAACAATTCAAACTTTGAAATAATTGATTCATTTTTGAATGACTTGAAATCAAGAGATGAATATAGCGAATATCCTAATGATTTTAAACAATTATTAAATCAAATTTATTTTACGTATTTATTTAAGTTTAAAGATAATGTTGACGAATTAAATATTGGAATTTTACAAACAATATTAAATGAATCAAAGGAATTGTTAAAATTATCAATAGATATAAGCAATCCAGTCCCAATTCAAATCAATTATTTGTTAGAATTGAGTAAAATATTTGGATTTTTCGTTTCAAGTTTCCACAATGAAGATTGGTTTATTGAAAGTTTTAAAATTTTTGAAAATGTTTATTGTAATATTAACAATCAAATGAAAGAAATCAAAGATATCAATAAAAATCAAAAATATTTATTGGATATCCTTGATAATAATATAAAATTTACGAATGGAATAATAATGAATAGTAAGTAAATCATAAGTCTTTATTCTTTTTTCTTTTAATTTCTACTAAGAAATAATTTCTATGCACAGTGTATAAATCACCTTCGTTTCTCATATATGTTGACAGCATCATATTATAGATGATAAAATAATAGATTCCTAAACCTGTAAAGATATGCCACCAACCATGACCTTCTAATAAAACCCCTAGTGGTAAACCTAGATAGTTTCTTCTAATATGAATCAAATTTGAGCAGAAAATATTGTCTAAATTCCAAATTAGAAAACCAAAAATGAATAAAGAGAATGAGAATGTTAATAATCTATATAGTTTAATTCTAACTTCTTTCTTTGGAACAACCAATTGAATAGTTTTAATAGATTTATAAATAACACCGAAATTTAATAATGCATAGAAAATTTGATGGAATGCTGGATTTCTATAAATGAAAATATATGTGTACGTAAATGAACAAGTTAATAAAAAAGTACCTACATTCCAAAATAAATTCCAAAAAGTTGATTTATTCCAACCCCAAATATAACCAAATGGTATAGCCGTTACCCAAACCATTGGTAATTCATCCATTAGTTGATGTTCATATTGTAAAGTTGAATGAAACATAAAACTTCCAATTCCTACACTTGCAAATCCCAGTGAAATGAAAAGGTACAGTAACCCATGTTTGTTTTTGAAGGTTGAATAAATATGATGGATTGCTAAAAGTACAAAGCCAATATTGGTTAAAGCATTTGTAATCTCGGCAATATACGGAGTAAATAAATAGTTTTCTTCACACCAATCAATTGTGGCCGTGGGGTGCCCCCAATAAGGGCTATATGCCGATGTTGGGTATGAGATACCAAACATAGATAGTGGATGCGTATATGGTGTAATAGAAACAGAGAAAACTACGTGATCTACTTGTAGCTGAAAGATCTATGTCAAAATCATGTTAAACAAAGAAATAGACCCGGAAGATCTGAACGTGCGGATTTTTACGTAAGCAAAAAAAAAATCATTCTATATAATAAATAATAATTGTTAAAGTAGTGTAACAAAAAAAAAAGAAAAAGAAATATTAGAATATATTAGGTATAGGTACAACATTAACGGATCAATTTTCGGGGGACAATATATGATCAACTTTACAAACGGTTTTGATTCTTTCATCAGTACTGCCCAGGTCATGAAGATCATCAATATGTTCAGTAAGCATTAGCCTTTGTTTGATAGCAGCTTTTTGTGCGTCTTTCTTAAGTTTGTTTTCCTTTTTCAAGATTATTCTTCTCCATCTAAATTGACATGCATTGATAGTTCTCGTTGGGAAATACATGGATATGTCTCTCCAACCTAGGTTTTCTGTTTCTTTAAGATATCTAAGCAGCTTATCATCCTTGGAAGTCCACGTTGGAGAACCAAATGCCATTTTTCTAGTTGTATTAAGTTGTTGTTTTGTTTCTAAATCAAGACTAGCTTTAATGTTAATATCAGTACTGTTACTAGTTTCAACATCGAAACTACAGTCGGTGTTAGAATCATTAGAAATAACACTGCTTGCATTTCCTTTATTGCCACTAGCAGAAGGTATGATTGGTATTAAAGGATGTCGATAAGCCATACATCCAGGTATGGGAGTTAATGCGTTGATGTCATTGGATTTAGGTATTTCAAACATACTTGTTGAAGATGGTTCTAAAGGAGGTGAATATGGTGGATAAGACTGTGATTGTTGATAGAAGTAAGGGTACCTATAAGGGTATGGAGACTGAAGGGGAGAAGGGTACGTTGAACCATATTTCGAACAATATGTTGACTGGTATTGTATATATTGAGGTTGTGCGTACGTAGGTGAAGAAAGTGGATGTTGATTGTTTGATGATATTGGGTATGGACTGGTAGAAATAGGATATAGTGCTTGAGGATGTGATAAAAGCGGGTTAGAAATAGAACTGGATGGTGAAGCGGACGATGGAGAGTACGGATATCGATGGATAGACGAGGAATATAATGAGTTTATTAGATTGTTGGACACAGTGGAAGTATCACTGTTCATTGTGAAATGGAGATAGAGATGTTTAGTTAAGCCAGAAACAAAAAAAAAGAAAAGAGGATGAAAATAGGAAGACTATATATGAAAAAAGGAAACCTGTCGAATTTTATAGAAGTGGGTGAAATACCCGCAGATGCAGAAATAATAACGGCCCGAAATGTCTAGCAGCAGTCATTAGAGAAGGAAGAGATGGATGAGGTTCACTAACAGACAACTAAAGCAAATAACTCTGGAAAAAGGCCGGTGGAAGTTCTATCGAAAAGTTTACTAAGATGCATAAGAAAACACAATAGAAAGGCCGTCTTCTTGAAGGAGCCACTTCCGCATCAGGCAATCGCGTTTTTTGTTTTTCCCAAAATGTTGCCGATTTTGTTAGTGATGTTGCTAGTCGGATATTAGAGACTCAAGACGGGTTTTGGGAGAATCAGAGGCTTGAGACCACGGTTTTGGGTGGAATGGCCAACAAAGCATCCTACGTGCACTCAACACACAGCAGTGATTACTATAGTGTTATTTACCAACTTTAGTTTACGGTCAACATCCTTGCAGCTCTTCACACACTAAATAGGTCCATATTAACTAGCCCACTATGCATTCGGCATTACCCGCATGCACTAATATCCTGCTGCACATGCATGCAAGATCGGCTGCATGTCCTTTTTGATATGCTTTTGTTGTCACCTTCTTATTAAGGTTCTTTTCTAGTTACGGTTTAGCGCTGTCCCTTAATTCATCCAAACACATCTTACTATTAAATGCTATGT
>JAKTWB010000021.1:0-74410 GCA_030560845.1 Pichia scutulata
ATTCATCAAATGCTACTACATCTAGTTCTTATGATTCATCCAACGCTACTACATCTAGTTCTGACAATTCATCCAATGCGACTTCATCTAGTTCTGATGCTTTAACAGCTACTTCATCTAGTTCTGGCAATTCATCCAATGCAACTACATCTAGTTCTTATGATTCATCAAATGCTACTACATCTAGTTCTTATGATTCATCCAACGCTACTACATCTAGTTCTGACAATTCATCCAATGCTACTTCATCTAGCTCTGACAATTCATCAAATGCTACTTCATCTAGTTCTTATGATTCATCCAACGCTATTACATCTAGTTCTGACAATTCATCAAATGCAACTTTATCTAGTTCTTATGATTCATCCAATGCTACTACATCTAGCTCTGATAATTCATCAAATGGAACTACATCTAGTTCTGACAATTCAAATAATTCAAGTAATTCAGATGCTTCAAATAGTCCAAATAAATTGGACGCATCTGATGCCTCTGATAAGTCAGGTAACTCAGGTGCTTCAAACAATTTAGATGATTCTAATAACTCAGGTAACTCAGATTCTTCCAATAACTCAGGTAATCTAAGTGCTTCTACTAACTCTGGTAATGAAGGGACTTCAAACTCTTCTGATAAATTCGGTAACCCAGGTTCTTTATATGATTCAGGTGCAGCAAATAATTCAGGTGCCTCAGGTAGCTCAGTTACTTCAAATAACTTAGGTGCTTCTAATAACTCTGATAATTCAGGTGCTACAAATTCTTCTGGTAATGAGACTTCAGACAGTTTGAAGGGCAACTCTGCAAACTCAAATAGTGGTTCTAGTTCTTTTGAAAGCAGTGCATCTGAAACATCCGGTAACAGCTCTAATAACAGTTCAAGATCTGATGATTCAAGAAACAATAGCACTAACTTTGGTAACTCTTCAAACTCTGTCACAAGCATTGATAATGCAGCTGCAACCATTGGACCGAGCTCCACATTGATATCCGTTTCAAATTCAGCAATTCCACCATCCATTTCATTTGAATATCAAGATTTTGCAATGAAAAATCAAGCAAATGCTATTTTTATTGGTTTTGCAATGTTATTCTTTGCTTTATAATAAAATTAACCATATTTTCCTCCCCTTCTCTTAAATACTTTAATTTCAATGTATTTTACAAATTTCTAAAACAACTTCTGTTTATAATAGTTTTTCATTTTATAACACTTATTTAATTTGACTTAGTATAATTTTCCTTCTAATTCATATATACGTTGAAAAAAAAATCTGCATGGATAAGAGTCAGGCCAATGAAAGAGTGTTAAAAACAACTTATCTCTTGGTCATTATTTCTTATTTATTTTTATTTATAAATATTGGACTTTATCAATCTTATTTAAGGAACCATAGTTCTCTTATCTAATCTAATCTAATCTAATCTAATCTATTTTATAGTTTATTATGACTACCAACTTATCTCATTAACATAGACCCGCAAAAGTCAATGAATTACAAAGATATATTTTTATTTTTAATCTGGGTGTTCTTTGAATTCAAATATATTGTAGTATTATCAAAAAGGTGTGTTTTAACAATATGCATAATCAAAAAAATTTCATTAAATGAATACCGCATCAACTTTCAGAAAATTTGAAAGAGGAAGACTCTAACGCTTATTAAAATTATAAATTGGCGTGGCATTTCGTGATGCATTCTAACATTCAGGCCCTGCAAAGGTGTTTTGACTTTGATTAAAGTTAGTTTTGCGAATGTCCAATACTGTCACAGATATTGTAAAAACAGCACACTCGCTAAAAATGACTACTTATCAATCATAAGAACTGAGGTAGGGCCACACACAGTACAAGGCCCTTTCTTTTTTCGTTTTACACTGAAGGATTTTTGTATATTTATTTTAGCTTCCTGGGTACCATTTCTTTAAGCACTCTAAAAAACTTAGTTATATTTTCACGTGTTTTAGTAACTTCGGCGATTTAATAAAAATAAAACGAATATCAAAAGTGTATGCCTCTTTTTTCGTCAACTGGATTGAAAGAGAAGTATGAAACATATAAAGTTACTGATAAGAGTTTCCAATAACGCTACACATCTCCTAGAAATTTCGAATTATATCACACATTGAATCCAGGCTGATTATCAAGATAAGTGCAGGGATAAGACCGTGTGCCGTATTTAAAAAGTGTTTTCTATTCCCTGTGGCCTGTTTATGTGATCTTTTTACTGTTACTTTAATTGCCGTTTTATAATATTTCAGATTGCACTGCCAATGACAGTTGTTGTACTACATCAAAAGCTAATTTACTAATATAATGTTTTTGGAATGAATAAATCAATAAATCGATATCAAAAAAGTAGAGACGCCAATTTATTATTTCAAAACAGCCGTATAGTTAGAAATTTTCCTATTAATTGTAACATTCAAAAAAAATTTTTGCAAGATTCAACATACTATTGACCCCACTTTGCTCATTGCTTAACGCCCACGTTCTGAAGTAAATGCAGTTTATATGCCAATCAGTTTGAATGCATTGTGTCAGGTGGAGAGTTTGGTTGGTGCCACGCATCTGTTGAACGAGAACGCAGATGCCCTTAGGGGACTCGTGGAGGGCAGGATTTTCATATGCATAGACTTAACAATGCCAAACTAATTGGGAGACTATAGTATATGTTAATACATAAAGAATTACGTAATCAAGAAATTAGGGTTAAAGTAAACAAACTTGAAGCTAATAACACTTTCCTGTACTTCATAAGAAAATTACTTTCTTTTTTTTTTTTCATTTTCAAGTTTAACAATTAAATGTTGTAATGTATTTACTCTGATAATAGGATCCATGATTGTATGATAAGTAAGTTATAAAAAAAAAAAACCTAAATACGTATATAACTATGGAAGAGAATATATAAGGAGAAATACCTCCTTATATAGAGAAATAAAAGAGTGTAGTAAGAATGTAAAATAAATCACACCACGAGGGATGTTAATATAATTAACCTATGGGATTTCTTTTCAACATTAAACAATGCTTATATATCCATTACTTTCATGACCATACAGATACGCAGCCTTTTTTTCTATATAGATATACTTATGTGACGTCTACCCCTGAAAACGAGGAGAACAATAGTCAAAGATGACTATATAATGAGAATCAATGGATTCTTTCCAATTTTGTAAATCCATGATTTTTGATTCCATCTGAAATTGAACAGGCGCAAGTATGGCAGTGGTGACCCTTGAGCCAAGTTGCTCAATGGCAAGGTACTGGTGAGCTTAATAGACGCACTAATTAATATCCAGAAACACTAGTAACAGATTAGTGCGCTTTAGCGTAAGTAGATTGATTGAGAGTTATAGAAAGTTATAAATAAAGTTATAGATAATTTGGAATATCTGGAAGGGCAAAGGCTTCCCCTTTTATAATACATCAAAGACAGCTTTCTTGTCTGTGGCTTGGTTTAGTGGCTGGGTCCAGAGAAATCTGTGTTTGTTATCAATCTTTGTACAAGGTTGTATAGTGTAGTGGTTATCACTTTCGGTTTTGATCCGGACAACCCCAGTTCGAATCCGGGTACGACCTTATATTTTTAATACCTAATTTTGAAGATAAAATTTTGATTTTTTTTCACATTCCTTGTTTAATTTTACTTGATCAACTTACTTTTTTTTAGTTTCTTTGACAATTTTGGTCAAGCTTATAGTTAATTTAACATGGGTAAAATTAATCAGCCAAATTCACAGATAAAGTTAACTAATGTTTCTCTTGTGCGAATGAAAAAGGGTAAAAAGAGATTTGAAATTGCATGTTATCAAAATAAAGTTCAAGATTTCAAATCAGGTGTTGAAAAAAATATTGATGAAGTTTTACAAATTCCACAAGTTTTCATGAATGTTTCAAAGGGACAAGTTGCATCAAGTGAAGATTTAAAATCATCTTTTAACACAACTAATATTGATGAAATCATTTTAGAAATCTTAAAAAAGGGTGAAATCCAGTTAGGTGAGAAGGAAAGAGCTCAACAAAATGAAAAACTACATAATGAAATCTTAAACATAATTTCTGCAAAATGTATTAATCCAAAAAGTAAGAAAAGGTATCCACCAACTATGATTGACAAAGCATTAAAAGAATTAAAATTTAATTTTGTTAATGCAAGAAGTGCAAAATCTAAATCGTTAGAAGCAATCAAATTACTTGTTGAAAGGCAAATCATTCCAATTGTTAGGGCAAAGATGAGAGTTAAGTTAATTATTAAGAGTAAATCATATCAGAACATTAGGGAAGAAGTCGAAAACGATTTTGTTTCAAATTTGGAATCAAAGGATACGGTCGATGATCAAACTGAGATTTTATTTTTGGTTGAACCTGAAAACTATAAGCTCTTAGTTGAAAAGATCAAAAAGGCAAATGGTAAACTTGAATTAGTTGATCCTGCTGTTATTCAAGAAGGTGAATTAAAACTTTAGAACTTATATATGTAGTTTAAATTTATAGATTGCAACTAATAATCAATTAGAATAGATTAAATAAAATTAAAATAAACTGTCAAAATGTAGACCATTAATACGAAGAATGGTGCAATTGAGTAACCCAAGTAATTTATTATAGTTGAATTAAATTAACGATTTACAGTTAACAATAATGATTGCAATTCGCACAATTTATTTGAAAGTCTTCTGCATACACATATTTTCACTTTTTTTTAATTCAAAAGCTAATCTGCAATAACCAGCATGTCATCGTTTGACTTTAAAGATCAAATAAAGGAATGTCATTTACAAATTAGAGATCATAATGGAACAGAACATATGTTAACATGTACGATTTTAGAATTTTTAGATAAAATAATAATCCATTTAGCAATGGATGGAGAAACTGATATAAGTTATGATATTCAGATGCCTGAACTAGATGACTTAAAAAAACCAAAAAAAGTGTTTAGTTATGATGATGAAAATGAAAGTGACGAAGAAGGGGAGATTTTAACTAGTTCAATTGTTCCTACGGTACTTATTGGTGGTTGTAATAATATGAAATCTCAAGTTTTAGCGTCTCAAATTGGCCATGTGATGGGTCAACAATCTACAAAAAATTTAATTTTGAATGTAAATGGTCGAATTTTTGGTAAACCGAGTGTAGATACTGAATATCATCCAAACGATTCAGCATTGATGCAGCAGATCATTCATTTGGTTACGCAAACATACATTTCTTGAATTTTTTTATTAACAGAACATTACTTCAATATGTTGAAAGCAGTCACTCCGTGGGAAATTGAAAAATGAAAAATCACATTGAGAAAAGAATGTGAAAATGAAAAGAGAAAAGAAAAATGGAAATGAAAAGTTAATTAAATTTTGACTTTAAATTTCATTCGTTTCTTTAGAATTATTTGTAGTTCTCTTGTTTTTTATATTTGGGTAAGAAATGTATAGAAAAGATCCTATAGATCGAGAGTTAGACAAAAAGTTAAAAATAATGAAGAATAACAATATGACAAGTCAACCACAAACTGCTGAAAGTTTTGAAGAAGTCAATCAAAATGGTTACCAAGAAGAACATGAGCAAGAAGAAGAAATAGTAACACATTATCCAAGACCAAAGAAGGAGCCATGGTATAAGAATTTATCTGGCGTTCCGTTAAACACGAGACCTGCATCGCCATATACACTTACAGCACCAATCGATTCTGATGGTTTATCGTGGCCAAGTTTGGGTGCTCGTGAACGTTTGGAATCAAGCAATGAAGAATCAGACAGCAGAGAAAAAAGAATTGCAAATGCTGTTAAAACTATTTTAACCGAACTTGGCGAAGATGTAAATAGAGAAGGTTTATTAGAAACTCCTGAACGTTATGCAAGAGCGATGTTATTTTTTACAAAAGGTTATGAAGATAATATCAAAGATGTTATTAAAAGAGCAGTTTTTGAAGAAGATCACGATGAAATGGTTATTGTTAAAGATATAGAAATTTATTCATTATGTGAACATCATTTAGTTCCATTTTTTGGTAAATGTCATATTGCTTATATTCCAAACAAAAAAGTTTTAGGATTAAGTAAATTAGCAAGATTAGCTGAGATGTATGCGAGAAGATTTCAAGTTCAAGAAAGATTAACAAAACAAATTGCTATTGCGTTAAGTGAAATTTTACAACCAAGAGGTGTTGCAGTTGTTATTGAAGCAACTCATATGTGTATGGTTAGTAGAGGTGTTCAAAAATCCGGGGCTATTACATCAACAAGTTGCATGTTGGGTTGTTTTAGAGCACAACAAAAGACTAGAGATGAATTTTTAACATTACTGGGAAGACATTAAGCCCATACTAAATTAGTAATCTTTATCTTTTTATATATTTTACACTTTCACTTTTTTTTTATATGAACGTTTTTGAATGAAGTTTTTTCGTTGAATAGTTGAAATTTATTTAATACATTATGAGTACTCTACTAGTAAATTAATTTTATTCCTTTATATAGATATACATGCGCTTAGTTTATAAGTTTATAAGTTTATAATTTTAGGTTTATTTCTTTTTAGATTTTGTAACACTTGAACCAATTGTAATGTTAACCTTTGGAGGAACATTGAAACCGAAAGACTTACCAACTTTAACTAAATCTAATTTATCAACTTTATAAACAGTTTTCAAATGATGTGAAGCGTAAGCTTGTAAATAAGCTCTATAACC
Organism: Pichia scutulata; assembly: GCA_030560845.1. NCBI lineage: Eukaryota > Fungi > Ascomycota > Pichiomycetes > Pichiales > Pichiaceae > Pichia > Pichia scutulata. The sequence goes on from JAKTWB010000021.1 coordinate 6,699, forward strand.
ATCTTTTGCAGATTGGTGCAACCAATAATTATTTTTAACTAATTGTTCTAATTGTGATTGAACATTAGCAATTTTATCTAATGGGAACTCATATTCATTTAATGGAACTTTTGCAGCTTTAAGATATCTTAAAAATCCAAGTTCTTGAGGAATTAAGAACATTAAAGATTTACCTTTACCTGCACTACCTCTTGCAGTTCTACCAACTCTATGAATATAATCTCTTGGATCATCAGGTGGATCAAACTGAATAATCCAATCAACTTCAGGTATATCCAAACCTCTTGCTGCAACATCTGTACATAATAAAATACCTTGATTTGTATTACAAAATTCAAAAAATGTTGAAGTTCTCTTTTGTTGTTTTTGTTTACCATGTAAATCCAAAACTGGTATATCAATATAATTTAATAAAGCAGAATAATATTTAACACAATTACATGATGATAAGAAAACAATTATTTTCTTCTTCTTTTTCAAGTTTCTCTTTAAAAATGAAAATAATAATAAAAATCTTTTATCAGAGTCACAAACGACATAACCTTGTTCTAAACCTTCTGCGGTTGAAAAATCTCTATCTTCATGAACATTAATATAAACTGGTCTTCTCTTTAATGAAGCTCTTGCTAAATCTTCAACTTTAGTTGTTTGAGTTGCAGAGAACAACATTGATTGTCTATCTTCATTTGGTAAAATTTTAACGATTTGTTTCATTTCATCTTCAAAACCTATTTCTAAAATTCTATCAGCTTCATCCATAATTAAAGTTTTCAAATTTTTGAAAACAAAACCTTTTGTATTTTGTAAATGATCTAATAATCTACCAGGAGTTGCAATTACTAAATTAACACCTTTCATTAATTTTTCAGCTTCTTGTCTTCTATTTGCACCACCTATCACAATACCCAAAGTTTGAGAATGATTTGCCATCAATTCTCTAGCAACACCAAAAATTTGTAATGCCAATTCTCTTGTTGGAGTAATAACAATTGCACCAGTACCATTTCTTGGTTTAAATTTAAGTGAATATAATAATTCAATTGCAGGAATCAAAAAGGCTAAAGTTTTACCAGAACCAGTTTGTGCAGCGCCTAAAACATCCTTACCAGCCAATAATGGTGGAATTGTACGTGATTGAACTTCAGTCATTTTAGTAAAACCCATAGTTTGAATTGATTTTAAAGTTGGAGCTGATAATGATAAATCTGTAAAATTTTGAGGAATGGATGCAAGATCAGGTTGATCAGGGTTATTTTGTGTTTTTTCAACTTCATTGAGTGCTTCTTTATCTTCATTTTCCTCAATATCATCGTTGTCTTTACTTTCTTCTTCTTGATCATCATCATCTTCTTCCCCTTCTTCTTCATTGTCAGACTTTGAATCATCCTTTTCAAGTAAATCTGCAACATCACCATATTCATTATCTAAATCATCAACGATTTTATCAGTATTTTCTTCATCGACTTGATCATCAGATTCGGAATCAGATTCAGGTTTTTGAAGTTTTTTACTATCTTTCTTTTGCTTTTTTGCATCTAACGTAACAACTTTAGATTTTGAGGTTGACTTTTGCCTTTTTGAATCGACACTAGCAGCCTTTGGTGCCTTTCTCTTGGTAGTAGGTTTAGGCATAACGTTGAGAACGGTTGTGTGGATGATTAATTTGATTAGACAAACAAGGTACTAAAACGATTACAGTTTAGTAGTGAAAAATTTTTGAAAAAAAAAAAAAAAAAATTAAAAAAGGAAATTGAAAACTGAAAAATTGAAAACTGAAAATGCGAAAATGCGAAAATGCGAAAATGCGAAAATGCGAAAATGCGAAAATGCGAAAACTGATGAAAATGAAAATGAAAATGAAAAACAAAGAGAAGAGAATATTTCCCACTCTACTTTCCAATTCCGCTGGAAAGGGGAAACTAGCATTGCCAGATCGGGTTGTTCGAGGATCGGCGCACCCTGTTTGAGTCACCGGTGTCCTGGTCTTTTTTTAAGCCGCGATCACCCCGTCCACAAAATGGATCCGGCTTTGTACGGTCCCACGATGACGGCATCGCCATTGCCAAACCCAATATTGCGTCAATCAACACAACACAACACAACACAACACAACTCATCTCAACTCATCTCAACTCAAGCCTCTGTCCGGCACCGTCGCATAATCATCTATGTTTTCATCAATGCATGTACTGTGTCAACTAATGATTCATTTGTTTCTGCGCATTGTCCTAGTCTGAGGGGGACTTATTCTTGTTTGTTGTCTTATTCCACTGCATCAACCCTGCGCAATGCATAGTCGCCCAGTAAAATCATTTTTCCCTGACGCAAATGAGTGGATTGTTTGTTTGTTAGTTTATATGTAAATGTAAATGTAAATGTAAATGGAAATAAATGGAAATAAATGTAAATGAAAATGTAAATACAAATGTAAATACAAATGTAAATATAAATGCAAATATAAATACCTCGTTCCTTCCCCCAGATTTGATTAATTTAAACCACCTTTTCTTTATTACCACCACCAATAACTACATTCAGTGTACATAATTGAGTTTTTGTTTAGTATAAACATTTACATCCACCACATCCACCACATCCCTAAAGTACAGCTATAGTTACTAAGTCCTAGACATAGTGCTTATTCCATTAAGTGAAATCCAAACCAAGCAAATAACGAGTTATTACCACGTAGTAGTAACCTGGGATTGTCTCCACATCGGTTCAATTCTAACTATAAAAGGATCTTTCGTTAGTTTTTAACTTTTTTTTATCTTTTCCTCGTTTTTTTTTAAAAAAAGGAAAACAAAAAACAAAGACCGGACCCCAATTTTTCCATTTCCTTCCATTGGACTTCTCTCAGTTTTCCACTTCAAATTCCAAATTCCAAATTCCAAATTTTACTCTTCACTTTTCAGAGTTCAGATTTCAAATTTCAAATTTTAAGTTTCTCATTTTCAAGACTGCTCTCGTCCTAGAATTTGTTTTGTTTCAAGCCAATTTCGTCACATTACAGGATTCCCCACGTCTTGTCCACACAACCAATTGAGCAATTCTAAGACTCAATTTATTAAAACAGCTACAAAATGACCACCGTTTCAAAAGAATTTAGACTAGTTGTTGTCGGTCCACCAGTTGTTGGTAAATCGGCGCTTACAATTAGGCTCACACAAAGTGAATTTGCAAATGAATACGATCCAACAATTGAAGATTCCTACAGATATTATTGTACCATTGATGGTATTTCTACATCTCTGGATATTTTAGATACCGCAGGTCAAGAAGAATACTCTTCAATGAGAGACCTGTACATGAAAACCGGTGAAGGTTTTTTACTGGTTTTTTCACTAACTGATCGTCATACATTTGAAGAAATTTCAACATTTTATAATCAAATCCTGAGAGTCAAGGGCGAGGTTACTCAATTCGTACCCATGATGTTAGTCGGTAACAAGAATGATTTGGTTAATCAAAGACAAGTTTCTCATGAAGAAGCTATTCAATTAGCTAAACGTTTCGATTGTGCATATATTGAAACATCTGCAAAAACAGGTTTAAATGTCATGGATGCATTCCATGGTCTAGTTAAGATGATTATGCGTCAAGGTGTTTTAGGTGTTGGATTAGAAAATACTCTTTATCCTAATGAAGATGAAGAAAAGGAAGCTCAAATAAAGATTCAACAAGAATTTGAATCGAAGATGAATCAAGCAAATACTAGCGAAGTTGCTGCTCATGATAATGCAAATTTACCTGATGAATCAAATTATGTAAATTCAAACACTAATGCTGATCCTTCAAAAAATACTTCAACATCTTCGGATCCTAGCACCAAACCAACAAACAAACCGTTACCTGTTCATTCAAGCGCTGGCGCAAAAGATTCAAATGGAGGCTGTTGTATTATCATGTGAATGATGAAACACTCCCAAACGAAAAAAAAAGCAAAAAAAAACTTTAAAAAACTTTTAAAAAACTCAAAAAACCTTCAAAAGATAATCAGTACAAAAAGCACTTCAAAATTTAATTAATTATACCAAAAATTTATTCAGGTTCTTAGCTTAATGCCACGTTTTTTTGCTTTTTATTAAAACAAAACAAAGTTAATCTATCATTCATATTATCATTATCAAATTTGTTAGTCATAAAATCATTAATTTTTATGCTTGGTTTGTAATGATGATACACCTATTTTTATCTCCTCATAGTTTTTTTGACTTTACCCTAGTCTTGCCTTTCTTTTTCCTTATCTTTTCATTTTCTTTTTTTTTTTTCATTATCTTTTCCTTTTCTTTATCTATTTAAAATATTATAGCTTTTTAATAACAAACCTGTTATATCGATATCCACTATAAGTCGAAAAATCTGCGATATTTTCTCGGAGTTGCCGAGTGGACCGATTAGGTTGTAATTTATGAAAGTTAATAAAATTAGCAAACAACTTGAAAATTTCGGAGCTACTTTATTTTCCCCGTGTTCCCACGGGGTTTACAGGCTGGCCGCAACCAAGAAATTATCAGTTTTAATACATTCAAACAATTTATTTAAAAAGTTTGGTTCTCTTTCCGATGGAATAAAATCATAAACAAAAATAAACAATTAGAACAATTGAAAAAAATGAAGTTTTTTGCTAAGCAATAAACGAAACTTTATTTTATTCGATCATCAGACTGCAGATCCCCTTAGCACGGGGAAACATCGGCAATTCCAACAAGAGTGATGAGACTCTGAGACATTAAATTTAAACACTCTCTACAAATCGGAACCTTTAAAACACCTACATAATATATATGACACTAGTATGTATATTATCAGCTAATAATTGTCAATTCTATGCACTCGATTAAACATAGATAGCCTGTATCTTCCGGAATTGCTGTAGCAACAACTTCGTCATTTATTTTTAATTCTTGACTTATTGTTGAAGTGTAATTTACGCTTTTTCAACAGTACATATACGATTCTCTTTATGCCGAATTAGATGCATCGAATAAAAGCCAATTTAAGAACTTAATTAGTTACTGAAATATTAATTGTAATATTATTGAAATGATAACCTATACTAAATTTTAAAAAAAAATAAAATTCATTTGTAAAGATAAAATAAAATAAAGTGAAGTAAAATAAAGTAAAATAAAATGAAGTGAAAATAAAAATATAGATACAGACACAAACACAGACACTGAAGATAAAAAATTGAAAACTCAATTTATGCTATCTGCACTGTTTATAATGAAGTTTGATCAACTTTTTGTCTTGAAAACGCATCCGCATTAGTAGTTGCATTTTGAGCTTCTTTCTTTAATTCATCACCCAGTTTGTTGAAGTCAACTTCAACTTCTTCAGTTGTTGAAGCAGTTTTCTTGGTTGGTTCTGTTTCATGAGTCTTTGATGATGATGTAGTTGCTGATGGAATTGGTTCAGCAACTGTTGTACCTGCAGTTCTGACTGGTAACTTAGATTCAACAATTTTCCAAACTGGATCAACAACTTTCTTTGCCTTTTCCATTTGTGGACCGAATTTTTCATTAGCAACTTTGTAACCATTATCCAATTGTTCTTTTGATAAATCAACAACTTTAACAATGTTTTCATCAATAACCTTTTGATTTGAAACATAAACTTTTGGAACCGAAAAGGACAAAACTGTGAAAACAAATGTTAGGGTCCATAATGAGAAAAGACTTGTTAGTTTATACACGAAGAATGATGCTAAACCTGCCTTAACTGTATTTTCAATACTAACAGCAGTAAATAATTCATATGCTTTCAATTCAAGTTTTTTGAAAACTGTAACAAAATGTGGTGAATAAGTTTCAACAAATTTACCAGTACAGCCATTAAATTGTGGTTTAAGCTTCGTAATAAAGCCAGTACCTGTGACTATTTTACCAGCATATTCAGCTAATGCAGAAACCAATAATGCAAAAGTTGAAATACGGAAAAATAATGAAACTAAATTGACATATTTAACTAATATTAAAACTGATACAATTGATGAGAATGTAATGGCAGATTTTTTAACATCTTTCCAAAGTAATAAATTGCTACTGTTTTTGGTCATACATGCACCGCCACAACACACATTTGAACCTGATTTGCAAGATGACATTATGTTTAATTAATTGATTTGATAAAGGTCGTTTGATACGTAGAAATCGATTAAGATTAATGTTTAAAACCCTAACTAACAAACAGGAAAAGGAAGGCAAATGAGGTGGAGCGACTGTTTAGAAAACTTGGAAGTGTAAATTATTGATCTATGTAAAAGTCCTGTGAGAAGATAAAAAAAAAACTTTCCAGAGAATTTCGAATTTCGAATTTCGAACATGATTTTTCATTTTTTTCATTTTTCATTTTTCAGTTTCCAGTTTGGTGGAATTTCACTTACTGTTTTTGGAAATAAGACTTGAAGGTTGCAAATCATCAACTAAGACTATTGATGTTTCAGTACACTGGGAGACAAATAAGGTTTCATATTCAGAAACGATGGATGAGTTCCAAACCAGACTCACGTTTCTTCAAATTCAATACCCCCCAAGGGTTTACACAAATGATGCCTGAGCCAAACGATCAAATTGTAATTTCAATGTCCTCAGGTGTTGATTCATCGGTTTGTGCATTGATGTTCTCTAAAATGTATAAAAACGTACGTGGAATATTTATGGCCAATTGGGCTGCAGATAAAGTTGTGGATGGTAATTCAAAATGTACCGTTGATCACGATTGGTTGGATGTCCGCAAAACTTGTGATCAATTAGGTATACCTTGTGAAAGAGTTAATTTTGAAAAAGACTATTGGACCCAAGTTTTTGAACCCATGTTAAATGAGTATCAACGCGGATTAACTCCGAATCCTGATATTGGATGTAACAAGTATGTTAAATTTGGAAAAATGATCGAACATTTAAATTCAACTTTTCCAAAAGGTGAAAAATGGTGGTTAGTTACTGGACATTATGCCAAAATCTTGAAAAATGAAAGTAATGGTGAATGTTCACTATTTCGTGCAGATTATAAACAAAAAGATCAAAGTTATTATCTGACAAGCATGCCACCAAAAATTCTAGATCACATTTTAATGCCAATAGGTCATTATACAAAGCCTGAAATTAGACAAATTGCAAATGATTATCAACTCGAAACCAGTGCAAAACCAGATTCTCAAGGTTTATGTTTTGTTTCACAAGTTGGTAAATTTAAAGACTTCCTTAACGAATACATCCCACCAAATCCAGGTAATATAGTTACAAGAGATGGTAAAATTTGGGGTAAACATCAAGGGCTATGGTCGGCTACAATTGGGCAAAAATGTGGAATAAGCATGCCACAGGGAGATCCAAAATATAAGGGAGTTTGGTTAGTTTGTGATAAAAATATAGAAAAGAACGAATTAATCATTGCACATAAAAGCGATAAAGAGGCTTTTAAAAAAGACGAAATCAGTGTCAACCTAGATAATTGGCATTGGTTTGGAGAGGCAGGCTGGGATGATGTCAGAGACTTAATTCTGAAAGAGGAAAACATCAATTGCCAGATTAGGTCTCTTCAGATTCCCAATGAAGTACTCGGTGTTTCATCATCTGGTGGGACAATTTCCCTCAAGGAGCCGGTTTTCGGAGTGGCGGCCGGCCAGACGCTGGCGCTTTACTGGGGGGACATGCTTCTCGGGGCGGGGGAAATCAAGTGAGGGCGGCCTGCTCGAGAAGGCGCAGCAAACGCTGGGCGATTGTGGAATAGCGGCGGACGATGTCAGAGTAGCGGGCCGAGAGAGCGCACATGGTGGGGAAGTCGTTGTCGGGCGCAGTTAGAGATTCGTGGGCCGCAGCCAGTGCAGTGAGGGTGTTTTCGTGGGCAAGGACTTCCTCAAACTTAGAAATGCAGTGTGAAAGCTGCGAGGCGGCCGCGAGAACGGTGTCCTTCATGGGAAGAAGCGCCGGTGGGTGGTGAGCTGGGTTTGTGGGGAGACGGCTGGATGGAGGGTCGATGGGACAGGATTCGAGGGCCGCCAGAAGTGCCGAAGGTGCGGCCAGTTTCTGCGTGTAGAGCTTGAGGGCGTTAAGAGAATCGATTATGGGTTGGTCAGTGTGTTTCCCCAGCACCAATTCCAAGGCTAACACTCTGTCAGAGAGTGATTGCATTGTGTATATGTATATATGGATAGATTGTAGTTTACAATGAGAAAACTGTACTTATGTAGTGGGTAATTAGTAATTTGCATACGTGTAGAGTCCGTCGAAGGTCCCACGAAAAACGGAAAAAAGAAGTCGCCCCCCACAAACGCTGCGGTTACGCAGCCCGCGATAGTGCTGGATGATTCTCAGTTAGGAAATGGTGGTACGTGATAAATAGATGGGACGTATTTGAGATGGCGATTAATGCTCTATGGTATATTTTTTGTAGATTATAGATAATCATTAATAATGGTACGTATACAATACATGCTCAATTGCCTTTTTTCTATCCAAGACAGCAGTACTAACGTTTATTCTCTCCTTCTTTTCTCTTACAGTCCAGATCAGGGTATGTTTGCCTATACTATAAATAATGTGTTTATAAATAGATTAGCAATTTTACTTTCCAATTATTCAATCTCTCTTACCTTTTTTTAAAAACAGAATACTAACATACCTTCTCCTTTCTTTTCTTTTACTATAGTGTTGCAATTTCAGATGATGCTTTAAAAGCTTTCAATGACCTTAAATTAGGTAAGAAATATAAATTTATCATTTACACCTTAAGTGATGACAAAACTCAAATTGTTGTTGATAAAACTTCAACTGAACAATCATATGATGCGTTTTTAGAAGAATTCCCAGAAAATAACTGTAAGTATGCAGTTTATGATTTCGAATATGAAATTTCTGCAGGTGAAGGTAAAAGATCAAAACTTGTTTTCTATCAATGGTCTCCAGATACCGCTCCAGTTAGACCAAAGATGGTTTATGCATCTTCTAAAGATGCATTAAGAAGAGCATTAAATGGTATTTCAACTGATATTCAAGGTACTGATTATTCTGAAGTTTCTTACGAAGCTGTTTTAGAAAAGGTTTCAAGAGGTGCAGGTTCTCACTAATTTTAGTATGTTCCATTTAATTTGTGTACTCTTAGCATATACGCCTCTGTATTGTATATACCTCAATAATCATATTTAAATTGAATTGTTTCAACTTATGCTGTAGTTTGTTTCTGTGACAGTAACCTGAAAAATTAGGACCAACAAATTCAATAGTATTTTGTTCGGTAATACCGAAATTTTTGTTTACATTTCTAAAATCGAATATGTTATGATTTTTGTGTTAATTGACATTTCATTAAAGTATATTTATGCACAAAATATTCGCCATAGTGGTCTAAATAGAAGTACCAATTTTTTACATAATCATCCACCATGTCAACTGATTCAGACGTGATAATTATTGGTGCTGGTATCTCCGGTTTAAAAGCGGCAAGTGATCTTAATGATAAAGGTATTTCAACCTTGGTGCTTGAAGCCCGCTCAAAAATTGGTGGTAGAATTTATACAGAAAGATCAAGTGATTCATCATATCATTACGATTTTGGTGCTTCATGGTTCCATTCAACATTGGAAAATCCACTTTTCGACAATTTTGTTGATAAATGGTACTCAAAAGATGCCACTTACTACGATGATTCAAATATCGGATTTGTTTTAAACACTGAAAATGGTCAATTCCCCGAAAATTGTAATTTTGGTCCAATTGTTGATGATTTGAAAGAGTATGTATCAAAATTACCAACTGATCAATCGTTACAAAATTCAACAGTTGAATTCTTTAAATCTAAAAAATCGTCTGCTTTTACTGACGACGAAGTCAAATATGCAACATCAGTGTTCAAAATTGCTGAATTGTTAAATGCTGGTACTTGGAATATGATTAGTTCTAAATTGGCATATGGCCCAACTAACGGTAGAGATTCCTTTAATAAAATTGGTTATGATAAAGTGATTGAAAAGATTATTGAAACATATCCTAAAGATAATATCAAGTTATCAAAAGCTGTTAAAAATGTTGAAAAATTAAATGCTAACAGTGCAGATGAATCAATTATCCAAGTTACCACAAGGGATAACAAATTCTATAAGTGTAAATATTTAATTGTTACAATTCCATTAGGTGTGTTAAAGTTATCAATTGGAAATGCATCTTCTGAAGGTGCAATTACTTTTAAGCCCGAGTTGCCAAAACCAATTACAGATAATTTTTCCAAAACTCATTTTGCATTATTCACAAAAGTTTTTCTTGAATACGATAATGTCTTTTGGCCAAAAAATGATAAATTTTTAGTATTAAGTGATACAAATGCAAATGAATTCAATTTGAATTCTTCAAAACCTTATGAAACTATTGAATTTGGTAAATATGATACTTCAAAACCAGTTAAAGCTTTTGATTTTCCATGTTTGGTTTCTAATTTTGATGTTGTTAGAAATGTACCTGCATTAATGTTCCTTATTCCACCACCTGCATCAGCACAAATTGAAAATGCAAAAGATCCAAAAGACTATGGTTATAATTTAGTAAAACCAATTATTTCCAAAATGACAGGTATTACAGAATCTGCACTACCAAAACCAAAACTTATTTTAACAACTAATTGGGGTAGAGATCCTTATATTAGAGGTGCTATTTCAACATGTGCCGTTGGGGATATTCCCTTTAATGATGAATTAATTGAAGGCTTTGGCAATATTAGATTTGCAGGTGAACATACCATTGCTGAAGGTAAGGCATGCGCACACGGTGCTTATTTGAGTGGTGCTCGTGAAGCTCAAGTTATTATTGAAAGAATGAGTAAATGATTTTTGATATTTATTTATTAATTAGTATTTCTTTTTATAGTGATTTACAGTAGAATTATTTATGTATTAGGCTTCCGTTTATTGTTCATACTAGGTGATCTTTTTTTAGGAGTGTTTTGATTTTTCTCGATTAGGAAGTGTAATTACATATTTTTCGTTTTCAATTCAGTTTCGTGATTTCGAAGTTTGATCCTTAATCCTTTCTCTTGTTTTTTTTATTCAAATTTTATTTGTAAATCAAATAATATGTCTATTCAAGAAATTAAGGCAAAATATAGCGAAGCTGGCCAATCTCACGTGTTCAAATACTGGGATACCTTAAGCGATGAAAAGAGAGAAAAGTTCATTGAACAACTTTCAAAACTCAATGATCCAAAAGAGTTCATGAACGACGTTTCAAATGCTATTAAGTATTCTTCTTCTATTACTGGTTCAAAAGAGTATACACAATTGCCAGAATCTTCATTTAGCTCAACTATATCATTATCAATTGAACAATTGAATAAATGGGAAACGGAAGGTTTGAATTTAATCAAACAAGGTAAAGTGGGTATCATACTTATGGCAGGTGGTCAAGGTACAAGACTTGGGTCATCATCACCAAAAGGTTGTTATAATGTTGGATTACCATCAAATAAATCACTTTTTCAAATTCAAGTTGAAAGAATTAGAAAATTAGAAGAAATTTCAGGCGGTTCATTAACACTTTACATAATGACTTCAAAACCAACTGTTGAACCAACTGAAAGTTTCTTTAAAGAAAATAACTATTTTGGCTGGAAAAAAGATTCAGTTGTCTTTTTCAATCAAGGCACCTTACCTGCAGTTGATATTAAAGGTGAAAAGTTATTACTGGGTGAAGATAAAGCATCATTAGTTGAAAGTCCCGATGGGAATGGTGGCTTATATAAAGCGTTGTATGTCAATTCAATTCTTACAAGTTTCAAAGAAAAAGGTATTGAACATATTCATATGTATTGCATTGATAATATTCTGGTCAAGGTTGGAGATCCAATTTTCATTGGTTATTCATCATTAAATAAATTTAATGTTGCCACAAAAGTTGTTAGAAAAAATGAAGCAAGTGAAAAAGTTGGTTTAATTGTTCTGGACAAAAATGCTAATGCTCCATGTGTTATTGAGTATAGTGAAATTTCAAAAGAAATGAGTGAAGCTAAAGATAACAATGATGCCAAATTATTAAAATTAAGAGCTGCAAATATTGTTAATCATTATTACAATGTTGAATTTTTGGACCAGATGATTCCTAAATGGATTAAATCGAGAGATTTTCTACCATACCATATTGCAAAAAAGAAGATTGCAAGTATTGATTTAAATACAGATGAATTCATTAAACCTACAGATAATAATGGGATTAAGTTAGAACAATTTATATTTGATGTTTTCCCAAGTGTTGAGCTAGCAAAATTCGGATGTTTAGAAGTTGCAAGAGAAGATGAATTCAGTCCATTAAAAAATGCACCTGGTACGCCTAATGATTCTCCTGAAATGTGTAAAGAAAATTGCCTGAAAAGAAGTACAGGTTGGGTTGTTGCAAATGGTGGTATTTTAAACCCAGAAAATTCGCTTGTCGAAGTCTCTCCATTAGTAAGTTACTCAGGCGAAGGCCTTTCTACCATAAAAGGTCGTGTTTTCACTAATGGTGAAATTCTAAATGAATTATAGGAATATATAGATTAAATAGCAAATAGTGTGCAAACTCTAAAACCCGTAGAGATCAGATGCAAAAACCATATAAGGCCGACACCGAGAAAACTTGTTTCTTGTTTTTCTCCGCTTCTTTTTTCTTTGTACTTTTCCGATTTTGTCGTTTCTACGTTTCCGTTTTTTTTGAATCTCCGGAGGGGGGGTGGCATGATTGGTTATCAGCTGTTGGCCATATGTGGAGCCAACGGCGGCTCTGTTGGTTATGCCAATTTCAATTTTACGTGCAGCCTGGCTGCTTCACTTTCTTTTCTTTTAAATTCTTTAAATAACCTTGCATACCCAATTGTGAAGGTTTAGATACTAACTGAATCGATTGTGTATATATCCAATTATTTGTATACATATACTAGAAGTGGATTACATTACCTTATTAACTTAATTGATATACTCCTTAAAAATGATGCCATCAATGGATTTCACGTCCCTGAATAGGAGACATAGACGTACAATGACTGGTTTCACACCAACTGAAATCAAAAACATTGATGCTTCAATTCCAGTTAGATGTAGAAACGCTTGGGCAAGACATGCAACAAAAGCATTTGAAACTGAAGATGAATTTGAAGGTAGATTTATTAATCATGTTGAAACAACTTTAGCAAGATCAATGTACAATTGTGATGATTTAGCTGCTTATCAAGCACTGTCTACTACTTTACGTGATAAATTAATTTTACAATGGAACAACACTCAACAATTACATACCATTAAAGAATCCAAACGTATTTATTATCTATCCTTGGAATTTTTAATGGGTAGAGCTTTAGATAATGCGATGATTAACTTGGATGTTAAAACCTTATGTACTAAAACAACAGATGAACTAGGCTTTAACTTGGAAGATATCATTCAAGTTGAACCTGATGCAGGTTTAGGTAATGGTGGTTTGGGTAGATTAGCTGCTTGTTTTATCGATTCCTTATCAACTGGAAATTATCCAGGTTGGGGTTATGGTTTAAGATATAACTATGGTATTTTTGCTCAAAAAATCATTAACGGTTATCAGGTTGAATCACCAGATTATTGGCTTAAATTTGGTAATCCATGGGAAATTCCAAGGAAGGAAATTCAAATTCCTGTTGATTTTTACGGTTCCGTTAGTACTGTTACTGATGAAAAGACTAAAAAACAAAAGAAACAATGGTCTGGTAACGAAAGAGTTTTAGCCATTGCTTATGATTTTCCTGTCCCTGGTTTCAAGACTAAAAATGTTAACAATTTAAGATTATGGTCAGCACAACCAACTGCAGAATTTGATTTCCAAAAATTTAATGAAGGGGATTATGATGATTCCGTTGCCCAACAACAAAGAGCTGAATCCATTACTGCAGTCTTATATCCAAATGATAACTTTTATCAAGGTAAAGAATTAAGATTAAAGCAACAATATTTTTGGGTTGCCGCAAGTTTACACGATATTGTTAGAAGATTTCTGAAAACTGGTAAACCCTGGGAAGAATTTTCAAATTTAGTTGCAATTCAATTAAATGACACTCATCCAACATTGGCAATTGTTGAATTACAAAGGATTCTAGTTGATATTGAAGGTTTAGATTGGAATAAAGCTTGGGATATTGTTACTTCAACTTTTGGTTATACAAATCATACTGTTATGCAAGAAGCTTTAGAAAAATGGCCTGTTGATTTAATTGGTAATTTACTACCAAGACACTTGGAAATTATTTATGATATTAATTTATTCTTTTTGCAAGCTGTCGAAAAGAAATTCCCAAAAGATAGAGATTTATTAAGCCGTGTTTCAATTGTTCAAGAATCAAATCCGAAAAATATTAGAATGGCGCATTTAGCAATTATTGGATCTCATAAGGTTAATGGTGTTGCTGAATTACATTCTGAGTTGATTAAAACAACGATTTTTAAAGATTTTGTTAAATTTTATGGTGGCGCTAAATTTACCAACGTTACAAATGGTGTCACATTCAGAAGATGGTTAAAGCAAGCAAATCCAGGTTTGAGTACATTAATTTCTAAAACTTTAGGATCTGATGAATTTTTAAAATCTCCTGTTTTATTGAAAAAGTTAGAATCATATGTTGATAACACACAATTTTTATCAGATTGGGATGAAGTTAAATTAAATAACAAAAAGAAGTTGGCTTCATTAATTAAAAAATTGACAAACATTGATGTTAATCCACATAATTTATTTGATATTCAAGTTAAACGTATTCATGAATATAAACGTCAACAAATGAACATTTTTGGTATCATTTGGAGATATTTACAAATTAAGGCAACACCAGCTGACAAACGTAAAGAAAAATGGTTACCAAAAGTTTGTATTATTGGTGGTAAGGCGGCACCTGGTTACTATGCAGCAAAGAAAATTATTAAGTTAGTTAGTTCAGTTGGTGATGTTGTCAATAATGATCCAGAAATTGGTGATTTATTGAAAGTTGTTTTTATTCCTGACTATAACGTTTCGAAAGCAGAAATTATTTGTCCTGCCAGTGATATTTCAGAACATATTTCAACTGCTGGTACTGAAGCCTCGGGTACTTCTAATATGAAATTTGTTCTTAATGGTGGTTTAATTATTGGTACAGTTGACGGTGCCAATGTTGAAATTACAAGAGAAGTTGGTGAAAACAACATCTTCCTTTTTGGCAATTTAGCAGAAGACGTTGAAGATTTACGTTACGATCATCAATTAGGTAGAATCGAAGTTCCAGATGCATTACAAACTGTCTTTAATGAATTAGAAAAAGGTACATTTGGTAATTTTGATGAGTGTAAAGGACTAGTTGACTCGACTAAAGTCCACGGTGATTATTATTTAGTTTCTGATGATTTTGAAAGTTATTTAGAAGCTCAAAGTACAATTGATGCCGAGTTTGTTAATCGTGAAAACTGGATTAAAAAGAGTATTTTATGTGTCGCAAATATGGGTTTTTTCTCTTCCGATCGTTGTATTGAAGAATATGCAGAAAATATTTGGAATGTCGAACCGGTCATGGAACAGGTTTGATAATTGAACTATTCAGATTAATTTGACTTGTTGCAGTTTAATTTCATTATTATACCATTTTACTATTTAATTTTCTTATTATTTAATTATTTGACTTTTTCATTTTTTGTTCTATACTATATTATTTAAATTCCTTTTTCTATTCAGTTTTACATTATACTTATATCTTATCATAAACTAGTATTTGCGTGTGGTAGGCGCAAGCTATAGTTTCAGAATTATTCACTATTTACGCAATCCACGTTTCAGATGTGGTGCATGCAAACTTTTTCAACTTCTTTTGGAAATTGGTGCCAAAATCTTTCAATGTTTCCAGACACAATTTCCAACTGAGCGGTGCTTATCTGTATCGTTTTTTTAGATGACGAAGGAAATTTATGTTAGTTAAACATCGCAATGGTAGAAACGGTTAGTTTTATCGTTGGTGATAAGACTATTACTGTTGAAAGGAAGGTCGTTGAAGTTTCTAAATATGTCAGAAAGTTACTCCAAAATCTTGTAGATGATAATAATTCTGACAGTGGATCTGATGACGAAAAGGATTCAGGATTATCCACAGGAGCAATTGATATTCCAATTAACAATATTTCTTATGAAACATTAGAAGCAGTTTTACGTTGGTGCACACATTATTATGAAACTCATAAAGATGAAATGGGAGTAGCTGCAAATAAAAAACATAATGAGGAAAATGATTGGTCCGATAATATTTTAGAAGACTATCAATCCAATATTTCAGAAGTTGTTTTAGATGTTTGGGATAGAGATTTTCTTGATGTTGATGCAGAGACTTTGAAGCAAATTATTCTTGCTGCAAATTATCTTGACATTAAACCATTACTTGATGCAACTTGTAAAGTAATTGCAGAAATTTTCAGAGGTAAGTCACCAAGTGAAATCCTTGATGCATTTGGCCTGTTACGAGGTGGTAAATAGCCTGTTTAGTTTCACTTTCCATTATATTACTCAACATACGACTCTGATTGAATGTTTTTACACTTAGTTATTTCAACTAAAACTGGTTACTTTAAATTTTATGTGTAAATGGAAATACTAAGAAAGACAGCAGAAAATCGTGTTTTGTGTTTTGTGTTTTGTGTTTTGTGTTTTATCAATTGGCGCCAACTCACTCTTTTGATTTTTGATTTTTGACTTTTCCAACGAAAAACTCAAAATCGCCCTTCGACTGTAACTTTAACAATACAGATATAGTATCTCCTTTTATTACTTTTTAATAGACCAAAACTAACGACTCAATATCATGTCCGAGGAAATTGTTGACAGTGAAACTGTTGAATACTCTCAACTATTGGTTCCTAAGTCCACAATATTGAAACCTTATGTCTGGCCATTCTTACTTATTTATCCTGTTTACAATTATGTTTTTAATAATTATTATGATGTTTATTTCATTGGTAGAGAATGGACTTTCATCTACACCCTTCTTTTGGTTTCTATTCATGCATTAATTTGGTTATTACCGAGATGGAATTTAGATTTAGAAGTTAGTTTTAAATACAATAAAGTTAATTCTTTAAAAGATGCAACCCATATTTTAATGAAAGCAAAACCATCATTTGGTTTAAGTGAAATTTGTAAAATCGAATTCAATCCTGGTCAAATTTCTTTTAAATATCAAAAGAGAAAGTTCTTGTATAATTCAAAAGCTTCCATGTTTTCTCCACTAAAATATTTTGTTGATGATCCTAAATTAAGTATTAAAGATGTTAAATCTTTAAGAGGTTTACCAACTGATACCGTTGCAAATATTGAAAAACATTATGGTTTAAACACTTTTGATATTCCAGTTCCAACTTTTATCGAATTATTTGTTGAACATATGTTAGCTCCTTTCTTTATTTTTCAACTATTTTCTATTTCTTTATGGTTAATGGATGAAATGTGGTACTTATCTATTTTTTCTTTAATTATGTTATTTTCATTTGAAGCCACCACTGTTTTCCAAAGAAAATCAACCATGACCGAGTTCCAAAGTATGGGTATTAAACCTTATGATATTTGGGTTTATAGAGATCTTAAATGGGTTGAAATTAAAACTGATAATTTATTACCTGGTGATATTGTTTCAATTGTTAGAACACCCCATGAAGACTTATCAGTTCCTTGTGATATGTTATTACTCCAAGGTTCTTGTATTGTTAATGAAGCTATGTTATCTGGTGAATCTACTCCCTTACTAAAGGAAAGTATTGAGAATAGAGAAAACGATTCCGCTTTCCAGCCTGATTCTTTAGATAAAAATTCTTTACTACATGGTGGTACGTCGTGCCTGCAAGTCACTGTCCCAGATAAGCCAGTTATTCCATTAGCTCCAGATAAGGGTACATTAGCTCTTGTTACTAAAACAGGTTTTGAAACTACTCAAGGTTCTTTGGTCAGAGTCATGATTTTTTCTTCTGAAAGAATGTCTGTTGCCAATAAAGAAGCTTTCTTCTTTATTTTATTCTTATTAGTTTTTGCAATTATTGCATCCAGATATGTTTGGATTGAAGGTACTAAAATGGGTAGAAAACAATCTAAATTAATTCTTGATTGTATTATTGTTTTAACCTCTGTTGTCCCACCTGAATTACCAATGGAATTGACTATGGCTGTTAACCAATCATTAACCGCTTTAGCTAAACATTATATTTTTTGTACTGAGCCATTTAGAATTCCTGTTGCCGGTAGAATTGATGTTTGTTGTTTTGATAAGACTGGTACTTTAACTGCTGAAGATTTATTTTTTGAAGGTTTGGCTGGCTTCAATTCCGCTGATCAAACTGTTTTATCCAAATGTGATTCTCCAGAAGTTCCATCTGTCACTGTTGATTTATTAGGTTCCGTTCACGCCTTAGTTAGACTAGATGATGGTGATGTCGTTGGTGATCCAATGGAAAAGGAAACTGTCAAGGTTTCTGGTTGGCAATTAGATGAAAAGGTGAAAAACACAATGATCGGACATAATAAAAAGATCAAAATTTTAAAGAGATTCCAGTTTTCTTCTTCATTAAAAAGATCTTCTGTTATATCAAGAGTTGATGATAAGGTTTTAATTGGTGTTAAAGGTGCTCCAGAAACAATTGCTGAAAGATTAAGTATTATTCCTGAAGACTATGAATCCACTTACAAGTATTATACTAGAAATGGTTCAAGAGTTTTAGCATTAGCTTACAAATATTTGAATTCTGAAAAAAATCTTGATAAAATTGAAAGAAAATCGGTTGAAACTGACTTAACCTTTGCTGGTTTCATTGTTTTCCACTGTCCAATGAAAAATGATGCAATTGATACCATTCAAATGTTAAACCAATCTTCTCATAGGTGCGTGATGATTACTGGTGATAATCCATTAACTGCCTGTCATGTCGCTAAGCAAGTTGGTATTATTACAAAGGATGTTTTAATTCTGGATAAGCCAGAGAAGAATCATGCTGGGGATTCATCACTTGAATGGAGAAATGTTGAAGAAACAAGAGTTATCCCTGTAAATAAGGATATTACTTTTGATCTGAAGTTCTTACAAGAAAACGATTTATGTGTTACTGGTTATGCACTTAATGAACTGATGGAGCATCCACAAATTAGCATTTTAATTAGACATTCTTGGATTTATTCAAGAGTGTCACCATCTCAAAAGGAATATATTTTAAACACATATAAGGATCTTGGTTACAATACTCTAATGTGTGGTGATGGTACTAATGATGTTGGTGCCTTAAAGCAAGCAAATGTTGGTATTGCATTATTGAATGGTACCGAGGATTCATTAAAACAAATGCAAGAAACTAAGAAGATTGAAACTTACGAAAAAATGTATCAAAAGCAATGTGATTTGATGAAAAAATGGAACCAACCGCCACCAAAGATTCCCGTTCAAATTGCTCATTTGTATCCACCTGGACCATTGAATCCTAACTATCTCAAAGCGCTCGAGCAACACGGCACTGAAATTACTCAAAAAATTAAAGATGAGGTCGAAGAAGCTAATAAGAATGCTCCGCCAGTAACTGTTTCAACAGATCCATCATCTGCAAATAACATTACGGAATCTTTATTGTCACAGCTTCAAGACGCCCAAGGTGATGATGAAGCTCCTGTTCTTAAGTTAGGTGATGCATCGGTTGCTGCTCCATTTACTTCTAAATTAGCGAATGTTGGGACTGTTGTTAACGTCATTAGACAAGGTAGGTGTGCATTAGTTTCAACAATTCAAATGTATAAAATTTTGGCATTAAACTGCCTAATTTCTGCATATTCATTATCAGTTTTATATTTAGCTGGTATTAAGTTTGGTGATGCGCAAGCTACAGTTTCTGGTATTTTATTATCGGTCTGTTTCATGTCAATTTCAAGAGGTAAAGCGATTGAAAGATTATCTAAGGAAAGACCACAACCAGGTATTTTTAATGTTTATATTATGGGTTCGATTTTAGGTCAATTTGCGATTCATCTTATTTCATTAATTTATATCACTAAAGAAATATACATTTTAGAACCAAGAGTGCCACAGGTTGATTTAGATAAGACCTTTTCTCCATCATTGTTAAATACTGCAATGTTCTTACTTCAATTATCTCAACAAATTAGCACATTTACTGTTAACTATATTGGTAGACCATTTAGAGAATCAATTCATGAAAACAAGGGTATGTACTATGGTATTTTAGGTGTTGCATTTTTATGTGTTTCAGGTTCGACTGAATTTATGCCAGAATTAAATGAAGCAATGCAATTTGTTCCAATGACTTCCGCTTTTAAAATTAAACTAACTGTTACCATGTTATTGGATTTCTTTGTTGCCTGGGCAGTTGAGCTTATCTTGAAATTTTTCTTTATGGATTTCAAGGCAGCTGATATTGCAGATAGAACATTAGATGACGATTCAGAATTTGAAAAATCACAGCAAGAAAAGAAAAATCAATAGATATCGTTTCTTTCTGTAAAACAAATAATATAATTTTTCAAAATACTTAACTTAAATTTCGTTTTATAAAATTTTTGTACAAAGCATATTAATTTACATTACAAAAAACAGCGTAAATGTTATAGTAGAAAAAAATCTAAACGTTCTCTTAGAAGGTCAAAAACAAAATTTCGTGAACAATTTATCAGCTCGGTTGAATTAATGAGTGTATTATGAAGCAAACAAATATATTATGTAAACTTCATTTAAGATGTGATGGTTAGAGTCTTGAAGAAAAAAAAGATGTTTTCGTGTATCAGGCACGAAAATTTAAAAATCGAGTGTAAGGAACATTATCAGAATGGGCGGAAAACAAGTAACTTAGCATCCCGCATCCACGCAGATTTCAGATTAGTAAATGATCTTTGATCTGTTGTAGTTTTTACCTGACCATACTTGCTTCTTTTGACTGAAGAGAAGTAAATTGTTTGTTTGAAACATGAGAGGTATGCATGAATGGGAAACGAGTAAATGGAGTTTCAATGACTTCCTGCATCATTATTATATTTTATACTAACATTTCGATTTCGACTTTTATGCTTTTGTTTTTATTTTTCTACAGATTATAAGTTAGTTGTTCTTGGGGCCGGTGGTGTTGGTAAGTCTTGTTTGACCGTCCAATTTGTGCAAGGCATCTATATTGATACATATGATCCTACAATTGAAGATTCATATTCAAAAGAAATTGAAGTTGATGGTCGTGCATGTAATCTTGAAATTTTGGATACTGCAGGTGTTGCACAATTCACTGCAATGAGGGAATTATACATTAAAAACGGTAATGGATTTGTATTAGTATATTCCGTCACTGATAAAAAATCTTTGGAAGAATTACTAGCAATTAGAGAACAAATTATTCGTATTAAAGGCTCAAGTTCTGTTCCAATGGTTTTGGTTGGTAATAAATGTGATTTGAATGATGAACGGGAATTGCAACCTGAAGATGGTATTAATGTGTCCAAAGAATGGAATAAAGTTCCTTTTTATGAAAGCAGTGCAATGTATAAAATGAATGTTGATGATGCCTTCGTTGATGTCGTTAGACAAATTATTAGAAAAGAGGTTCAGCAACAGAAGTCTACTGAAAACTATCAAGAAGTCCAATCTACTAAGCAAGTTCAAGCAACACAGCAACCAGTTTTAAATGAACACCCACAAGTCTCGGCTCCAGCTTCAAGTCACAATAAAACGCCGCTGCAAACAACACAAAAGACAAAACCTCCACAAAATCAACCACAAGCAAAACCAAAACCAACACAAGTTTCCCAAGCACAAAAGGAACCTAAAGATGTAAATAGTGGTGGTTGTTGTGTCATTGCGTAATTTCATTTGTATCACTTTTTTTTTTTAGGTTACTATAATTTTAAAAGAGGCCTTTTTTTCCGTTCAAGAAACCTACTAGAAAATCCGTTTGCCATTAGTTATAATTGAAATAAAGAATTGAAAGATCTCGGATTTCTATTCATGCCAAAAAAGATTTGAATCCACTGATATATTTTTATAAACTACAAACATTTTCTTTTTTATCCTGTTCTATTATGCCTTGTTATTGTAATTAAGCTATGTTAACTAATGCAATTGAAATAAGTATTAGAATCAAACTTATTCAAAACTATTACTCATGTTTTCAAAACTTTCAATATATTAGTACATTTTTGCTGTTTCTTAAATTAAAAAACTTTTCCCAATATTTTGTTAATTATATATCACCCAAAAATAAATTATGGCATTTGCTGTTTTTTCGCAAACTTCGAGATGCTAAAGTCTGAATGATTCAATTCCAAAGAGAAAAACATTCCTTGAATCCCGAAATAAATCAAGTTTTCAATTGTGTAATTAAAAATAAATGATAATGAATATTCTGAAACAACAGAAAGGGTGTATTTAAAAAGTAGGACAGTACAGAATTTAGCTGCAACATATTATAATTCTTACTTCGTTTAAAATCTGGTTTTATTCCTTCAACATCACGCTTCGATAAAAATACAACTTTAAAACTTATCATGTGAAATAACTATTACACTTAATTTCTATAAAAGCTTGCATATGTATACTTACTAGTGCTTGAGCAGTAAATTCAGTACAAAAAGGGAATTAAGCTTAAAAGTGAAGAAAAAAATTGATGTCGAAATGGATAAACAATAAGATACATGGATCAACTTTTTTTATGCACTGTTTCTTTGAAGTTTAAAAGGTTTCGCAATCTGACTTGGACAAATGTTTTACACCATCAATTGAGTAATTATCTTTCTTTAAAAATAACTAATTCAAATTGAGCCAATTCACCACATCGTTTTTTTTTTTTGCTTTCTTCAAACTTAACACAAATTGCTTGCATAGGGACTATTTAATTATCTCCGCATCTCGGCTTTATCTTTGAAAAACGGACTTACCCTTGCGAAACAAAGAAGCAGAGGCCGTAATTTATTTTTTTTTGAAAACAAGGTTTGCCCTTAGAAATAAGAACAGTAGTCACTAGACAATAGGTTATTTTGTGACTTTATATTTTTCTTGTGTTGTGATGCATTTGTTGTTCTATAACTGACTTTGACAGTGCACTCCGAAAAGGTGATAAACTGATAATTAAAGTAACTATACAAAGACTACATAAGTAAGTGACAGGGGAGCACGTTCTTTATATAGAGCATGCAACATTATCTTGACAATCAGCCCAGTTTCAATGAGTAATATAATTATAAACTTTTAGAATGTCTGTAACGTTAGTGGAAATGCTTACCAGCAACATCAGTCAGAGTATGTTGTAATGCATTGACTTTCAAAGTAGTGTCCATGATAATTAGGTAGTTTAGTAGTTCAGTAAACTATAAAGTAGACTAGATAAAGTGTTGAAAAGAAATTCTGTTGATTAACATTTTTACTACACTCGCTAATTTCTCTATTTAAGAAGGTATTTCTCATTATATCTTTTCTTCTATGGTTATATATTGATTTGTATCGTTTCTTTTTGTAACTTACTTATCAGATAAATCGTGGATCCTATTATCAGAGTGAACACACTTCAACATAGAGGTAATAACTAGAGTACTATGTCTCCTTAAATATACTAAAATAATGTGTGATAATTATAGTAAATGAATAAGAGATAAGTAGCCTGTTTGTTATTGGCCCGCTCATAATTGGCACGACAATCATTCAACATTTCTTAGATTAGTTAATCCGTAATTTTTGATTCTATTTGAAATCAAAATGGCGTCACTAAAGTTGCCCAAGAATAGCGCCACAATACTTTTTGAAAAGGCAGCTTGGCCGAGTGGTCTAAGGCGTCAGGTTAAGGTCCTGGTCTCTTCGGAGGCGTGGGTTCGAACCCCACAGCTGTCAGTAGTTTTTTAGTTATTTTTGAAGTTGTGTTTAATCTATTTACTTTTAATTTGAAATAGTCTTTCTTTCTGGAATCTTTGTAAACCCAAACCTCATAAATGTTAATTTTTTATGCATTGATAGCTTTTGTTCTGATTTTCTCATTCATATCGTTAATTATTCTTTTTGGAGATTTGCCGAACTATAGAGGAACAATTGTGCATAAGTTAAACATTTTAGTAGTTGATAAAATTTCCAGATATGTTATTATACAATTTGAATACTTTGATAATAAATTTTTTAAGGGGAATCTAACGTCTAAAAATTCCAAAACTAGGTTGATATGGATATCAGGTTGGATTATACCTGTGTTTTATTTAACTATAATGAGTCGATGTCTTTTTTATTTTTTTCAGTTTACTTATCCACAAATCATTGAATTTGAAAGAATATCCAGGTCAGGATTTAACTGGAATTTCAGATATTGGTTTGTTATTATACCTGCAATACTAACAAATTATGTCTCCTTTATTCTTGCAGTTTTATCAGATCCTGGTTATATTGATCCAGTTAAGGATATTTCACAATTGAAGACTCAAGCATTTAAAGCCGAATTTCCGTTTGATAATATACTATTTTTTGATCATAAAGAATGCTCAAGTTGCAAAATAATAAAACCTGCAAGAAGTAAACATTGTGCAACTTGCGATAAATGCGTTCTTATGTTTGATCATCATTGTATATGGCTAAATAATGATGTTGCATATTATACATTTAGATGGTTTTTCTTATTTCTTCTTTCAATTTGTTTTATTTTCATTTATGGCGGTTATTTATGTTTTTATAGTTTGAATCAGTTTCTCCGATATTCTAAAGATGTGTCACCTGAAGTTAAAGAGGCTGTGTTTTTGAAAAAGTACTGGAGTTTAATTAAATGGACATCATTTGACAATCAAATTACAGGAATAATGTTAATATTCTGCATCTGTTTACTTCCACTTATAGGATATTTTTTTAGTGAAACAATAAAATCTGTTTACCTGGGAGTTACCACAAATGAAATCGCAAAATGGGATACTATTAATGATTTTGTCACAGAACAAAGATTATTTGAATTTATACCTGATAATGAAACTGATAAAATTTATTTGATTCGTGGTGATGATACGTCGAATATAAAGTTTTATCACATCAAAAATTCTTTAATTTACAATAGTCACATTGGAGGAAGTTTAGAGAGAATTAAAGGTTGGGAAGATTTAACTAATATCTATGATAGAGGATTCTGGCATAACCTTAGTCAAAAGTTATTTCCTAAAAACTTTAAAAGTTTATAGTCTTTTACGATAGTAATTGAACATTTTTTATTTTTATAATTAACAGAGTCATAATTAAAACTAATATTATTTAATGTGGTTTAGAAAATGAAGAAAAAAAACACAATGTTCTAATAAGAACCGATAAATATACATTTTAGGTTAGTGATGCTGCAAAAAAAGTACCACGTAAAAGATAATAAAAATAAATCATAAAATTTGGAATCATGCTTCCGAAATAAATAAACTGATCATAAAGCATGAAATGCGTATCATTAATGAGAAAGGTTGCTCATCAAAGTTTCAGCATTAGTTAATTCTGGTAAGTCAACACTTGTTCTTACTCTTTCAAAACTACCACCTCTATCCTCAACATCATCATTTTGAAATTGTAGCTCTTTTCTAGTTTGATCTAAACTGTTTTTAAAATTTGCTTTATTCTTAACAGAAATACTTGGACTTGTCATTGTACCATCCGGCTTTGAATATCCACCTTTCTGAAAATCCATTTCGATCTCTTCAGTTTGCAAAGTTTCCATTGATGCATTCGGAATTGAAGGTGAAAATTTGTTATTATTTCCACTGAACATACGTTTAAATGTACCACTACGAGAACCTCCAGTACCATTAATTGTATCTCTGTAAGATGGGCCAGGAGCCGGGAAGTCGACAGGGGATACATGTGATTCTAGTGTGTGCGCTTGTGTATATTTAGAAATGACAGGTCTATTTGGATCAGTTGGATCATAATTTCTGGGATATTGACTAAAATCACCATTTTCAACACATTCACGAATTATCTCAACATCTTTTGGGTTTAAAACGGAACATGCAAAATCCCAAGCAAAACGTGGTAACATACACATCAGAAATCCAATGAAAAAACACGCCCAGAATGATGGCGCATTATATAAACGAGCTGCAACTTTGTAAAATTCCTGTGAACCAACAACAGATGACCAAATACCAGTCCAAGCAAATAAAATAATATTTGAAATAAAGTTTATAAGTACACTTAACCAATCCCACCTATATTGTTTTAACATAACATATGAATTACATGAAACAATTGCAATTGAAGCAACAATAATACCAAAATAAAATCTATGATCTAATGCTAAACCATTACTTGAAATAACACCTGATTTATAATACATGAAGTATGGGTAAAAAAATGAAATAATTGACTGATAGAAACCATCAACCATATACCAATAGAATTTTTCAAAATTCCATTCAGTTCTTAAAATACCAGTTCTATACAATTGTGGAACTAGGAGTGAAACATAGTCATCAACATCTTGATCAAAAATACCCAAGAAAATAACCGGAAGTGAAGTAAATGCCAAATTATAGAACATCAAGTATGTATATTCAAATAAATAAGTACCATCAAAATTATCATAAATACCATACCAAAATAATGCTAATGTGAAAATAACATTTTTGTAAAAGAAACATGGAATCATTTCAGCTAACCTTTTATATGACCATCTACCATGAACTAAAACTAGACGAGCTAAGTACCTGAATTGTCCCACTGCATAATCTGAGGACATAACAGCTTGAGTACCTTCCTCACCAGCAATACCAACACCAACATTAGCAGCTTGAATCATTGCAACATCATTGGAACCATCACCAATTGCTAAGGTCATAACATCTAGAGTTTCTTTGACTAATTTAACAACAGATGCTTTTTGCGCAGGTGAAACTCTACAACATAAGACAGCCTTACATTGCTTACAAAGAAGTAAAAACTTAATTCTTAATGAATCACCAAGAGCAAGTTTTAACGCATCACCATCAATAACAACACCAAAATTACCACTCGGAGGAGCATGGACTTTCTTTTCCTTTTCTAATTCTTCTAATGATCCAATCATATCAAAATATTCTTCAAGGTATTTATCAATCAAAAATTTAACGAATTCACTTTTGTCGTCTAGAACACTATCTTTCATATCATCAGGTACCAATTTTTCAACATCTTCACCAGATGTTTTGATAACTAATAATTGCATTGTGTTTTGTAACAAATTACACGAGAATCCGATATTAATGGCTGTTTCAACTTTATCACCGGTCAAAACCCATAGTTTAATACCAGCCCTGGCTAATAATTGTATACAATCTGGGACACCATCTTGTAATCTATCTTCAATTGCTGTACCACCTAATAAAATCAAATCCTTTTCAATCGAGGATGCAACTTCTTCCATTTTACCTTCTCTGTTCTGCAATGAAGATGATGCAACCTTATGACGTTGTTGCCAATCAGTGTATTCTGCCCAAGTTAATTGCTTTTGAGCAATACATAATGTTCTTAAACCTTCAGTTGCAAATTGTTCTAAATGAATAGCAGTTTTTTCGAGCAATTTTTTATCATTTTTATCACTTAGTCTTGAATAAATAACAGAATCTGCACCTTTACAAATTAGTAATGCCCTTGGTTCACCACCTGGACTTGTTGGAGGTAATTTGATTATTGCACTCATTCTTTTTCTAGTTGAATTAAATTCCAAGATATTCAAAATTTGATATTCCTTTTCTTCACCTTGAACATTCAAAATCATACCATTTTTAGTTCTATTTACAAATGAAAAACCAACATCCCTAGCCGTACCAACAAGGGCTGCTTCATCAGGAGATTGTGCTCTCAATTCAAACTTTGAAGGATCAGTCTCTGATCTTTCAGTAAGAACACTATGACAAAGCGCTAATGCTAGCATAAAGTTTTCTGCAGCTTGCTTTTGAGTTTCACCAGATCGTCCCTTTAAATCACACGCAAACTTCTTAGATATAAATGTCAAATCTTTATCAATTGTTTCAGACACTGTACCACGATTAATATCTTTTAACATATTAATCATTTCAACTTTGTCAGTAGCAATTCCTTCTCTTTCAACTAGTGCCTCTTCATCAACATCGATACCCTGTCTTCTTCTAATTTCAGCATAAGCTTCGGTATATGCCCTACCGTAATTAACACCATTAATTGTACACTTTTTGAATTCCATAATGTTTTGTGTTAAAGTACCAGTTTTATCACTGAATATATATTCAATTTGACCCAAATCATCTGAAATATTCCAAGTCTTTGGAACACAAGGATAGTCTAATTTTTTGTAATACATTTGAACGTCAGAATATATAAAATAGGCCTGTGCAGTTTTGATAATTTCAACAGAAATATAAAGTGAAATTGGCACTAATGATTGATATAAAATAACAGCAACAAAAAAACTGACAATACCATTAACAGCTGCAGAGCCAACAATACTTCTGTATTCAAAGAAAATTCTTGACACGTTATCATTATTATAGAAGACACCATTAACGATTGCAGAAACAAAACAAAGAACAAATAATAACATAAAATTAATAACAACAGACCAATTTAAATCTTGTGCTATTCTTGACTTTTTTGTTGGAGTGACGCCTGAATTCAGCATAATTTTAGTATCATTACCGGTAAATGCAACAATACCAACAACCCATTTTGTATTTCTTAGTGAACAACCTCTCAATAACATATTATTAATATTTACAGGTTCATTCGCAATTTCTCCCCTTTCGTCATCACCATTTGCATAATAGTTCAAATTACCTTCATAGCTATACAAGTTTGATTTTGGGCCTTCACTTTCTAACCAAAATTTACATTTTGCTAGGTCATCAACCGATTTTAAATCACCATGAGAACATTTTAGAGCTTGTTTGATTTTCAAGTTTGTTTCACCATCTAAATTTTTAGTTTCCACATAACATGCACCATCGGAATCAGATGTTGATAGGATAACAATGTCAACCGGAATTGAATCGTTATTCTTAATTTTAACAATATCACCAACATGAATATTCTTCCAGTAATCCTTTTTAAATGTTGGATGTGCTATATAATCAGCATTAAACGAAGAAACAAATGAAGGCATAGCATTATCATAATCAAGACCAGAACCATTATTATCATCCTCAGTATTATTTTTCATATCGATTGGATCACTAAACGGATTAAGATCATTACTTTCATTAAGATTGTCAGATCTTGCTTCTTGAAAACTTCTTCTATAATCAATACTATCTAATGATTTTTTACCACGCCCATCCTCAGCCAAAGGATCAATCATTTTTTGATTCTTAATTCTTCTAAAAAACGCCCACATAAGCTTAGAAGTCGCCTTTTTAAGTTTTCTCCATAAGCTGATATTTTCACCATTAAAATTTGGGTTATCCATACCTTTCAAAACACGAGTAATCTGATTGTTAACCTCTAAATCTAAAACAGTTCTTCTTGAATCTTCCAACGCATCCTTGAAAGCAGTAATTGCAACAATAACAATTAAAGGAACAGCAGAAAGTGCAGGGCTCGGAACACCAAAAATTTCAAAAGCACCTAAAATAATCATTGTTAAGAAATAAACATTTGCAACATTACCGAATTGAAAATATAAATTTTTAGGAATGAAGGTAATTGGAGTATATTTTGTTGTCCTGATCTTATTTCTAGCATAAGTTGGCGGATTACCCAGCTCATCTAAATTATCAGCTGGCAGCTGTAAATTCCAATAAATATCTCTCTTTACATGTGAAATATCCTTTTCGTCTTTATTGATACCATCGTATTTTAGTTCATCATCATCATCATCATTTTGCTTTGGAAATATAGAGTTTTCAAAAACTTTTTTTAAAGTTTTATTTCTCTTCAAAGGTCTTCCGTCTTTTTTACGCTGTGTACCCCATCTATGTCTTTGAAAAGTGGTTTTATTTCTTTTCAAATCATCATTTATTTCACCACCAAAACTATCATAGTTTTCATCCTCCTCATCTTCAAATGTCAGGTTGGTAAAATTATCAATATTTGATTTTTTTAAATTTATTGGAGTGTAGGTACTGTTATGAGTATTATGCATGTTGTTATTATTAAAAGAAAATGAAGAGTCCTGATGCATCATTGGAGTTTTACCCACTGAACTTGCATCTTCATACTCATCATTTGCCTTTGATGAAGCTGTACTATAACCTGAAAAATGTCTTTTGTTTAAATTTGACTTATAACCAACGGATGGAGATGGTAATGGATCGTCATCCAATGGATTGAAAACATATTTATCAGCAAACGGACTATTAGATAAATTGGAATTATCTTTCTCTTGACCATTATTTGACATCTTAGTAAATAAAAAAAAATAACTAGTCTATTATTTTAGCAAGTAAAATAGTAAATACGTGGTAAAAAAAGCGTGTAGTTATTATTTTAAATATCAGAAAATCACGGGGTTGGAAAGTTTTTGATGGAGATAACTAACAAATTATGAAAAGATTGCTGCTCGCAAATATGGATCACAATAATGCAATTCAACAGTCAAAAATGCGATGAAAATATCACGCCCGTTGCAAAAAGTCTGTTTGAGTAAAAGCTTTTTGTACAGTAGAATTACAAATATATGTAGGCTTTTGAGCAGACAGAACCGAGAAATCAACTTTTCTTAGTAAGAACCGCGTCTCAAAAAAACTATTGCTTATTTCCTTCCGAGAGAGTTTCCTTTTGCGTCGACCGACCTGTAGCCTTTTTTTTTTCGGAAAAGGGCTCATCGGCAACATGAATCTGCGAACTAATTGTTTGGGAAATGACAAGAGGGCATTACGGGATGTTAGATCAAGAGAGAAAAGAAGACCGTAAGCGGAGCAGTTAGGTCACCAAAGAAGAGACAAAGTTTTTCCAGTTGAGTTGCGGGAGAGGATCCACGATAAAATCATGTCTAACGGAAATTCAGCGTCTCACCAGCTACAAATACCCAAGAACTCATACACTGCTTTCAGATTACGATATTGCAGTGCTTTGGAGTTGTATAACACATCGACTGTCATTTTTTTAGGCAATCTTCCACCCGCTTGGATTTTAGATAAGAAATCGGTTTTATTGGCAAAAATTTATAGATTGGATCTTGTGAAATCTCATGAGATAAAAGATGTTGAACGTAAAACTCTTGAGCGTTTTGAAAATGCAATATCAAAAGAAACACACGATCAAGTCCAGAAGGCAGGTACAGACCGTTCCTCATTTAAAAAAAAAATTGCTTCAAAATTTTTGAATAAAAGAAGTATTATTAATGGTAACGATATAAGTACTATTAATGATAATGTAAATGAGGCCACTACCAAATTAGCTCAACCATTTCATAATAAATTAGAATTGAATAACGAAGAAGGTCATAAGAGTTTACAAAATTTTAAATCCCAAAGTGAACACTTAGATCTGATAAATGTTAAACTTCATAAACTTCATAGACTTCAAGAGAAACCAATTTTAAAAAGCACTGATCCTTCTTTGAAAAAAGATGGAAGTACAAGTACTTTTCATATACCCAGACAGCATTTTCAGAAGGAAAACATTCAATTTCATCATTCATTCAATTCTGCAATGTACTCTTCAGATATAGATTCAGATTCAGATTCAGATTCAGATTCAAATACTGATACATTAGCGAATCACAATAGTTCACAACTGAAAACTAATATACCCATAAACAATGGTTTAGCATTGACCTCAACCCAATCGAATGATTTTTTAAAAAAACCTATATTTGAAAGGCAAGAAATTTTACAAAATGAAATCAATAATGTAATGTTATCTTTACAAAAAAGTGCAGATTCAAAAATGATTGGATTCAAATCTGACGATGATAGTGATGCATCATACGTGACGGCATCTGAAATACCAATACCTTCAACGGACACAAGCTATGATAATGATCATGAACCTGTTGATCACAAAAAGAATGTTGTATTTTCAGTCAGCAATGAGAAGCTCGGTTTAAAATCATCATCCAAGAAGTTAAATATATCACCTGAAGATAATTTGGAAAATCAAGCTCCAACCCCTTTTATTGGTTCTCAACCAGTTTATAAATCATCTAACGATAAAGATGAACTAGAAAATAATACTGATTGCAATGTTGAAAAAAATTATTTTACTATAGACGATGAGCAAAATAACAAATATAATCACTTTAAGGCCAAAACACTTGGTGCAAAGTTGGGTTTTTCAGAAAAGGAAAAGACTCAAGCAAGAAAGAAAAAAGTGAAGAAAATCTTACGACATTTTCAAGCAGGTGATATTATTAAAATGGAGAAGATGTTAGTTACTGTGTCAATGACAGAAAAAATTACGCTAAACTCCAAAACTTCTTCAAGAACTTTGGAAAGATGGAAGGAATACATTGCAGTGGTTAGAGCGACTGATGATATTGATTATCCTGCAATCATTCAGTTCTATAAAACCAATAAAATTTTCAAACGGGATGATACGTTAAATATTGAAAACGAAATTTTCAAAGGTGCAGTTGAAAGAGAGAAATTAAGAGATGCCAGCAATGATGACCTTGCGTATGACCATGAAAAGGAAATTGTTGGTAGAAATTTGAGTACAGATGAGGAAGATAATAATAATGACACATTAATTCTGGATGACTCACCCAATCTTACCTTGCGACGGACAATTACTAGTCTACTAAATAAGGAGAAAGAGATAAAGAAAACACTTAGAAGGAAAAAATCAGAGGTAACGGGATTGAAAAGTCAAGAAATTTGTTTGAAGAAGAAAACAAAAGATCTTTATAAATCTACAAAACAGAATGGTTGTCATTTTTCATTAGTTTTAAGTAGACTGGATACAAATATTGGATTTGCAAATTTACTAGATAAAAGTATTAGGATATCTAAAGAAAAGCGAAGTAGTAAAATTGAGTATACATTATTGGCTCATTCGTTGACCTCTGCAATCATATGGTTGAGCTTTTTACGACAACTACTAAATCCCAAATCTGTAAACCAACGTAATCAGACTACTATGTTACTCAATATACCAACATTAAATATTTCATTTACAATTTTGGGTGCAAAAAGTTTATTTTATTCCTTAGTTAACGAGAAAACAAGAAGCTCAGATTGTATTATGGTAAAATTCAGAAACGATGGGTATCAATTTCCTAAGTTTGAAAGTTTTGAAAAACTTTTAGATATGATAAGTAAGCAGATTGATGAATTACAAAAGAACAATAAAATTCCATGTGATCAAGTTACAAGAGAGTTTGTTTCTAAAATAAAATACGATAGAACGTTTCTAGCATTAACATTCAGGAAATACGATAGGTTGGAATGGATTTTGGGAGAAAATGAATCACTAATTGAAATCTTATGGAATATGTTTGGATCGTCATATGAACTAGAACTAAGGGAGTTTCAACATGAAGCACATGTATTAAGTGATGGATCATTAATTGAACCATTACCAATAGAAGGATTTATTGTTAAACTATCAGATAGAAAAGGCAGTCTCAAGTCAATTATGGGTAGGCAATATTATAAATTACTTTATGCCTTTACGGTGGAAAACTTATTATTTCTTCAAGATTTTTATAACGCAGTTCCAGTAATTCCATTTGATACCTTGTCACCACGTAACTATATTACACCTGCTGGGGACATTCTTAATTTAAAACAACTCGAAGAAGCATCCTCATTCAATCCACAAGTTTACCATTCAGTAGTATATCCGTTAACAGAACATCATATTGAATGGTTAACACCAAATACCACCCCAGCAGAATATCACAACAAAGATTTAAATGCATTATACGAAGCTGAAAGGCGTGCATGTATGATCTCAAATGCTCATGCTGTTCTTGATTTATGCAAAATTTCAGATATCAGACTCGTCCCAAAGGAAGATATTAATGCTATTGTTAAACGATTAAATGTAACCACCTGGGGTCATCCTAAAAATGTTAATCAAAGTTGCTTAATTAAAAACAGCAGCGGCGCTGCAGTTAATGGAAATGAGAATACAGATGAATATGTTGAGAACTGTCTTGATTTGAAGTTTGTTGATGGTTCAACATTAAGATTACAAGTTTGCACAAAAACGATTAGAAATGAATGGGCAAAAAATTTAGGGAAATTGAGTGAATATTGGTCACTAAAACGAAAAGAGGATTTGGTTAGACATATTTTATTAAAGGAAAGAAATTTGTCTTTGATGAACTCAAATGATGAGAATTATGAATCATTAGTTGCAAAGGAGAATGAATCAAGTTGTTCGAAATGGGAAATGTCTAAAGCATATACAGATTCTCAGTTGTATAGTATCTCATCATATGTTTTAGATAAACCCGTATTAATGGAAGGTTACATTTATTGTAAAAAGTTCAAAAGTAAACAATATCAAACTTTTTGTGCGGTTTTAAGTCCAGGATTTTTAATTTTATATGAAATTTTCAATAGATCTAAAACTTCAAGAGTTTCTAGACCTTCAGCATACTATGTAAAATATGCATCAATTTCATTAAGCAATTGTTACGTTTTCTCAAATTCAGGTAAAATTCATTCAGAAAATAAAAATCCGATCAGTTTTAATTCATCTTCTTATTTACACTGTCTACCAAGAGTTTATTCCGATGGATGGAGAAGTAGTGAATCGATGAATGAAAGGTCATTTACATTATGGTTTGGATCTAAAAGTATTATGATGAAAAATATTAAAAATGCAAAAGGTTCTGAATTGAGTTCTGAAAAGAAAGAAAGGAAATTTCCAGTTTCCAGTGAAAATGATGATGAGATTCAGTACTCGAGTGATATTGATTCTGAACTGAGTGACGAACCACAAAATGCGGCAGAATATGAAGCCGAAGCCGAAGCCGAAGCCGAAGCCGAATCCGAAGATGACACTGATGGCGATGGCGATGATGAAGCTGAGGATGATGATGCATTTATTTTAAATAGATCAAAGAAAAGTAAACTTTATTTTTCAAATTTAAAAAAGAACAAATATAAAAGAAAAACCACTTCAAATGCAGGAATCAATGCTAATATGCACTATACACATTCAGATTATAGTACTTCTAGTGATGATGAGACATCATCAGATTCTACATCAGACGAAGAAGATACACCAGCCTTTCATAATGAAAACGAAATAAATATGATTGATCTTTCTAAAATTAGTTCAAATAAAAAACCAAGTCCAATCAAAGTTTTAAAACTAACTGCACGGTTAGGAGTTTCAGGTAGGGCACTTGAATTTTTGGCAAGATCAAGAGTTGAAAGAGATTTATGGGTAACTCGATTAATGACGGAAGTTGAACGGTTTTCAGCAAATAGAAATGATGATATTCAGTTAGTTTAATATTAGTTAAATTATGTTGTTAAAATTACACGATTTTTAGATATAGATATATAGACCTTATAAAGATGACTCGTAATATTACTTGGAAGAAGAGATAAGAAGCAAAATAATTACACGCACAGTATCAAACTGCTTTCCAAACATAAACCATTTCATCCCAACCGGTACTGGCAACAAATCCTCTACCCCATAACGACCAATCACAACCTAAAACGAATTCTCTATGTCTATCAAAACTATTAATAAGTGAATCACCATGTTTTAGACGTGAACTACTCATATATTTTGCACTTTCATCAGTTAAATCTCTCCAAATTTTGCAAGTCATATCATAAGAACTTGACATGAGAACATCTGAAGAATGGGGAGACCATTGAACTTTACGTACAGCAAAATCATGACCTATTAATTTATTTATTGGAGATGGACCAATTCTATTTTTTTGAGCTAAATGATTTTTTTGTAAGTCAGGTATCATTCTTAAATCCCAAATCTTTATCGATCTATCAACCGATGAAGTTGCGATTACTGAATTTCTATATTTATTAAAATCACAAGATAGAACTTCCATACCAGCATGCGATATAAAATCTAATATCAAAGGAGTTGAAGATCTCGTATCCCATATTTGACAATGTGATGCAGAATTAACAGATACAATTAAAGATGGATCATGCGGTGAAAATGATGCTTGATAAACACAATCATTTGCTGTATTTTCAACAATCGGCTTTGTAGATAATGGAGCCTTTGCATTCATTGATAAATCTGTTTTAGTAGTAGTATCTTTATTTGAAATTAATGTTATTAATGATTGATCTCTAACCGGAGACCAAACTTTAATCGTACTATCCCAAGATGAAGAACAAAATATCGATTTATCAACCATATTCCAATTTACAGAGAATACTTCTCTTTTATGTTCACAAAATCTTTTAATCGGGAAATTTGGTAATGTTATATCGAATAATGCAATTGATCCATCCCCAGAGCACGTAAGGACTTGATTTTCATGTAATTCGGACCATGAAACATCGAATAGTCCATCTTGCGTGTCAAAAAATGCATCTTGAACAATTCTACCATCATCTGTTATTGATAATATATACAGTCTACCATTTCCAACCAAGCCATAATTAGCAGCTGTTGCAACTGCCAACTTGTTATCATAAAATGGTGAATATTTACATGCATATCCATTATATCCAGTTGTTCTAAACGAAAGCATTTTTTTAAAAAAGAGCCAAATGTGTATATGTAGGTATATGTGATGTGTATTGTTTATACTCTGTGGTGTGTATTCAAAAAAAAGTTGATGTCTAAATAAAGAATGGAGATCAGCCTAATATGATCCAGAATCAAATACAAATCAAAAAAGAAAATGTTCATTTTCTCTTTTTTTTTAGTAATTAAGAAACACTGATGCCGGGGTTTAAGAAATGGTAAATCCCAATAAGCGATAAAAAAATACGGACCAAGAGTTTTGGTTTCTTTTAGTAGACATGAATTTGTGCGCTTCTGGATGTCTGATTCGGGTAATATAAAACATGCATGAGCAATCGGTGTATAAACTTTACAAAAATAAAGTGCTGATTATAAACTGATATGTAAATTGTGAGATTAGAGGATCAGCTCTTCAAACCCGATGAAGATAATGGATCTGTTACTGGTGATGATTTTGTTTCCCAATTCATGGTTGAGTTAATCATTGAATTTGAGGTATTTAATGACTTATCTTCTTTTTCTAATTGATTACTAAGATTATTAATAACTGTGTCTGTGTTTATGTTGTTATCATTTTGTATGTTGAAAAATGGCGAGCTTGGCATTGTTATTCTTTGCTTTTTCGAATTAGATGATGTAGATTTTGTAGTTTGCGTCTTTTTTGCCTGTATTTCATTTGATTTTGCTGTGTTTTTATTGATTAAAGATGATTGACCCAAATTATCCAAGTCAACATCAATGTTTATCTCATTATCATTATGCTCATTGGTTTCATTATCATTACTCTTATTTCTAATATCTGATGAAATATTTAATTCTATATTTTCTGTATTTAATGGCGTCATTTTAAATCCATTAGGTGACGTATTTGATTGATTTTGTGATTGTGCTGTACCAGGATCTCGTGGAGTTATTTCATATTTATCGGTATTAAGATCAATATGATTAATATGTACGTTCACAGGACCATTATTATCATTATCATTACCATTACCATTCAAAATTCTATTAATTTCTGGATCATCGCATTCGGTTCCATCATTTAAAATATTCAACATATTAGTTTGTGATGAATTTGAATGTAAATGATTATTGCTATTATTGTTGTTGCCGCCATTATTTTCATTTTCATCATCATTATCATTATTGAAAAATGTATAATTCCAATCATCATTGCCCGTTGTCTTGGTTGGAGAGCTTGGTTCATTTGAAAAAGATTCAATTATACGTTGAATACTTGGAGAAATACCAGTAAATTCATTAACCGATGAGGGTAATGGAGGTGGCATCGAAGTAACATTTGAAGTAACATCATTGTTGTTTGGTGGGAAATTTTCCTTTTCATCATCATCAATTGGTATTAAAGTGGTATTTAATTTGGTTGCATCTATTGGTATGTTATCCAAATCTTTATAGAAGTCGTTTTCATTTTCATTTGGAGAATTATTTTTTGATGTTCCCTTATTTGATGATGATGATGTAGGTGAAGAGGTTTGTGATATGAATTTATGATTTGGAACTCTAAATATATCATGAATATTATTGTTGCTAATATTGTGATTTGATGTGTTTAACTTTGAAATTGCTGATGCTTTATTATTATGTTGAATATGCTTCGATGATGATGGTGGAAGATAAGTTTTGAAATTACCAAAACTTTGATCAAGTTTTAATAATTCTAGTATGTCATCATTATTATTGAGATTGTTTGTAAAATCATGAATATTTTCAGATTTTGAAAGAAACATTTGTGAATTATTAAAATTATTATTATTTTGCCTTTTAGATCTTGAAATATTATTTGAAGTGGGTAATCCTGTTTGTAAATTCATTGGTGATGACGATAAGAATAACGGAGATGAAGAATCATCAACTAACAAAGAAGAAGAAGAACACACATTTGGATTTGAATGATTTAGATTCATATTCAAATTTGTGTTTATCAGAGTGTTTAATTTTTTTTTTGAACGTGCTTTATTTGAAGTATTTGCTGAATTACTTTTAGTATACGGACCATCTAAAAAACCTTTTGAACCTAATTCACCACGTTCACGTAATAATTTTATATCATTTTTGGATTGGTGGAAAGTACAAATTGAACATAAATAACCTGAATTTCCAAATTCAAATATACCATCTTTGAAAAATTTATAAGGTGGATTGGTTGAAATCATACAATTAACACAAATTTTCTTCTTTGATTTAGACGATAAAGTGGAATTTTGTTGTAATTGTTGATTTGATACTGAGGTATCACCAATTTTGACAACAGATTCGTAGAAACTTTTACTCTTTTTAGCTTTTGTTGGTTGTGAACTCGAATCATCTTCTTCCTTTATGGACTTAGGAAAATTTTGAAATCTTGAAGAAATAGATTCACCTCTTGAATCAAATTGTTTTAATTTATCCCTTTTTGAACTAATCATATCAGATAGTCTGATTTTATGAGCCAAAGAATCTTCTGTGATAAACGGTAATGATTGAGTACGTGATGCTAATTGAGGCAGATTGTTTGAAGCATTGTTTATATTTCTAATAATTTGAGGTGGTGGTGATGGTAATGCTGAATGGTTTAGTGATTGTTGTTGTTGTTGTTGTGTCTGCAGTTGCTGTTGTTTTGACATTGAGGACTTTCTAAATTTTTTTCGTATTGGTTGTTGTTGTTGTTGTTGTTGATTGTGGTGATTATTTGATATTATATCAGTAATTGGGGGGCTACTTGATTGGGAATTATCGTACATTAAGGAAGAATCTGATTTTCTTTTATTTGAATTGTGATTTGAGTTGACAGGGGATAATCTTAACTTTATATCTAAAGTATCAATTGAATTATTTGATTGATATAAGTTAATAAGGTTAGTGCATAATCTACCAGTTATTAATTGATTATTATTATCAATATTAGCATCATTGTTATTTTTGTTTGAATTGGTGATATTTGAATATAAACCAGTTGCAACATAAGGTTGGTCAAATTCTATTATATCTTTATAATAGATTGAATAATCCGTACTATTTTGAAACCATTCAGGAGATATAGAGTTGAGTATATTTAAGCAAGATTTTAACTCAACACAACCGATTTGAATACCATTATGGGGTGGTTGGTTTGGTAAAGTTATGATTTTTGCCTTTATTGGATTGGTTGACCTTGCAAGGAAAGTATTTTTATCATCAAAGGTATAAAGGATTTTCAAATTGACATTTTTATCAAAAGGTTGCGGAGGTATTGAGTTCATGAGAATTTGAAAGGCGTGCAGGTGTATAGATATAGATGAGAAGATAGGAAAGGAAAGGAAAAGAAGGAAAAGAAGGAAATAGAGGGATTAAACAGGTAAACCAAAAGAAACATAACATGCAGACACGAAAAGCAAAGATATGGTGAAATCCCAAAAAAAACAAAGAAATAAACCGAAAAGAGTAAGTGCACCAACAAAGGCGAAACAAATTAGAAAATACACCAACGACAGTGATTGACGTGTAACACAAAAATAATTGAGAAAAGTAATCCCAAACCATAGCAAACAATAAAACAAACGCAGAAAACAAACAATCAAACATGGCAGAAAATGAAAAACAAAACAAACCAGCACCGACGCGTAAAAAAGATAGAATGAAGTGAAAAAACCCACGCGTCAGGCCCTGCCCACGCCGATCGACGCGCTCGGCGTTGTTTTGGCAAGAAAAAAAAAGAAAGTAAAAAAGAAAAGAAAATAAAAAAAATAAAAAAAATAAAAATAGGAAATTCCAGTTTCCCAAAGAGGCTTAGCCGTTTCTGTGCTCCAT
Organism: Pichia scutulata; assembly: GCA_030560845.1. Classification (NCBI taxonomy): domain Eukaryota; kingdom Fungi; phylum Ascomycota; class Pichiomycetes; order Pichiales; family Pichiaceae; genus Pichia; species Pichia scutulata. Next base: position 47,037 of record JAKTWB010000021.1, read on the forward strand.
TTGCCCAAAAGGGAAAGTGTGGCTGGACCGGGATGACGACAGCGATTTCGAAAAGTGGAGAGGCGAGTGGCTTGTGAGCGATTGGTTTTCTTTGGGTTCAAGGGAGCACCCTCTGTGTTGGTGGTGGGTAAGTATCATCAGCACACAGAGTGATAATAAACCAACACACCCATGCACCAAACACTGCCCACCGTACATGAAGCATTGGTACCCGCCAGTGATTTCCTCACAACCACGGCAACCCGCTTCTTCTTATCTCCCATATCCCCGCTTGTCCCAATTGAACCACGCCCCGTGCCGTGATCTACTCTCAGGGCCCTCTATTGTTTCAGAAACCGGCATTGTTCTTTCGCGACCCACGTTATCTAATTCACCGAAATTAGTAGCTTCCTCCATAACAGCTTCTCTCTCTAAACTTTTTTCACTCCTTCTATCATTATTAATATAAATACTGACCTTTCCACCTTTTCTGTTTCTGTTCTGGGTCACTTTCTTATCTATTTGATCTTCTCGCTTTTTAACTTCTTGTAATCCTCCATAATTCTTTTCTATTATTTTCTATTCTATAACTAAACACACTTTTATACGTACGACGCTTATCTACTTATTATGTCTTTTGATAATAAGTCCGAAAAAAACAACGATATAAACGAACAAGAAATTTCGAGATATTCCACAAACTCTATAACCGATGGCTCAAACACACATGCCGGTAATCAATCTTATTTAATTCCAATTGATAAATGTATTGAAATTTTTGAAACTGATAAAATTCATGGTTTATCAAACGAAAAGGCAAAACATCTATTATCAATTTATGGCCCAAATTCAATTGGCGATGGTTCAAAAGTTTCAATTATCAATATCTTAGCAAGACAAATCTTTAATGCAATGATTATTGTTTTAGTTATTTCAATGGTTATCTCTTTTGCTATTAAAGATTGGATTACGGGAGGGGTTATTACTTTCATTATTGCTTTAAATGTTGTCATTGGTTCTCATCAAGAATTTAAAGCTGAAAAAACTATGGGTTCTTTAAAAAATTTAAGTTCTCCTTCTGCTGTTGTGATTAGAAATGGATCTGAACAAACCATTGCTTCTTGTGAAGTTGTTCCTGGTGATCTGGTTATTGTTAAAGTTGGTGATACAATCCCTGCTGATATTAGATTAATTGAAACTCATAATTTTGAAACAGATGAAGCTTTATTAACTGGTGAATCATTACCTGTTTCAAAAGATGCAAAAGAATTATATAATCAAGAAATTCCTGTTGGTGATAGATTAAATTTGGCTTATTCTTCATCAACTGTTTCCAAAGGTAGAGCAATTGGCATTGTCGTTTTATCTGGTTTGAATACTGAAATCGGTAAAATCGCAAATGCCTTAAAAGGTAATAACTCAATTATTCATAGAGTCGAAAACAAAAAAGATGCTGGTGCAAAAGATTATGCAAATGCTGCACGTTATACTGTTTGGAATACCATTGGTTATATTTTAGGTACTGCTGAAGGTACTCCATTAAAGAAAAAATTGTCTTGGTTAGCAATTTATTTATTTTGGATTGCTGTTGTTTTCGCAATTGTTGTTATGGCTTCACAATCATTTAATGTTACAAAAGAAGTTGCAATTTATGCAATCTGTGTTGCATTATCCATGATTCCTTCTTCTTTAGTTGTTGTTTTAACAATTACAATGGCTGTTGGCGCAAAGGAAATGTTAAAAAGAAATGTCATTGTTAGAAGATTTGATGCTTTAGAAAATTTAGGTTCTGTTAATGCAATTTGCTCCGACAAAACTGGTACTTTAACTCAAGGTAGAATGATTGCAAAGCAAGTTTATATTCCAAGTTTAGGTACTTTTTCTGTTATAGATTTCAATGAGCCTTTTAATCCAACTTTAGGTAAAGTTGTATTTTGTGAAGCATCTCCACTTAACATTGATGAAAATTCAACTTGGATATCATATGATGAATTTAATTCTAAATTTAAAAATACTGAAAAATACGATCTGCTTAATAATTGGTTAATATCTGCTTCTTTAGCTAATGTTGCAAAAGTTTATGAAGATTTGGATGATGATGGTAATAAAGATTGGAAGGCAAGAGGTGATCCAACTGAAATTTCAATTCAAGTTTTTGTTTCAAGACTGGGCCATAATAGAGATTTACTAGTTGAAAATGAAAATAAATTCAATTATTTAGCCGAATTCCCATTTGATTCTTCAATTAAAAGAATGTCATCAATCTATCTTAATAATGATGATAAAACTGAAACTATTTATACAAAGGGTGCAGTTGAAAGAATTTTAACTTTATGTAATACATGGACAAATCCATCTACTGGTAAAATTGATAAAATGGATATTAATTCAATTAAATCATTAGAAGATGAAATGCATGAGTTATCATCAAAAGGTTTGAGAGTTTTAGCATTTGCAAAGAAAATTCCAACTGAACAAAATTTAGGTTCTGAATGGCAAAAAATTGAAAGGGATGTTATTGAAAGAGATTTACATTTCCTAGGTTTAATTGGTATCTATGATCCTCCAAGACCTGAATCTTTACCGTCTGTTAAATTATGTCATCATGCAGGTATTTCAGTTCATATGGCAACTGGTGATCATCCTTCAACTGCAAGTGCAATTGCAAAAGAAGTTGGTATTTTACCTGAAAATGTTAACATGTTATCAAAAGATGTTGTTAATTCAATGGTTATGACTGCAACTCAATTTGATTCATTAAGTGAAGATGAAATTGATCAATTACCTGTTTTACCATTAGTTATTGCAAGATGTGCACCACAAACAAAAGTTAGATTAGTTGATGCATTACATAGAAGAGGCCAAATTGTTGCAATGACTGGTGATGGTGTAAATGATTCCCCATCATTAAAAATCTCTGATATTGGTATTGCAATGGGTAAAAATGGTTCAGATGTTGCAAAAGATGCCTCTGATATTGTTTTAGCTGATGATAATTTTGCTTCAATTTTGAATGCTGTCGAAGAAGGTAGAAGAATGAGTGATAACATTCAAAAATTTGTTATTCAATTATTAGCTTGTAATGTTGCACAAGCTTTATTCCTTTTAATTGGTTTAGTTTTCAAAGATAACGATGGTTTTTCAGTTTTCCCATTATCACCGGTTCAAGTTTTATGGGTCATTGTTGTTACTTCATGTTTCCCTGCAATGGGTTTAGGTGTTGAAAGGGCAGCTGATGATATCATGGATAGACCACCAAAGGATGCAAAAGAATCAGTTTTTACCTGGGAAGTTGTTATTGATATGTTTGTTTATGGTTTTGTAATGGCAAGTGCATGTATGATTCCTTTCATCATTGAAGTTTATGGCTATGGTAATGGTGAATTAGGTCAAGATTGTAATAGAACTGATTATGCTGATACATGTGAACATGTTTTCAGAGCTAGAACTTCATCATTTGTTACAATGACATGGTGTGCATTAATTTTGGCTTGGGAAGTTATTCATATGAGAAGATCATTATTCTTGATGCATCCAGATTCAGCAAATATTAAAACTCAATGGATGAAAGATTTATGGTCTAATCAATTTTTATTTTGGTCTGTCATTTTAGGTTTTGTTACATTGATTCCAACTATTTATATTCCAGTTATTAATGATTATGTTTTCTTGCAAAAAGGTATTACCACAGGTTGGGCATGGGCATTTTTATGTTCACTGTTCTTTTTGAGCATGTGTGAATTATGGAAATTCTCAAAGAGACAATATTTCAAGGGTGAAGTTGCACATAATCCTGAAGATGATTTAGAAAAAAACGGTGCATTTGGTTTATTTCACGAAAAATTATAAATAATTAAAAAAATAATGATTTCATTCTTTACTACAACAACCACTATCAAATTTATATTCTAGATGAATTAATTTCATATTATTCTTATTTAATACTTAATTTAGGCGTTAGCTTTGTTTTTTTTTTCGTTCTTTAGTTTTTCAGTTTTTTAATTTTATTTCTTATCCTATTATTTCTTATTTTTTTATAATTTACAATTAATTTTAATTTCAATGTTAATTAGACTCTTATTTACGTACGTATATATATATTCAAAATAAAAAAAATTAGATAGATTCATATACAACCAACAAAAAGAAAAACACAATCAAGCAAAGATAAAAAGAAGTTAAAAATTAATAGACTATTTTGATTAAGCCTTTGTAACTGAAGCAAAAGGCGGATGAAATTTTGGCAAATCTTTATATTTTTTATTAATTTGATCTCTACTAATTTTTTTAATTTGCATTATTTGAGCATCTTGAATTATTAAAGTTTTATAATAACTCCATTTGAAAATAGTATACCAAGTATTATAGAATTTATAATCTGGCCATAAAGTATTTGGATACTCAATAACTGAATCCTGATGACATTGCCATAACATATAATCACTTAATCTTGTATGACCTGAAGTTCTAACCAAAATATCGACAGGTTCACTGATTGAATCATAATAAAAATTATTTTCAAATAAACTTTCATTAATTTCTTCATAAGTAATTTCATTATTTGAAATTTTATCAATTATTTGATCAGTTGAATACCAAATGTCATCCCTTGATGTATATGGGAAAGCAATGAAAAGTACGTGTTTTGTATGATTTTTAGTACGCTCTTCAACCATTTCAATATCTTTTAAGATATCATCAGGTAAATAAGATTTATTACCAATAATTTTTACTTTAACTTTATGTAAATCACATAATTGATTTTCACTTGAAATTATAGCTAACTTATATTTTAATAAAGAAAAAATGGTATCAATTTCTTCGGTTTTCCTGTTAAAGTTTTCAATTGAAAATGCATAAGTTGTAACATTTTTAACACCAACCCTAAAACAACAATCTAAAACTCTAACTAATGCATCAGCACCCAATCTATGACCTTCCTTTAATGGTAAATTATGGGTTTTAGCAAATCTACGATTACCATCCATTACAAAAGATATATGTTTTGGAATTGGGCCTGTTCTAAGTATGTTAACTAGCATATTTTGAATAGCACCTTCAAAAATTGAAAATCCTGGTATAAAATTAAGAAATTGTGAAACATAGGCATCCATTATTGAAATATTATGATGATATTTGGTTGATTTGAGTTGTGAAAAGGGAAATAAAGATAGTATTATGAAACAGTAAGAAAGAACAAAGGGCATGAGCCTTATTATTATTAGAATGGAATCAAGATTCTATTTAAATAGAGCCATGAGAAATCGATGAGCCTCAAATGAGAAAAAAGAAAAAAAGAAAAGAAAAAAAGAACAAAATTGATAAATTGAGATGCTGAGCCGTTAATCCATTCGGTAAATAGTGGAATAAGTAAATTCCATGAATTCGGTACGTTGATTTGTGGCATATTGGTGTCAATTGTAGCTATAGTATTACTAATCTTGTTAACAATTGTATCTTGCTTGTATTTAATATTGGCATGCTCATACAACTGTGCTCTGTTTCCAAATAGTCGTCTAGATGAGTAGAAAACATCAACTTTCTCAACTTCCTGGTTGATGTAGATGGTTGTTATACTTATTTTTCATTATACGTTCTTTGTTGTAATGTTTAATCCTCTAAAGTAAAGTATAATATGGAGCCTCTTAAAAAAATTAATTTTGACACAACTTGTGTGTAGTAAAAGTTTAGTGATGTTTAATAGCAGCTAATTTGCGACACAAATGAGATCCAATAGAAATGGTCTCGTTGAGGTGACCCTTGATGTATATACACAGACCATAGTAGTATGAAGATTGTGATTAAGATTATTTATAAAGTGGTAGAGATAAGAGGTATATAGTATATTAATTTCTATCTTACTAATAAACCGTAACATACTATTGAACATTCATTGCTGGTGCCGAGATTTTTATTTAATTTTCGGATTAATTACAGCACGGTCATAACCAGGCTGAAAACCATTATCGCTCGTTTGTTGTACACGTGTGTACATTGTAAGTTCATTTAAAAGAGAAAAAGTGATTAGTAGTAGCATTAAGAAAAATAACATCCTATAGCATGTAGCATATATATCATTACAGTAAATTAATTAGATTGTCAAAAAAGAAGATTTTTTTTTTGTTTTTATGTTTTTTTGTTTACTTTTCACAGTAGTATCAAGAAAGCAGAGCACTTATAATAAAGCAACTGCACCTAAAGCTAATAAACCCAAACCTGGAGCAACAATTGCTACACCTGCATTAGTGGTTGACGAAACAGTTGCTTCCGAAGAAGTTTGGGATTCGGAGGAAGATTCAGATGATGCAGATGATTCAGTAGTAGATGATTCAGTAGTAGATGAAGCAGAGGTAGTTGGAGCAACAGATGAGGTTTCAGATGGAGAAGCGGATGAAGTTTCGGAAGCTGAAGATGATTCAGAAGTTGTGGTTGCTGAAGCTTGTAATTCTGGCAAAATTCTGGATGAGTACCATGGAAGTTGTTCAGCAAAGGCAGAGATCGAAGCTAATTGTTGATCATCGACCAAAGTAGTGTAAGAGTCATCAGTGTAAGTTTGCGCTTGTTGATACAAAGATAATAAAGGAGCAACATTAGCTTGAGTGTTTTGTTGAACATAACTTAAGTATTGTTGGACATTAGCACCGATATCCGAGTTAAGAGCAACTAAGACATTTTCTGCAGAGACAGCAGCCATTAAGGTAGCAACGGAAATGATAACGGATTGTGAGAATTGCATTATGACGTGGATATTAGATAGAGCGAGCAGTGGCTTGAGTGATAGCTTGAGTAGAGAGAGAGAAACAGAAAAGATTTACATTACATAGAGCAGCCCATTTGGAATGTGGGGAGAAACAGTGGTGCTTTATAGAGAAAGCTTGCCAGGACGGTATTCTGGCAGAAACTGTAGCAGTGAAAAACAGGCGGCATCAAACGCCACCAAACGCCACCAACTGCAGAAAAGAACACAGAAACGGGACAATGTCAACAGCGGGATGGCCAGTTGTGCGCAGGCTCAAGCAGTGGGTGGAGTACCGCGGAGTTACGGAGGGGGGGGGGGGACACCACTGACGAAACGGGCACGGCAAACGGGAGACGGGAGACGGGAAACGGCCGACCCCGCCGCTGACACAAGGCGTCTTTCGGCGAAACCAACCAACAGAACCAACAGAACGTGCCAGCAGACACTGCAAAGCCCCAGAACACCCAGGGCGTGACTCCACAATCTGTGTTCAACACTTTGTTCGTGTTTTGATTGCGGTTTGGCGATTGCGGTTTGGCGATTGCGGTTTTTGCAATTGCGGTTTTGAACGTCCACCACGTCGACCGACGCGACGCAACGCTTGTTCTGTAACATGAATCTCACTCTCAAGTTCCATCTCTCAATTTGCCCTCTGGCTCATCTCTAACTTCTGACTCTTCTACAAGTAACCAAATCAACATATCATAGACTCAATCAACAATGTTCCTCACACGAAGCGAGTACGATCGTGGTGTTTCCACTTTTTCACCAGAAGGTCGTCTTTTCCAGGTTGAATACTCCCTTGAAGCAATTAAATTAGGATCAACTGCAATAGGCATTGCAACGAGTGAAGGTGTTGTATTGGCTGTTGAAAAAAGAGTTTCATCCTCTTTACTAGAAAGTGATAGTATCGAAAAAATAATGGAAATCGATTCCCATATAGGTTGTGCCATGTCCGGTTTAACTGCCGATGCAAGATCAATGATTGATCATGCAAGAGTTTCCTCTTTACAACATGAGTTATATTATAACGAACCAATATCAGTTGAAAGTTTAACTCAATCGGTTTGTGACTTAGCTTTAAGATTTGGTGAAGGTGCATCTGGTGAAAAAAGATTAATGTCAAGACCCTTTGGTGTTGCCTTATTAATAGCTGGTTATGATGATGTAAAGGGTCCCCAATTATATCATGCTGAACCTTCTGGTACCTTTTATAGATATGATGCAAAGGCAATTGGGTCAGGTTCTGAAGGTGCACAAGCTGAATTACAAAATGAATATCACAAATCTTTAACGTTAAAGGAAGCTGAAGTTTTAGCTCTAAAAATCCTCAAACAAGTCATGGAAGAAAAATTGGATTCAAATAATACTCAATTAGCAAGTGTTACCAAAGATGATGGTTATAAAATTTATAAAGATGCTCAAGTAGCTGAAATTATAGAAACAGTAAAACAACAAGAAAGAGAAAGTAGTGAAGAAGATAAAACTACTTCAAGTGACAGAATGGAAGAATAAGTATCCTTTTCAGTTATCTTTTTCATTATATAATAATACAGTCTATTTATTAATCATCTATAAGTAAATATGTAAACTTTTGTTGTGTGTAAAGCTTTTTTTATGGTCTTCTAACGATTTGTTAAAATATCTAAACAACTTGAATATTCTGGAAAATCTTTCAATTTTGCAATAACTGATTTTTCTAACTTATTTGCATTCTTATAAAATGTTGTATTTTCCCCATTATATTGTCTACAATTATTAAAAATTAATTTACAATCATAAATAAAATCATCCATTGATTCATATTTATCATTTTCTAATTTAATTTCCATTGTACTTATATCCATTGGTTCTTTAATAACTTCATAATAATCAGAAACTTCCAATTTACTAACTGGATTTAAAAATGGCCAATTTGACGGATGATTTTGCATTTCTGTTAAAATTGTTAACATTGCAATATAATGCGCCCCACGTTTTGGCTTTTGTGCTAAATCATCCATTTCTCTTGTCCATCCAGCTTCTTTAATACCTGGTATATCAAATGGATTCAATGGTACAAAATTCTCCTTCTTAAAATGTTCTAATCCTTTATGAACTATATGTGATTTGCCTATTGATCTAACTTTACGTAAAATTGCAGCCTTTTGAACGGATAATATCTTAATACTATCCAAATATCGAATTTTAGGTAACATTGTACATTGCATTAACGTACCACCTTCATAATCTTTGATATATCCCATCCAAACCTTTTTCGGCAACGTAATATCTTTTGTAAATCCTTGCTTTTTAAAATATCCAATTGCATAATTATCTGCATATGTTAAAAAATAGTTTATTTTGGTTGTATTTCTCACATAATCTTTTAAATGGTTCATTAAATGTGCACCATACCCTCGAACTTGTTCAGTTGATGAAATTGCACAGAAGACAATTTCGGCAAATTCATGACTCTCAAAAGGTCGAATAGTAATCCCACCTACTACAGTTAATGGCTTTCTAACAACTGCAATCGAAACGTGACTTCTATCATAAACCAACCTTGAAATATAAGCTTTTGGCATTTCTGGTAATTGTTTTTGGAATATATTTTTTAATCCTGTAAGTACAATCATCGAATCATGTGAATCATCATTATTAACAACTCTAAATTCAATTATATTTTCTCTTTCTTCTATAACTGATGGTCTATCTTTATATGAATACGTATATCCATCAAATTCATAAGTATGTAATTTTTTCTTTTCTTCTTCATTTATTTCACTCACGGTAGTAATTTCTGCATTTTCATCATTGGGATCTACGTTTATCTCTTGCTCTTTCCCCTCTGTTTCTTCTTTATCTATTATTTTATCTTTTGCATTATTATTATCAGGTTTCTCTTCATTTTCTTCGTTTTCTTCCTTTATACGTTTCACATCCTCTTTCTCTTGAACATTCTCTACATCTTCCAACTTCCTTTTCACTGGCGACATATTGAGATTTCCAAATGTAGCCTCAAACAATAGACTTTCAATTTATACATTTGGTATTTCCACATACAGAATGCTCAATTCATGTTAAAAATACGAGGAAACCTAGAATGTTGAAAATCCGCGACGACCGACCGCACGTTTTTATGATAAATGGGTAGAAGTCAAACTTTTTGTTTTTCCTTTCTTTTTCAATTGATTGATTTGAACGTTTTTTTTTTCTTTTAATCCGTTATTAAATATTTTTTATTTTTTTGTTCCATTTCACAGAGTCTTATCTTAGTTCCTTCTTCTTCTGTAGACTATTGTAAATCTCCAAACTATATCCAAATTCATCCAACAATGTCTGGCCAAAGTGGTGATATGATCATTTTACCAGGATCTCAAGCATTGTCAAATTTCAGAGTTTCAAATTTGATCTCTGACATTAACAACTCTGTCAATTCATCTGTTGTTACAGATGTTAGATCTTGTCAAGTTCATTATGTTCATTCAAAATGTTCATTAGATGATGAAACCATTTCAAAATTACATGTTTTATTAAAATATGATAATGATTTGGATCTAAATGATGAAAAAAATAAATTATTGTTTGATTTAGTTAAGTTAGATGGTGATCATAACGATTCAATTCTTAAATTGAATTCATCGTTAGATTCAGATACTTATTTAATTAGAATTTTACCAAGATCAGGTACTATTTCCCCATGGTCATCAAAGGCAACAAATATCACTGATGTTTGTGGCTTATCTGACAAAATTGAAAGAATTGAAAGAGGTTTAGCAATTTTATTGTATGTTAGACCTGGTTTCCCAATCTTAAAATTTTTAAAGAAAGATCAATTTTCCTGTTTTGCTTCCGTTTATGATAGAATGACTGAAACTTTATACATCAATGAAGATATCCCAAAATTTAATAATTTATTCGAAGAACATTCTCCAAAACCTTTAGTTCACGTTGATATTATTTCATCAAAGGAAAACTTAGTTAAGGCAAATAAAGAAATGGGTTTAGCCTTGGACTCTGGTGAAATCTCTTATTTAATTGATGCATTTAAAAACATTTTAAAAAGAAATCCAACTGATGTTGAATTATTCATGTTTGCTCAAGTTAATTCTGAACACTGTAGACATAAAATCTTCAATGCTGATTGGAATATTGATAATGAAAAGAAAGATATGTCATTATTTCAAATGATTAGAAATACCCATAAATTAAACCCTAAATATACCATTTCTGCTTATTCCGATAACGCAGCTGTTTGTGAAGGTTCTCCAGCTTATTTCTATGCTCCAAATTTTGACAACAAAAATTCCTGGAAAGCAACAAAGGAAACTGTGCATACTTTAATTAAAGTCGAAACACATAATCATCCAACTGCTGTTTCTCCATTCCCTGGTGCTGCAACTGGTTCAGGTGGTGAAATTAGAGATGAAGGAGCTGTTGGTAGAGGTTCTAAACCAAAGTGTGGTTTATCTGGGTTTTCAGTTTCTGATTTACATATTCCTGATTTAAAACAACCTTGGGAATTAAATGTTGGTAAACCAAACCACATTGCATCTCCATTAGATATTATGATTGAAGCACCATTAGGTTCTGCTGCTTTTAATAATGAATTTGGTAGACCTTGTATTACAGGTTATTTCAGAACTTTAACAACTTCTGTTACAAATGCTGAAGGTAAAGAAGAAATTAGAGGTTTCCATAAACCAATTATGATTGCAGGTGGTATGGGTTCAATTAGACCTCAATTATCATTGAAATCAGATTTTAAGATTACACCAGGTTCCGCAATCATTGTTTTAGGTGGTCAATCAATGTTAATTGGTTTAGGTGGTGGTGCTGCATCATCAGTTGCTTCTGGTGAAGGTTCAGCAGATTTAGATTTTGCTTCTGTTCAAAGAGGGAATCCAGAAATTCAAAGAAGAGCTCAACAAGTTATTGATGCTTGTAATAGTTTTGGTATTGAATCTCCAATTCAATGTATTCATGATGTTGGTGCAGGTGGTTTATCCAATGCTTTACCGGAATTAGTTCATGATAATGGATTAGGTGCAAAATTCGAAATTAGAGATATTTTATCATTAGAACCAGGTATGTCACCAATGGAATTATGGTGTAATGAATCTCAAGAAAGGTATGTTTTAGGTGTTGCACAAAATAATTTAGATGTTTTCAAACAAATTTGTGAAAGAGAAAGATGTCCATTTGCTGTTGTTGGTACTGCAACTAGTGAACAAAGATTAATTTTAACCGATAAATTACTAGGTTCAACTCCAATTGATTTAGAAATGTCTGTTTTATTTGGTAAACCACCAAAAATGTCAAGATCTGATGTCACAACATCACTTCAATTATTACCAATCGATGTTTCAAATATTTCAATCGATGATGCAATTTCAAGAGTTTTACAATTACCTTCAGTTGGTTCAAAATCTTTCCTTATTACAATTGCTGATAGAACTGTCACTGGTTTAATTGACAGGGATCAATTTGTTGGCCCATGGCAAGTTCCAGTTGCTGACGTTGGTGTTACTTGTACTTCCTTAGGTGATGATTTAATCAAAACCGGTGAGGCTTTAGCTATGGGTGAAAAGCCAACTATTGCAATCATTGATTCTGCTGCATCTGCAAAAATGTGTATTGCCGAATCATTATTAAACTTAGTTGCTGCTGATATTAAATCTTTAGATATGGTTAAAATTTCTGCTAACTGGATGTCATCAGCTTCAACTCCTGGTGAAGGTAGCGCATTATACCAAGCGGTTCAAGCAATTGGTTTAGACTTATGTCCAGCTTTGGGCATTTCAATTCCTGTTGGTAAAGATTCAATGTCAATGAAAATGACTTGGGACAATAACACTGTTATGTCACCATTATCTTTAATCATCACATCATTCTGTGGTGTTACTGACACTTCAAAGACTTGGACTCCACAATTACAAAATATTAAAGATGAAACTGTTTTAGTTTTAGTTGATCTTGCTGCAACAGTTAAAAAATCTTTAGGTGGATCTGCTTTAGCTCAAGTTTTCAAACAAATTGGTGATTCATGTCCAACTGTTCATGATAATTCAGTTTTAAAGGGTTATTTGGAATCTGTTATTGAATTACATAATAAGTTTGATGTTTTATCATACCATGATGTTTCTGATGGTGGTCTATTTGTTACATTAGTAGAAATGGCATTTGCTGGTAGATGTGGTTTAAATATTGACTTAGTCAACAAAAGCCAAGATGTTTTAACTGAATTATTCAATGAAGAATTAGGTGCAGTTTTCCAAATTAAGAAATCTGAATATGAATCATTTGTTAAGATCTTCCAATCACATGGTGTTTCAAATGAATGCATTTCAGTTGTTGGTACTCCAGCTTTTAACTCTAAACAATTCATTGACATCAGTTTCAATGGTACAAAGGTTTATTCAGGTTTAAGATCCAAATTACAACAAGAATGGAGTTTAACATCACATCATTTACAAAGATTAAGAGATAATCCACTAGCTGCAGATCAAGAGTTCGGTAATATTACAGATAATAACGATCCAGGTCTAACGTATGCTTTAACTTTTGATCCAACGAATGATTTGGGTATTAAATCATTAACAACAAAACCAAAGGTTGCAATTTTAAGAGAACAAGGTGTTAATGGTCAACAAGAAATGGCTTGGTGTTTCCAACAAGCTGGATTTGAAAGTGTTGATGTCCATATGACTGATATTATTTCTGGTAGAGTTTCATTAGATGATTTTGTCGGTTTAGCTGCATGTGGTGGTTTTTCATATGGTGATGTTTTAGGTGCAGGTAATGGTTGGGCAAAATCAGTATTATACAATAAAAGAGCTAGAAATGAATTCTCCAAATTCTTTAATGAAAGAAATGATACATTTGCATTTGGTGCTTGTAATGGTTGTCAATTTTTATCTAAGATTAAAACATTAATCAAAGGTGCAGAAGAATGGCCAAGTTTTGAAAGAAATAAGTCTGAACAATATGAAGCAAGAGTTTGTACATTAGAAATCACACAAGAATCTAATGAAAACTCATGCATTTTCTTTGAAGGTATGAATGGTTCAAAAATCCCAATTGCTGTTGCACATGGTGAAGGTAGAGCACAATGGGAATCAAGTCAACAAATGGACTCATTTGCTAAGAATGGTTTAACTGGTGCAAGATATGTCGATAATTACGGTGTCGCAACCGAAAGGTATCCATTTAATCCAAATGGTTCACCAAATGGTGTTGCTGGTATTAGAAGTATGAATGGTAGAGTTTTAGCAATGATGCCTCATCCAGAAAGAGTTTGTAGATTAGAATCCAACTCTTATTATCCGGTTGAAGAAAGCAAAGAATGGGAAGGTTACGGTCCATGGATTAGACTTTTCAGAAATGCAAGGAAATGGGTTGCATCCAATGAAGGTAAATAGTTTGTATGATACTCTGTCTACTTGTTTACTTTTGTGTATTTACTTTAATTTAAGTTCCTTAATTTTGAAACTACAACAATTGTACCAAATATGGAAAATCTATCTCTTTGAGCGGTACGACAAGTGCACGAGCGGTACGAAATAAACAAAATCCAGCGAATTTGAAAGTGGTCGTTCTTATTTGGGATTCTAGTTTTTAATGAATAACGCCCAGCGTAATCTCTAGTGGTACGACTTTTGGATTTCAGCAAAGAGGATTTATTATCATGAGTCAGTATGTGGTTAGGCTTTAGAAGCCAGAAACGGAGTTTGTTTTAGTCTGATACGTTTTTCTATCTTTTTGATGATTAACCAACAGAAATAAAACACCAAAATTATTTTATTACCAACAAATTACTAACGTGTTTTCCTTTTTTTCTACTACAGAGTTTTCGGTTCAAATACCATTGATATTCCATCAATAGAAACATTTTCCAAAGTGTATAGCACTGTTAAGGAAATTCCAGGATTAAATTTTGTCGAAAAGTTGTGGGCATCCTATTATGTTTACATGAATAATGATATTTTTGCAACTGGTTTGCTTTTCTTTTTACTTCATGAAATTATGTATTTTGGTAGGTGTATTCCATGGTATATTATCGACAGAACTCCATATTTTAAAAAGTATAAAATTCAACCAAATGTTTACCCATCTGATAAAGAACAATGGGAATGTACAAAATCTGTTTTAAAATCACATTTCTTCGTTGAAGCAATCCCAATTTGGTTCTTTCATCCAATTTGTGAAAAGATAGGTGTTTCTTATGATGTTCCATTTCCAGCATGGAGTAAAATTGCATTACAAGTTTCAATTTTTTTCTTTTTAGAAGATGCATGGCATTATTGGTTCCATAGAGGTATCCACTATGGTTCATTTTATAGATATATTCATAAACAACATCATAGATATGCTGCTCCATTTGGCTTGGCAGCAGAATATGCACATCCAATTGAAGTTATGTTATTAGGTTTTGGTACTGTTGGTATTCCAATTGTTTGGTGTTATTTTACAAGAGATTTACACTTATTCACAATATGTATTTGGATTACATTAAGATTATACCAAGCAATTGATGCACATTCAGGTTATGAATTTCCAATCTCTTTACATCATTTCCTTTTATTTTGGGCAGGTGCTGATCATCATGATGAACACCATCATCATTTTATTGGAAATTATGCATCATCATTCAGATTATGGGATTATATCCTTGACACTGAAGCAGGTGCGACCGCAAAGCAAACTAGAGAAAACAAGAATAAAACAAAAGCTGAAAAAGTTGCTCAAGTCAATTAATTAACTTGGCTTAACATTTTCAGTTTAATTCCATTATTTTGTATCTTTTTAGACCTGTAATTTTATCAGAAAGCAAATCAGCTAACAATCGCTTAAAATATTTATATAGTCCCTAATCAATCTTAAATATTTTTAGATAATCAATACATTCTTAATACTGTAATCAAATGTTTTACTGATTAGAGAAACCCTAATGAGTTTCATTTTCCGTTTTTCATTTTTTATTTTTCGTTTTCTTTTTTCTTTTATTTTTTTTGTTTTCCTCAACACTATAAAAAGAAGTGATTTCCACCCAATTTTCATCAGACTTCCTTCTCTTGAATTTGTTACATCTTAAACAACTCTGAATTGTCATTATTACAGGAGTATAATGTTCTCAAAAAAATCAGAGTTGTTTCAAGTAGTAACACATATATAAGATGACTTGTTATTTATATTATTGCACTTTAAAATGATGATTACAATTACACAGACCTGAACTGATTCATTTATGGATTTGAAGTTAAAACGATTGTTGCCTTCCTTCTGACATTAAAGTGTTTAATATAGTAGCTTTTGTAATGATTGTAATTTAAAAACATGCCTCAGAAATCTTTATGGTGCACACTATGTGACACACTATGTAATTAATTTGATGTTTAAGGGTAAACATTTATTTTTCTATTCCATCGGAAAACATTTGTGCCACTATAGATCATCATCAATTAGAAAACTTTAAACTACTTGGCAATAGTATTCAAAAAGATTTTACTGTATAGCGAACTATATTTATTTTAGATATTGTTTCTTTAAACAAAATTGTGATACATAATTAAAAAGGGTGAATGGATTTATATAAAAGACATTACTTATTTCTTAGCAGTTAATCTTCTTAAGTAAAATGCTAATTCTTCACCTTCTAAAATGTAACCATCACATCTACCGGATTGACCTGGTCTTGAAGAGATAGCAGCATATAATTTACCAGAACCGAATTGAGAAGCGACAGCTTGTTCAATTGATGAGGAATCAGCTCTTGAAGCTAATTTCTTTTGGACGGATTTGGATTGCTTGACTTCCTCAACTTCAGCTTCAACTGCACCTTTCTTACCAAGGGTTAAACCGTAGTGAGATTCGTAGTATTGCTTGAATGGAGTTGCATCAATTTGAACAATTGCAGCCTTAGTTAAAGTGTTAGTTCTAACTAATTCATTGTTTGATGGATGGTAGACGACAACATTAATTCTGGTCTTTCTTGAAACACCTTCTGAACCCCATGAGAAGTTACCGGTTTCAATTCTAATAGCTCTGAACTTAGTGTTACCACCTCTGGTTCTGACACTATGGATTCTCTTTGCACCAATCTTGGTGTTTGCACCTTGTCTACCGGATTCAAACTTTCTCTTCTTTCTGAATTGAGCTCTCTTTGCACCAGTGGCAGCTCTCTTGTGACGAGAATCTCTAGAAATACCCATGATGACTGTAATAATAATAAAAAGTAAATAAATCAATATTCATAAAATGTTAGTATAACTGAATTATTATAACTGAAAAATAAAAACATAATCATTTAAAAACAAAATATAAGTTAGAATAAAATTTTTGGATCCTTGCAGTAGTGTGTGTATGAATGAAAAATTTTTTATTAAAATTGAAACCCTCCATTTAATACTGATGTTTCAAGTTTTGAAAACTGAGTATTATAAAATTGTTTTGATTATGAATGTGTAATAAATTAGACTGGAGTACTTCATGGTATTAGCCTTATTTATTAGTAAATCACTAACTGTGTAAATATTTCTAATTTTTTTTTGATTCCCAACTGTGTCAAGTCTGTAACTACTAAATTAATCTAATAACTTTAACTATTTGTTTGACATTAAATGAATATGTATAGGTATAATTGAAACTTACATTATTCTGTGGTTAAGGAAGTAAAACAAAAGGATATAGTGTATACAAATGATATGATGGATTTGAAATGATATGAAGATTCCAGTGAAAAAGACAGTATAGTGAGGCATGGCCAGTGAACGGAATGGCCAGCGAGGAGAGTGCAGAGTCCTAAAAACGATTATGGCACCCACGCACCGCACATAAATTCACAGTCACACCTAAAAAAATAACGCGCAGATAGTAAAATTTTATCCTCACGTGCAAAACAAAAGGGTTGGAACTGTTAAAAAGAAACCAACAAAGTGGCTGGTGCGTTTGTTGGCGTGGCGCAGTTGCATTGCGATTTTCTAATTTTTATTTTTGATTTTTGATTTTTTACTTACGGCTTATTATTTATATTATGTAGTGAAAAGTTTAAAAAAAAATTTAGCCATAGCTTCTGATCTAAGTGAAAGCTCTACTTAATAACCAATCACGCAATGTCCGAAACCGTGTACGACCAAATAGAAATTGAAGATTTTACCTTTGATCCAGATACACAACTGTTCACATATCCATGTCCATGTGGTGATAGATTTCAAATCTCCATCTATGATTTGGAAGATGGTGAAAATATTGCTGTTTGTCCATCTTGTTCACTTATGGTTGAAATCATCTTTGATGAGTCTGATCTAAAGGAATATCTAGATCAAATATAGTCCTTCAAATTAGATGTTGTTTATTATGGGATGAACGACCAATCCAAAAAATATGAAGTCCTTCATCTGCATTCATCTTGCATGTATCATCTAAATCATTCATTTGTGTTGTATATTTATAAAACATTGCTCTATATAAAGAAATAATGCTAAGAAAAAAAAGGATAGGTCAAAAACTTTCCAAAATTATACCAAGCCAATAAATTTAAGAAAAACTCCAATGAAAACTACAATCAAGACAACATAATAAGAACTAAAGACATTACTATCTTTCTTTCCATTGGTCTGATTTGTTTCATGAATTTTCTTTTTGAATTCATTATTTCTTGATTGTTGTAACATTTGTGCACGAATCTTATCTTCAGGATCTTCAATATTGCTAATATCACCAACAACTTCAGCTTCCTTTTTAGGCTCATTATTATCACTAGAATTACTATCATCGTTATTCTTTTTTAATATTCCTTGCAATTTTTCATTCTCCAAATCAACCAAATTTTGTTCCCAAATGTCAGGGAAAACTTCTTTAAATGCTGGATTTGAATAAGTATTATACTCCTTTGATTTTTTACATAGTTGAATTTTAGTTTGTGTAGATGTAACAATACTACCAGTTGTACGCTCATCACCAGTCATAAATGATAATAAACCAGTTATTATTGTTGCAACTGACCACGATGGATTCCAGGATTCTTCATGAAAATCACTCATACTTAAACATAATCTTTGATTAATTTCAAATCGTCCCGATGGGGTACACATCTTAATTCTTGGTGGTTTAAATGGGTAATCTGATGGAAATGTAATACGTCCATGATATTGTCCATTCTCATATGGTGTTCCTGGTGGCCCGGTAATAATATAATGCCAATCTAAAATGTTGGATTCTGAAGGCCTAGCAATAATAAAAGGTGGTGGATTCGTTTGAATCTGTTTGTATTCTTTATTAAGTCTCTTGTATGCTTGTACCGACATTGTGACGGCTAATATATGTATTGTTAATTTGTATGTGTGTCTTATTCCTAAACAAAATAATGTTTTCTATCTTTAAATTAGAATCATGTTGCTGTCCTTTATCAAATTCAATCGGGATCCGGTGCACGGATGGCGTAGATAGTTAAATGTAGGGGAGATTGATGATTTACTACTATTCATGTTGAACTAAATAGCACACCGGATATTGGAACGGTGAAAACTAGTCGTCGGTTGATGATTGAAATATGTATTAAAATGCACCCGTTAGTTGTGTGTCACTCATTTAACTAATTTAACTGTATGGCTTTAATGTGAAAAAAATAACGTAAAGGTAAAATTAAATGTTTAAAATGATTTTTTCATTTTTCATTTTTTGAATATTTGGAAAAATCCCAATTTTTCCTTTTTGGAGAGTTGATACCTTAGATAGAGATTTGTGTATATTTTCAGATTTATAAAATATAATGCCACAATCAGATCATATTATGTCAACTAAAGAAACTAAGAATAGTATCAAAATTTTAGCTGCTAATTCACATCCTGAATTAGCCAAATTAATATGTTTAAAATTAAATTTACCTTTATCAGATATAGAAGCCATTAAATTTGATAATAATGAAAGTGCAATTTTAATTCAAGATTCAGTTAGAGATGAAGATGTTTATATTATTCAAACAGGATGTGGAGGGTTTGAAAAATTAAATGATTATTTAATGGAATTATTATTGATGATTCATTCATGTACGCAAGCATCTGCAAGATCAATCACTGCAGTTATACCAAATTTCCCATATGCAAGACAAGATAGAAAGGATAAATCAAGAGTGCCAATTAGTGCTAAGTTAATTGCAAATTTATTAACAACTGCAGGTTGTAATCATGTTATTACAATGGATTTACATGCGTCACAAATTCAAGGTTTTTTCAGTATACCAGTTGATAATTTATATGCTGAACCAAATGTTTTAAAATGGATTAAAGATAATTATAAAGACACAAACGATATTATGATGGTATCTCCTGATGCAGGTGGTGCTAAAAGAGTAGCATCATTAGCTGATAAATTGGATACACAATTTGCATTAATTCATAAAGAAAGAGCAAAAGCTAATGAAGTTAGTAAAATGGTTTTAGTTGGTGATGTTAATGGTAAATCATGTATTTTAGTTGATGATATGGCTGATACTTGTGGTACTTTATGTAAAGCTTCCGACTTACTTTTGAATGAAGGTGCTAAGGAAGTTATTGCTATTGTGACCCATGGTATTTTCAGTGGTAATGCAATCGAAAGATTAAATAGTAGTTCATTAAAGAAAATCATTTGTACAAATTCAATGCCTTTGAATAGTCATGTTAAAGATTGTCCAATTTTAGAGATTTTAGATATAAGTCCAGTATTGGCGGAAGCAATTAGAAGATTACATAATGGTGAATCAATTTCTTATCTTTTCAATCATGTCGTTGTTTAGATTTGATTTTTTTCTAAATATTTAAATTTATATTTTATTTTTTTGTATGTTGTAAATAAGCTTTATAAAAAGAAAAGAGTACTTATTTTATTTTTTGCGATCTTGCCAAATCACCCCAATATTTTGCCATTTCTGAATTTTTATCACAACCAACACCAAGAGTATAAAATCTTTCTAATAATAACATTGCCTTTTTATGATTATAAGTTTCAGCAGCCCTTAAAGCCCAAGAAAATGATTCATCATAATCTTGTGGTAAATTTTCGGTACCAACAAAGTACCAAGAGCATAAACCCATCATACCGTCAACATCACCTAAATTTGCACCTAAATTATAAAAATGAATTGAAATATCTGAATTTTGTTCAACAATATCACCAATTTCGTAAAATTTACCTAACAATGCAGAAGATTTTGCATGACCTAAATTTGAAGCTTGAAACAATAACTTAATTGCGTATTTTAAATCTTTTATAACAATATCTTTAAAACCATTTAAATGAATTAATGCTAATTCATAAGGTGCACCACAACTTAACTCAGTTGCTGATTCAGTTGCACGCCTTAACCAACTTATACCCTTTTTCTTTGTATTAACATCTTCAGGGAAACTCATTAATCCATGAAATGCATATATACCATATTCCATCATTGCAACTGGATGATTATTAATGGCTGCAATTTCTAGATATTTTAAAACTTTACGTGCATCTCTTGTACAACCCCAACCTTTTTTATAACAAATTGCAGTTCTGTATGCACTTTCTGCGTGTTTTGATTTACCAGCAGATTCAAAATATGATAATGATTTATTTAATTCTGGTTTACCTTTATTGAATAATCCAACTGAATATGCATCACCTAAATAATATTGTGCTTCAACACAACCCAACTTACTTGATTTTTTCAATGCATTTAAAGATTCATCAAGATAGTGATCTCTTTCATTTGGTGATAATTTATTATTTCTAGAAATTGAAGATTTTATAAGTATTTTAGCAAATGAAAATAAAACTAGTGGATCTTTTGTTTTTTTCGCATTTTGTCTGTACATTTCAATAGATGCATCAGAAGGTAAAAGGCTAACAGTTGAAGGTTTTAAAGTTAAAGAGCCGTTATTTACTTGTTCATTTAATTTATCTGTCGATGATGATTGAATATTATTAAATACAGGATGAATTAAATCTGCAGTTGATTTAGTTTTTTGATGTTTAAATATTATACTTGAATCAATATTATCTTCTTTTAATACAGTTTTGGGTAGGTTTGATTCAATAATGGGTATAGTTTTAACAATCTGTCTTTCTTCTAATTCATCTTTTTCTGGTTTTTGTTCGAGTTCTTTTTCCTGACGACTTATACTTGAATCAGATAATGAAACGTCTGGTAATTTTGGAGCATCTATTGAAGTTGATAAATTTGTATTTTGTAACGAATCATTTACAGGATTAAGAATAGGAATATTGTTAGAATAAAGTTCAGTTTTCACATCTAACGATTTTTGTGAACTCTGACTAGATTCGAAAGTTCTAAAAACTGGAGAATTATTAGCAGACGATGAAGATACATGTAAACTTTCTAAAGATTTCGATAACTCTGTTGGTAAGTGTTGTAAGAAAGGATGTGAAGATTTTTTACTTGAATTTAAGTGTTGTTGTTTGGCTAAAATTTGATGTGGCTTAATTTTGAAACCTGATGATGCAGGAGATACAGGTGGTGTTGAATCAACAACTGAATTGGTGCCTGGTAATTGCATTCTATATGGGTGTGACATTTTGGCAAATTTTGGTATATATTTATTTTATGTTTTTGTTTTATGTTTTTGTTTATTACTGTAAATATTGGGGTGGTTTTTCGAAAAAAGATATTCGATAGAAAAGAATGGTATAAACAGAAAGAAAAAAAAAACTAAACGATAGTTGGAAGTAAGATATTCCTTTTTTATTTTTTGAAATGGCTCTAAAGGTAGCAATGTGTCGGTGATGTGAAGAAACAACAAAGTTGGAAGTTTTGAAGATACCTGATGAGGTAAAATTAAATATAGAACGTGGAACGAAAGAAGAATAAAAATTGAAAATTAAAATTGATCCACACATTTAAGATTGAGCAGATTGAGAATGAAATTTCGATTTGGCGTGTTTTGTTGTACACATAGAACAGAATAACTTATTCCAACCCCAAAGAATACGCCACATTCGTTATGTTAAAACGGTTCAAGACAAGGAGCAAGAAGACAGATAAAGACAACAGCAACAATAACAGTAACAGTAACAGTAACAGCAACAGCAACAGCAACAGCAACAACAATAACAATATCCAGTCAACCCGTTCGAATTCTAACAGTTCTACATTTTCTAAACCGCCATCATGGAACAATAATACACCACCAAGTACATCAACATCTACAAACACAAACAACAACAACAACAACAACAACAATAACAATAACAACAACAACAACAACAACAACAACAACAGCAACAACTGCAATGTAAATCAACCATCTAATATACCTAATGCCAATTTGAAGATCCAAATGAGAGAATATACCGATGAACAAAGTGAAAAATTAAGAAATACAATATTATACCCAAATACCCCAGAAACTCCATATGGAATAGGTGATGACAAATTATTTGGTATTGAAAATTACGGATATATATGTTATATATCATCAATATTTCAAATTTTATATCATACACCTGAATTTCGTAGAATTATATTAACTACTCCAAATAATAAACGGGTGAGATATAGGAAATTTCATGTACCTGGTGAAGTCACTAGTAAAATTTCAAGTACAATTAGTGCATTACCAAGTAGTAATAATAATGGGAAGGAGAATGGAGGTGTGAATAATGTTGTTGCTGATACAACGATGAAAAAACATGGGATATTTAATAGAGCTAATGAAACATCAACAGAATCGATTGTTGAAGTACCACCAACACCTATTTATAAACAAAATGATTTTGGAATATCTAACAATTATCAAGATGCGCTGATTAAAGATGAATTGAATAAAAAATTCCCTAAGATTTCTGAGTTATCCATTAATTATTTTTTGAATACACAAAAAAATGTTAATCTGGTGGGTATAATTAAAGATCCAAATGCTACCTTAGAATGGAGAAAGAAGGCATCATTGATTAATGGACCTATTATAAATTTAGATGAAAGTTATGCATCCGAGTATGACATGGAGGAAAATTTATTTACTGCATTAAAGGATTCCTTTGAATGTATTGTTGAAAATGAAAGTAAAACAGGGATTTTATCACCATATAGATTATTAAACATAATCAAAAGGGAAAATGTTATGTTTAATAATGTCCAACATCAAGATGCACATGAATTTTTGAATTTTCTGATTAATAATTTAATTGAAATTGAGCCTTCAATTAATGATATATTCCAGGGAGATTTAACAAGTGAGACGAAATGTTTAAGTTGTGATAATTTAACATATCGAATGGAGAATTTTTTAGATTTGTCGATTGATTTGGAGAGTAATTCATCGATTTCTAATTGTTTGAATATTTTTTCACAAATTGAAATGTTGAATGAAAACAACAAATTTTATTGTGAAAATTGCTATTCTTACCAAGAGGCTGCTAAAACTATAAAGATCAAAAAACTACCAGAAGTTTTAACTTTCCATTTGAAAAGATTTAAATATTCTGAAAAATTAGGGAGATTAGTGAAATTATTTTACAGGATTGAATATATGAAGACACTAAAGATTTCGAATTTTACAAAAGATTCAATTTTCAAAGATGTTTTATTTGAATTATACGGAATTGTGGTTCATATTGGGGGTGGTCCATATCATGGACATTATATTTCATTAGTGAAAACGGAAAATTATGGATGGTTGTTATTTGATGATGAATCGATTGAAAAGGTTAATGATGATTATATGTATAAATTTTTCGGAGATGGAATTGGACTATCGACTGCATATTTGTTATTTTATAAGAAAATAAACGACGAGGAGGAATATATTAATGATTGTTTATATCGTGGAGATGACGGAGATGAAGGAGATGAAGGGGTGGAGAGAATGGGAGAAGTGTTAGGGGATGTTATCTATCTAACACCCCCGGATTCGGGAAATTGAACTTTGGTGAGGGTGAGGAAGAAATTTGGAGATTCGGCAATTTGGAAACTCAAATTTAATTTTAACTTGTTAGCAGAGAAGTTTTAACTTGTAGAAATGTATATAGTGTAATTGTATTAGGATAACACAAAGTCAGTTAAAATGACAAGATCAAACATATTATTGACAACATTGTTGTTCATAGGCATTGCTATAGCAATGAATATGGATGAACCGACAGCATCAGCTGAATTTCAACGTACATCATTACATAAAAAATGGGTATCTAAAACAATGCATTTTTTGATATCCATGATTGTACTCATCCCTATATCGTCGATATCTACAATTTACATAGTTGCAAATAAGTTCAAACAAGGACTAATGATTCAAGTGTGTTGTGTTGTTTATTTATTTATTGAGGTTTTATTCTTGCCATTTAACGATTGGAATGGATATGAAAATGTAAGTAGTCGTGGAGTTGGAGTGTTTTTGTTATGTTTCTATACCTTAGTGATTTTCATTGGAAGTATTGTATGTAAGATTGAGAATGGTAATGGTGTTGGATGGATGTCACTAAATGGTGGTGGTGGTGGTAATGGTGGTAATGGTGGTGGTATTAAAAAAACACTCTTTCAACGTATATTGATATTAACATACAAGATAATGTCATGTATGATTGTATTAAATGGGATGATAAAACAAGGCATGAATGCAATTTCCATGTTAGGATTTTGTTATGATTCACACACAGGACAATGTAACGCACATGGTATAATGGGCATGTCATTTATGTTTTATGGATTTATACTATTGATGATTTTAATCACACCATGGTTAAGAAACAATAAGAGTGGATATTCACAAGAGTTTTATGATTCTGTAGTTATTATGGTTTGGGGGATAATCAATACATTTACTGAACATAGACCTTGGGAACCATGGTCACATGGAGATTATCAACATACTAGCATGGGGATTTTATTTTGGGCATGTGGTATGTTAGGGGTTGTTTTAAGTTTAGGTAATAAGAGAAATTTTTTACCGGCTTTAACATTGATATTTACAGGATATGCAATGAGTGAACATGTACAGGAATTAATTATATCTACCAAAGTACATGGATTTTTCGGTAATGTTTTAATGATTGGAGGTATGTGTCGAATTTTAGAGATTTCGTTTTTATTAAAAGACGGTAGCGGTGATGGAAGCATATTAAGTTTCCAATACGTATCACCATTTGCGTTAGTTTTAGCAGGCATTTTATTTATGGGTGCAAATGAAGAACAGTTGGTATTGGTGGTGAATCTGGGGGCCGATCATTCTAGTTATATACTAGTTTTGGTTAGTGGAGCATGTGTGGTGTTTACGTGGATGGTTTTAATATTAAGAGGGTATTTGAAGATGGTTGAGAGGGGTGGTAAGGTTGCAGAAGATATTGAACTGGATGAAATGGAAGTGTAGATGGGTAGATAGATAGATAGATAGATAGATAGATAGTATGGGACGCGTATAATAGACGATTTTGAGATTTGAGATTTGAGATCTAAATGTGAATTTGAGATTTAAATTTTTCACTTTTCAGCTGAGTAATGTTTGCTTATTATAGGAGAGATAAGTTTCTTATTTAACCATATAAAGACACGGAAGATGTCGTCGATATTGAATGCAGAAGATTTGAATGATTTTATTAGACCTAGTGTTGCGTGTATCAAACCCATCGAAAGCAAAGAGAATGATGGGAAACATATGGAGATAGAATTTGAAAGCAATGGAGATGAGGTTGTTGTTCCAAAGAAGTTAGTTAAGGCGGAAATTTCATTAAGTGATTGTCTTGCATGTAGTGGATGCATTACATCAAGTGAAGAAGTGTTAATTGAACAGCATAATTATACGAAATTTACGGAATTTGCAGACGGTAAGGACGAGAATTGTGAGATAGTTGTTAGTTTATCACAACAATCAAGAGCGTCGTTGGCGAATGCATATGGTATGGATATTTTGAAGATGGATAGATTACTAGTTCGAGTGTTTGAAAGAGAATGGGGGGTTAAATATTTTGTTAGTGTTAATGTCAGTAGGCGATTGATATATGAAGAGATAGTCAAGGAGGTTAAGAAACGAGAAAAAGAAGAAGAGGAAGAAGAGGAAGAAGAAGAAGCAGAGGGGGGTAAAAGACCATTGTTAGGAAGTATGTGTCCAGGGTGGGTTCTATATGTCGAAAAGACGGTTGCAGAGTTAGCTAAAGATTTGAGCTGTGTGGCGAGTGCACAGGAGATTACGGGGAGGGCGATCAAGCAAGTGATGGGAGGGGGCGATAAGGACGTGTATCATCTAGCCGTCATGCCGTGTTTTGATAAGAAGCTAGAGGCTAGCAGAGGGGAGAGTGTTGATTGTGTGATTACAGCCAGAGAAGTGGTGAAGATGTTAGAAGACAGGGGGGTTGATTTAGGAGAGGAAGCTGAGTTGTTGGAGGGGGCGGAAGAAGCCGACGAAGAAGATTATGGGGAATTTGTCCGAAGAGTGAGTCCGGCGGGATGGTTTGAGGGGGGGATGCGAGGATGGCTGGGCGGGTTGGAGGACGAGCAGAGCGGGAGCGGTGGGTACGCGGAGGGCTTTTTGCGATGTTGGGGGGAGCAGGCGGGGGAGCGTGGAGGGGAGATCCGGGTGTCACGCGGACGGAACGGGGACGTGTATGAGATGCAGTTGGTGGGGGCCGGCGGCGAGGTGGTTTGTCGGGCGGGGGTGGTGAACGGGTTCAAGAACATCCAGAACCTGGTGCGGAGGACTCACAAGATCGG